>VZSF01011010.1:1260-170994 GCA_013398295.1 Chionis minor | reverse complement strand
GGGGTCGCGGCCGGCGGGTGGGACTGGGGCCCTGCCCGGGGCGGGGGCGGCGGCACCTCCTGCCCGGGCCGGGCCGGGCCGCGTCCTGCGCCGCCCCAGGTGACCTCCGGGCTGCGCCGAGAGGCCGCTGTCCGCCGGAGGCGGGCAACCCCTGGGGCCGGGGGGCTGGTCTCCGCGGAGCGGGCTCCGAGGCTGAGCTGGAGGAGCCAGCGTTGTCCCGGCTACGTGGCCGCCTGTCCCTGAGGGGCTCGTAGGCGTGACTGGCCTTTCTGCTGGCCTGCGCGCTGGCGGTGTGCGGCTGCCAGCCCCGGCCGCGCTGCGCAGCCTTGTCGGTCGGGTGGTTTGGGAACGTGAAGAGTTTGTACGTGCTGCCGAGTCTTGCCGAGGGCTCCTGAATGAAACAGTAGAGCTTGACAAGGATTCAAATGTCTGTCCTGCCTTGAGGAAGGGAAGGTATTGGCAGCCGGCTCTGCCTCCCAGCTCCCCCACCGACAGACTCGAGGTGTGTCCGTATGGCTTTATTGTACGAGTATTTTTATTCCGTGACTCAGTTTTCTAAAAGTGTTACTTTGTAATGCCGGCCTCCTGAACACGTGGACCCTTTATCTAGGATTTAAAGTCTTAGCGTAGAGTCTGACTGTATGTAGCCAGGGTTAGAGTGTGCTAGTCTTCAGTTCCACTTTTCCAGCATATGGCAGCAAATGACTTTTTCAGCTGAGGAGTGCATTTACCTAGCAGGAAAATTCAGTAGAGATTTCACTTCTGTCAGTTTACCGTGTCCGTTTCAACCAGAGCTCGTGGAGCACACGATTTCTTCTGTTGAAGTTGGTACAACATTACTGCTGTTAGGTGCTGTAAATGTAAAGATAGCCATACTGTTGTCCCAGCTATTTCCAGCTACACACACCTAGTTTTCATGTATACAGAGAAAAGTTATTCTCCTGGTTTTGTCCCTTTTAAGCTCAGTCCAGCAGTTAATTGGATGATGGTAAATATTTTCATTTTGCAGTGTTGGGTTTTTTTCCGCATAGGTTTATATTAGGATCTTCTTCAGGAATTTTTTCCTGAAAGCAGCTATATTATCATAGTTTATATGAGATGCTGAAACTGTTGTGGATTAGTTGTTTGTAAACTTGATATGTATTTGTTGTTCCCTTTTTAAAAAAAAAAGTCTCTTAGCTTGAGACTGAATCTCTAAGACATTGCAAAACTCCTTTTCAGTTATTCCACGTCCACAATACTAATGCAACTTGTTAACGCAACTTCTAATTCAGTAACATTCTTTGTCGTGTCCCTTTCGATACAGAGAAAAAAAGGGTAGTTGCGTTGTCTTCATGAAGTAGCTGGGCTGGTTTGAAGTTTCACTGCTCTCAGTAGGAGCAGTTTCATCCTTCTCTAGATCTCCCCATCTGTGTGTTGCACTTCTGCTTGCTTGGAAGCTCTGCTCATTTGATCTCTCAGTGATTTGATTTAGCAAGCTGAAATACTACAAAAAACTGTGTGTGCTTATTTTTGGCTGTGTTGGTTTTCTGTTGGTGTAGGAAGCACATTGGATCACAAATTGTTCCTTTAGATGGCAGTAGGATTTTAGAAGATCTCACAAACTAGTGAAACTTCACTGCAAGTGCAATAACTACAGTGTAAGTTGGTAGAAACCCAACATTCTCACTTAAGGCATTTTGCACTTCGGTGTGTTTCTAAGCTATGGGTGTCCTATGTTAATGGCACTTTTCTTTCTGGCTGTGCAGTGTTGTAATGAGGTGTTTCAGGTGGTAGACTTGTCAGAGAGTAGTAGGCGTTAGTTTGTGGGGTGCTTTGGTCTCACGTGTCAGATCTTATCATGTGAAAGTAATGTATTTTAATGTATATGTTCTTTTCTACAAGATATTACACAAAGTAATTCCCATGGAATGCACATGGCAATATATTAAGCAGTTGTGGTAGCTTGCCTTGTCTCAGCTTTCATGAAATCTTGTTTTAGCAAACCATATAAGGTTGTGGTTTCTATTAATTTTTTTACCCTGTTTGCATTCTCTGTCACCTTTTTTTTTAATTTCCCAGACATTATTAATATCAGTGGACTCACAGCTCAGCTATTTCATATTGTCTCTGGTGTCAACTCCATACATTAGTGGGATATGAATTATAACTTTGTTTCCCTCGTGTAAATGTATGTACTTCTTTACTTGGATTTTTGTCCTATTCAATTTTTCTTACAGTTTAATATCTTTGAAAGTTCTTTTCAGGCTTTTTCTCTATATGGTCAACTTGGTTCTGGAAAACTTAAGTTAATGCTGTTGAGTTCTGGAGTTGTGACTCGTTCTTTATTAATGACCATCTGCACTAGAACAGTGTGAGCTTCAGTTTTTTGTCCTTTCGTA
This sequence comes from Chionis minor, assembly GCA_013398295.1. Classification (NCBI taxonomy): domain Eukaryota; kingdom Metazoa; phylum Chordata; class Aves; order Charadriiformes; family Chionidae; genus Chionis; species Chionis minor. Next base: position 168,613 of record VZSF01011010.1, on the reverse strand, counting down.
GAGTTGCTGTTTTTTTCTGCAGGTAACTTGGCAGTAAGGTCTTTTGTTTTCAGTGCTGTTAACTTTATGTATGAAAGCAGGTATATTTCCTCTCTTTTTGTTGCTTTAGCAAATATCAGTTTGTTTTCCTTATTTCAGAGGACCAACTCCGGACTCACCCTTACAACAGAAAACCATGTTAGAAAATGAGGTAAAAAGTTGTGTATGGGGAGAAGTACAATCTTCGATTTTAGTCCCTTGGTGTATTGGTTATTATTACGGCAGACCTAAAGACAGTAACGATTTTTGTTTTATGCTCTTGGAGTTCAGAGTATCTTTAGTACATAGGCTGTTAGATCTTTCTCAAATTACTAGTTGGCACATGGGCTGCCAGAGAAGTTATTTTTCACTTGCTGGTGCCCTTGCTCTTGAAGTTAAAGCTTCAGAGCTTTAACAGGTCAAACATCTGAGCTTTGGGTCTAAGCTCAGATAGATGTTTGTTGAGTTCAGCAACCAGAAGTGTTGGAGTAGCACTGTAGCTACTACTAAACAATGTTGTAAATGCTTTAGTGTTAAGGGGTGCAGTGTGGTTTTGCTGTTGAGTGTTTGGGTTTTTTTGTAGCCAGGACCAGCAAAAAGATTTAAAATACAGTCTGCTAAAATTAGCTTTGCATCCTTCAGGTAGTTTGTTGGCACAGATAAAATGGATTATTTTAGAAGTATATATATTCCGTGCTGTAGACAGTGTCTTGCTGCACCTTCTACTAGTTCATTTGGGGGCACAGAGACTCCTATACTATGTATTGTTGTGCCATTTTATTAAGCACTTGATTTAAAAGCTTCATTATAACTTTTTCAGCCTGTATCATTTACTATATAGAGAATCCTAATCCTTTTTGAATATATTGTACTTCATAGGTTTTCTTTGTGAACAGGAGCCTTTACCGGTCTTTGCCTCTTTTGAATTTAGTTAAGGTTCCATTATGCTTGAATGTAAAGCAGTTCACTGATGATTCTGAAATTTCTGCATATTCTTTCTGTTTTCTGTTCATTAGATTTTTCTTGCGGAAGTATTCACAGCAGAAACAGTGTGTTACCACCTCAAGGTCTTACTCTTTGTACCCTCAATAGACTTGTATTTTCACTGATATCCCACTATTATTGCGTAAGTAGCAGAAATACTTTACAGTTCAAGAAATTTTCAGTGCACCTAAGGCAGAACTTGAAATACTTAACTGTTGTCAAGCAGGAAACCTTTCTTATGACACGCGGTTCCCAGTGTTGCAAGCTTTCTCATATTTGTCACAATGTGAACAATTTATTTTCCTCTGCTTAGAAACTTGATGTTTGTAAGACTTTTAGTCTTTTGAGACTAGCAGGGGCTGAAATTGTACTGCCTTAAAAAAAAAAAGGTTGAGCCATAGCCTCAGCAAACGAAAGACATATAAGGGTATGGCTTTATACTTTTATTAGCATTCAAATGCCAGAAGTTGTAGGATATCTTCTGTGGAGCGGAAGATCATGTTGGTCAAGTAACGTTAGCTTGATGCTTTGCAGAGCACTCAAATGTGCTGATACCTGGTCATGGAAAGCAGACTATTGATGTAGTAGGTACTTTGATGTGCCCAGTCGCAGTTTAGCAGTGGATGTCTGAATAAACTCTGGAGAAACCTCAGCTATTCCAAAGAGAGAGATGGAAACTAAAGCATCATAATGCTGATTTTCAAATTGAGTTATGTTTTTTCTAACTTAAAACACAGCTCTAAACTAATGTGCTTTCTTTTGTGGATGTAAGGTCTCTCAGGACAGCAATTGCCTAAATTGAGTTTATTTTATTGGCCTGTAGTTGTTTGTTTACTGTGTTGCATCTTTTGTTCTATTTGCCTTCTGTCAGAACCTGAAAATAAGGTGCTGCGCAGCTGCTATAACTGTTGTTAATGTTTGCGGACAGACCCATTTTTCCTTAATTTGTAGTCTGTGGAGCATTCAGACTCTCTTACTCAGTCACTTTCTTATGAGCACACCTGTTTGCTGCTTCAACTGTTGAATCCACAGTGAGGTCCTTTACCTGATTCTCTAATGTGGGGCAAAAATGAGGTAACTGCTGTTGAAAAGTTGTCAGAATCAGGATTTGCGCTGTGCACTATTACTTAATGACCCCAGAGCAGTGGCTGATTCACTATGCAAGTGCTGCAAGTGGCATCTGTCACAAGAAGCTGGGTGGCACCTTGGCAGAGTGATGCTGGCCCTCAGCTGTACTGCCTGGCAGGAGAGGAGAGCGAGCTGGATAAGAACGTGGGGAGAGAGTATGAAGTGTCTGAAAGATGGGACTACCTAACCAGCTCGGACAGTTGCTTCTCCAGTCTCTCAGATGTCCTGCGTTTGGCACGTTGTTGGTGTGTGACGGGGGTAAGAGCGTGGTACAAGGTATGAATGTAAGTGCACGTGACATCAGCTGGTGCTTAAATGCCCAGGACAGGCACGGTAGGAAATACATGGGTGAAGAGGGCAGGACCACTCTGTTCCGTGGTAGCCCCAGATCCTAGCTCTCCTTTTTTGTTGGCTACACTGCATTGTATTTGGGTGCTGTGTTGTCATCTTTCAGTAGCTGATAGCACAGGGCCATAAATTGCCATCGAATGGCAAGCGCTTAATCCCAAAACTTTGCTTGTGTTATGGCATATATTGTAATTGTTGATGTGGTATGCTGAAGGCCTTCTGCTCATGTATGACCCTGGCAACAAAAAGCTACAGACATTGCCTGTTGATTGCTCATTGTAAGCAGCATAATAAACTGGAGATACAAATTGTCCATGCTGTGTCCTTACAGTATTAAGAATGATACCATTTACTACTTAGAAAATGTTACTGGGACAGCAGTGGGACTTCAGAAAGTTGTTTTCTGCCGGAAGTAGAATATAAATACTTGAACAGTTTTCCAGTGCCTTAACTAGCACGTGCCGTAACATGTAAACTGAGCCTATGTCCTGCTGCTGCTGTGTTTTTTTTATAGTAGGTGGGAAGACAGCTATTCCTTTGTGCAGCTTTGCTGAATGCTGTGCTCTGGTTCCCTGCTTTTACACTCCCTTTATCAGTATATGAAATGGAATAGCTGTGGTCTCTGTGCAACGCAGCGCTTTTAGTGACTCATTAGAATGAATTATGAATTTGCCTTTGACTTCCATAGCGCGTATGGAAAAAAACCCCATGTCAAGGTAGCTTAGCAGTGTTTGTAACTCTTACATCAATTTTTAGCTTTTGGTAGGATTCAGAATCAAATAGGCAATGGGTCTAATTTTCATTCTGTAGAACTGGAAAAATAAATGTGGTGTAAGTTGTGCTTGTAGACTGCAAGTGTGGACTTGCTTGACAAGCAGGAAAGACGTATGAATGTGAGTTTCTCAGGTACACGTTACTTCAAACTTGAAATTTTGAGATTTTTAAAAAGTAATGCTTAAATCATACAAACTTTTTTTTTTTCCCCTACTTTCTCCACCATTTCTTTGTAGAAAAAAGTTGTCAACTGAGTGCTCTTACAGTGGGAAGTTCCCATAAGTAGTCATGCTTGTGATTTGAAGCATTCAAGAAACTTAAGGATTCCGGATAAATCTGGAAACTGTTTTGCATAGAACTGGCTTTGAGCTAGTAAGATGTCTGAAAACCTTTGAGTAATTCTGATGCATGTACAGCTATGAGACAGAATGAAAATTTGTTTGAAATCAAGTAGTTTTCAAAGTTGTTTAGCTTCACTTGCTTTAGCTGTGTTGGCGCGTGCTTTTGACAAACACTTCTTTCCTTCATTTGTTTTTTTGTTGTGGGGCTAGCAGGGTCTGGCTTTCTTGTATGTAATAACATTTAAATCTGAGGAACATCTCTCTGGACAGTTCGACAAATGCTTGCAAATAGATATGGAAGAAAACCAAACTACGATTGTTTAAATCTGTAGTTAGGCCTTTCTTGGCTGGACAGCTTTTTTGGCCTCAAGCATCTAAGCAACATACTTCCCTGGGGTTCTGTGTCCATGACCAGTGAGCTGACTGTGCGTAGCATGGGTTTCTTACTGGGTGGAAGGACTGTAATATTGGGGTGAGGAATACCTTTGGGTTGTGATTAAAATCCTAGGGATGTGTTGACTTACCTAGTCACCTGTGGTGTACACTTACTAATGTGAACTTGTCTTTTTTTCATGATGGGATTATTAGTATTGTGTAGACTTAGAGGAAGAGTGGTGACTCTAATCATACGAAAAGAAAATGAAACATTGACCTTGACTCCACCTACATCCCACCATTGAAAAAGACTATGATGAAATATGTAAAATAATGAATAGTACAAAAACAAGGTGAGCCAGTAACTTGTTGTTCTGTCTTGCAATACGAGAAGCATAATCAACTAACTGAACAGGTGATGTTCTTAAAGTCTTGAATTCTTTCACAAAGTAGATAATGAGGCCTTTCTAGATCACATCTCTGTCACTGAAGCCAAAAAGTTATCAAGATTTAAAAAAGATTGGGTTGCTTTCCTATGCAGGTGGTGTTGACAGATAATACCGATGCAGGTTTTGGTAGGGTTTTGGAGGGTTGCAGTTACTTTAGCTGCAAATAAGGGGGCAACAGGCTCGTTATCCTGCCCTGCTTATGTCTAATTCCTTCTGCTGTCTCCAGACATACCAGAATCTCGCCACACAGATTTTACGTGCACACCTCACACAAGTCCTTATTATGTTAGTGATGCTTCTGATTGTCCTTCAACATTTGCTTTCTGTTCTCCCACATCTTATTTCAAGATACTCATGCGTTCTGCTGTAACCTGCTGTTAAGGCAAGTGGGAGCGTATGCTGCTATTGCCTGGTTTTGAAATGTCTGTTTTCCTGGCTGTGGAAGAATTCCATGTGTGCTGATGAGCCAGACATTGGCCTGATTGTTGGGCTGTGGAGGCACTGAGCAAATAACCTTTGTGGGACACGTGGTGTGCAGGGTTGAGCTACACACTGTTACAGCAGTTGTCTACCAGTGGATTTTTTCTTTTTATTCAAATCTAACTATTGGTATACTATCTTTCAACTTGATACTTTCCTTAGTACTTATTGTTTGTATGTGTAATTCAGCATCTTTGAATTGACTAATAGTTTGCCAGTGCAGTAACACCAGAAAACAAAAATCTGTCACAAACTACATTTTACTCTAAGATGTTCTCAGAATACTTAGTAGCATTTTTGAATTTTTGGCATGCTAAGAACATTGGGTGAAATACACCTGGCTAGTGTAGCTAATTTTCAAGTGCTACCACTACAAAACCATATTCTCAAAATCGGCTTATTCAAATTCAGGTATTTGGTTATCTTACAAAGTACTGCTAGACAGAGCTGCTCTATTTCAGATGATTCAAATGTTTGCAGTGGATTAAGCTGTTAAAGCACTTCCTAGATAATCTTTTTGTAAGATGAAAGCCCTGTCTTTCCTCAAACTAGTTACATTATTGCATCTTCTAGATTCCCATATATGTGGGACTCAACTTTTTTCTTCAATGATACAACTGAGCTTAAAAAGTAGATTTTTTTTTTTTAATATTAAATACTTGATAACAGTTGGGGGAAAAAAACCCAAACACCAGGATTGCACCTGTTACTGGATAAGAATAAGTCCCAATAGCTTGACCTTATGGCTTTTCAAATTTTGAGAAGTTTTTCTCTTGAGGAACAGTAGGAGGGAAATAAGCCGCACTGTGAGAAGTTCTCTGTTTCACAGGGATCCTCCAAACTTCTGAGCACGTTCACGCTTCTTTGGTTTCATTACCTGTTTTGGTGGAGCACGGGGCAGGGAGCTAGGTCTGTTATGCAGAGCAATGTAGAATTTTTCAGTTGCACGAGAACTGTGGCACTGGGAATACGTTTTCATTTCCTGTGAAATGAAATGTTTGTCTTTCTGAGAGATTAATAGATGGAAAATAATAAAAACAATTATTTGCATACCTTCTAGACTGAGAGGTTATACTTTGTGATACTTAGTAACGTTATTGGCAGAAATCCACTTCTGCCAGTATAACTGTGATCCAAACTTGGTTTTTTTGGAACAGCTGTCCCAGTGATTGTTCACTTTGGTTCACACTTCTGACTAGTTTTGGCTGATAGATCAGGTCCAACTAGCTTGAAGGTAAAACCTAAATAAATTCCAAAGTTGCCTTGTTTAAACAGGGACTGAATTGAAAAACAAGTATTTGGTAGAGACAGTGGGAGGATCTTTTTTGATAGAGAAGAGGAAAGAAGGCTTCCAATATTTGAAAGGCAACTTGATTTTAGTAACCATTCAAGAGGGAGATTATACTAAGTGACCTCTAGAGGTCTCTTCTAAATGATATTCCTGTGATCAGACAAGAGACTTAGAAATTTCTTGCCTGTTTAAAGTGAAGAGAAATTTAAGTAGTAAATCTACAACAGAAAGGACGAGTTAGCTGGATTGTATTGCTATTTTTAAGTTCTGTATTCTTGTCTGGCTAGTTAAGCTTACACACCTAAACTTTTAGTTTACCGGCCTGATTGCAGATGTGATTATTTTAAAAAATCTGACAAACGAGTAAGTTGAGATGCTAATATTTCAGTACCAAGGAAATATAATATCTCTCTGATTAGTTAAGAAATAATAGGGTTTTGCCTTTAGAAATATGTATTTCTTAAGGCAGTGTTGGCAGCTTGGTTTGAAAATTAACACAGTTATAAAAAAAAAAAAATTACTGTTACTACTTGATGTATTTCATTTCCACAAAATCAAAGTTTGGTATATTAGGGACTTTTCAATCTTCTTTGAGAGAGTTGTTTAAAACAACCTGTTCACATTGTTTATAGAGGTTTTAAGACCATGTATAGCATGTAACTTTGAAGAGCCTGCTGAATTTTGACAGACAAGAATTCTCCCATTTTCTTATTTTTTTTTTCTAAGAGGATTATCAGAATACTGTGAACAGTTTTGTAAATTTTTAAATGCAAAAGTTATGTTGGCAGTGTTTACTCGTACAGGCCTCTCTTACCTGAATGTCACGTGTTCTGCCTTCGAAATGGAACCTTTACCATTCACCCTGAATGTAGGATTGGGCCATTATTTAATTCAAAGCTTCTATTTCATGGAGTTCATCTTTTGTATACTATTTTTAATGTAAATGGAAGTTGTAATTTCAACATGCTTAAATGGGTAGTGGGTAAAAGGCAGACTATGTAAGAAAGCTTTCTTAATGTTTTAAAAGCTGTGTCATCTTTCCATATGAACCTCTGCCTGCTGATTTTAAAAAATATTAATTGAATGGTGAAGTAGTAATAGTTGGTATATTACTGAAATTTAACAAGTTCCATTTTCTGTTGTTTCTTGATTTAAGTAAGTGAAAGATTGAGATCTTGGGGGTAGGGAGGAAGGAAAGGTAACAAAACTCCTAACAAGGTAGAGCTGCTCACCTCAACTTATGTAGTTGAGCCAAAATGGTAATGAGTACCACAGGAGAGAGGAACAATTTTTAAAATCTTGTGTTTTGTTTCATTACTCACTTCGTTATAGGTTGCATATGAGCAAGAAGGAGTTTTCATTCATTCATCCTGTGGAAAAAATGATGACCAGGACAGCTTGATACCAGGTGTACTACGTGTCATAGAAAAGGTATTTGCATAGTAGTTATGGAAACTTCATATATTTGTTGATGAAGCACGTAATGTGTTTGGCAAATCTTAAATGTCTTTTAAAGTATAGGATTTCATAAGTGAACAAACATCACATAATGTTTACATCATCTGCATAATCTTTATGTGTGTAAGTTGCACCATAATCATACTGTGAGTAAATAGATATATGTACTTTGTGTGGTATTGAATTTTTTATGATTATTTGTATTGTAGGAAAATGAAGTAATAGTAGACTGGAGGCCACTGGATGATACTTTGGATACTTCTAATATCCTCTGTGCTGGAAAGGTAGGTTTGTTAGTTATCAGTGTTCTTCATTCTGTTTCTCCAAAGATTTTGTTTTCTGTTAACTTAAGAGTAGATGATCTCGTAACTGGAAGCAAAATCTATTTATGTGGTTATTGTTCGTATTAATAGCTACGTGTAGGATTCGTATTTGTGGACTGCAGGCCAGTTCAGGTTATTGGGATACATGTGTAGATGACTGTATTTAGTTTTCACTTGAATTGCAGAATGGTTTAGGTTGGAAGGGACCTTAAAAATCTTTTAGTTCCAACCCCCCTGCCACGGGCAGGGACACACCTCCCAATAGACCAGGTTGCTCAAAGCCCCATCCAGCCTCGCCTTGAGCACTGTCAGGGATGGGGCCTCCACAACTTCCCTGCGCAACCTGTTCCAGTGCCTCACCAACCTTATAGTGAAAAATTTCTTCCTGAGATCTATTCTAAATCTCCCCTCTTCCAGATTGAAGCCATTACCCCTCGTCCCATCACTACACGCCCTTGCAAAAAGTCCCTCTCCAACTTTCCTGTAGACCCGCTTCAGCTACTGGCAGGCTGCTGTAAGGTCTCCCCTTGGTTCATGTATAAAATAGAAGGGGACTGCCTGTATGAATAGTAAACGCCAAATGAGTGTGTTACCGTCACTGGTCCCCCTGCATCTACTATGTTGTAGTCTGGTGATTCACTCTTCTTAATTAGGAGAGGTACTGTTCTTCTGCAAAATGAAAATAGAATTCTGTGGAGGTTCCAAGGTCCAGTGGCATGTGGTATTTAAGCAGTATTAAAAGGATATGACTAAAGAAGAAATATTTCAGTTTTACATTTAAATAAAAAGTTTGTTGTGTTGATAGAGTCTGCAAGAGAGGCTAGGATGTTTTAATACTGTATTGAATTTATTAAGTAAAACCTCTCTTATTAGTCTTAAGTCAAAATTTCCTGGGTTGAACTGTGTCATGTTTCTTAGGATTTTAATACTGCAGACTCTCTTAATCTGTGAAAAGATGCTTATTCTTGTTGAATCTGAGAAACTAGCTCAACTTTCATGCCTTGTTTTTTCATAGTCATTCTTTTTTTCCCTCAGGATTCCAGTTCTGTTGTGGAGTGGACTCAAACTCCTAAAGAAAAATGTTCCCGAGGAGCAGACCGTCCAAGTAGTTATGAAGCAGAATGGGACATGGTCACCACAGTCTCTTTTAAAAAGAAACCTCATTCAAATGGAGGTACTTAAAAAATAAGTGTGGGGGTTTTGTTTTATTTTGTTTTTTCTTTATGGCAACTTGTAACTGAAGAATTGCTTTTACATACAGTAAAATGAATTTTAATAGGAATTGAAAAGCTGGGAGTCGTTTGTGGTAAGACATGGATCTCTAGGTGTGGGTAAAAACCTCACAATGGAATAGCTGTCATCTGCCTCCAATCTATTTTTTTCTTTAAATTGCTAGAGAACTGTATTGAAAAGAAATGTTAAATCTAACTTCTTGCTGTGACCATCATTAGATGATGTAGCAGTTTTATCTGCTTTGGGCTCTTGCATACCTTCAAACAAATGAAATTGGAAGTAAATGATGTGTTAGAAAGGAAAATGAAAAAAGTGGTTTACTACTCAAATGCCTTTCCATACTGCAACAGCAGGGGGAGATGGAATGTACAGTTATGTGGTACATGGGTCTCTTTTATAGTGTCTTTTTTACTTTAGCAAAATAATTTTATAGCTACATCATTTTTGTATATATAGCTACATCCAGTAGGTATGTTGTAAAAAAATAAAAATAGACTGGGAGAGAAAGGACATGATTCTCAAGTAATCTCTTTTTTCCTCTGATTCTCCACTAGTACTTTTCTTTATAATAGTTGTTTTTCCTGGATTATTTCTCAGCCTATAACTGGGAACTGTTGTGCTTATTTCACCATATCTGTGATAGTTTTAAATGTCATCTATATCGTGTATAAATGCAGGGTTTGGATTTGAGATGATTAATATTTTTTGGGTAAAGCACAGTTCTTGCTCCTAGAATACCGTGTTTGAGAGGAGCTTCCGGTGCTCACACGATATAAAGCGAAAACCAGCGTCTCTGTCAGGCATAGGATGGTCTGTTATGTCGCTGGTTTGCATTGATTTTTCATCTTCAGGTGTCAGAGTACACCTTCATCCAAGTGAGTGTTAGTGAGGACTACTGACTTGGATTCTGCTTTTGCTACTTCTTGCTTATTTCCAGTTGCTGTAATTTGATGGGGGCAGGCCAGGGGGTTTGCCAGGTTCCCACCAGGCATGCTGGAAATTTTGAGTCCTCTGGTAAAGTAAAATTTAATCTCTTCTCTTTAAATGTAGGCGGTCTTGCGCAGAGTGTGTACATGTTTGCACAGTATGGGAGAGAGGTGGGGAAATTTTCAATTCCTTCTCTCTCACTTTGGTAGTCGTTTTACAATAGGTGGATAATACTGTGTGCAATATATATCAAACAGTGTCGTGATGTATAGCACAGTTAGTTTAAGTAGTACTTCCTGGTGGAGATGATGGTGGGATTCAGCTTGCTGATGGAATTTGATGCAGCGGTTATACATTTAACTGCTGGGTCACTTTAATAGACTGTAGGCATGGCTTTAAGGGAGCAGTCTGATGGACTTGCTTGTTGTTACAGAAGCCTGTAGAAGATGAGGAGGCATAAAGAGAAATCCAGAAATAGCAGTTACGGTAGTTACAGTACACGTTTTATTATCAGAACCAGTGCTGGGGTTTGGGTTTGGTTTTTTAGGAACAGTGACAAATACGATGCATCTGTAATTGTGAACACTGGAAGTCAAACTAAAATCATGTGGTAATTTTGTTTTTAAGATGCTACAGCTCATGCAAATGGAGAAAGCAAGTGGTCATTCCTGTTCAGTTTGACAGATCTGAAATCGATCAAACAAAACAAAGAAGGCATGGGGTGGTCTTATTTGGTGTTTTGTCTGAAGGATGATGTGAAGCTTCCAGCTCTTCATTTTCATCATGGAGACAGCAAACTATTGATTAAATGCCTTGAAAAGCATGTTGTGCTGAATGAGTAAGTATCAGACAGGACTTAGTTCTGATTTAAATATGGATTATTTATTTACTTTTTTAGTTTTGTAATGAATTTCAGATTAACGTTTCCTGATGTGGTTTCTCTTCCCTTCTTTATTAGTAGAATCAGTTTTGAAGGTGACTGAAACGGTAATTTCACATATGCATTTGGAATGTATAGACTGAAGTTTTAAAATTGTTGGCTCGATTTATGAACTAGTTTAGAATCTGTGGAAGCAGCATTAGCTTTGTAATACCTCAATAGCTCCCTCTAGTGGGCGCAGGAGCTTCTCATGAACACCGTGTAAAATTAAATCCTCCTTCATGAGACACTTCTATTAAATGGGATAATTTGTGTTAAAACTTGAGATCTTCTCTTTAATGTGGAATATCTGAGTATTGACATCAGTGTGTGAGGTAATTTATAGTACTGTCTACTAGATCAATTTGTATAGAAAAGTTTTCCCCCAGAATTCTGTTCCCTTTTAATTTCTTGCTGTGGGGAGTGTTTCACACTTGATCTTTTACGTTCAGAAAGTTGATTTAAAAAGTAATGTCGTTAGACCCTATCATGGTGTTAAATACTTGGTGGTTGTTGTGTTATTTATATTGTGTTACCTTCCAAGTTTTTTTCACTTGGATAAAAGCCTTTTTGATTGGCATTGCTTAAATGCAAAATAAAATAAAATGTTCTGCTCTCACCATGTAGGCATAAGTATAATTTAAGAAGGCAAAGGGGTAAAGCATGAAGAAATGAAGTGTAACAGGTACACCTGTAACAGGTGTAACATCAGTGTAACACGTATTCTGTTTTCAAATGTATTTTGTTATCACTTGCAACATCATATTCTGACGGCAGGTTTAAAGGTGGATAGTGAAATGGCTGTGGGAATCCTTACAGAGGGCTCTTCTCATGTTGGTAGCATCAGTGAGGTCCGAGTTGCCTTTGACAAGTAGGGAAGGCTGCTGCTGAGTAGTACTGTAAGGATGGAGAGCCAGCCAATAGGACATGAAGGTTGTATATTCGTTGTACTGATTTGTGAAAGGCTTTAACAGTGTCAGGATGTGGTGTTGAAGCTCATGATAATCAGAAGTTTTTAACTGCTTGGAGAAGGTAGCATGGTCAGTGTGACCAGCTGGTGAAGTGGTACTGGCTGTAGCATTGTATGTGAGAGCTTTTTAAGGGAAAAATTTAAGAAGACCGAAGGGAGAGGCAGTTAGGGGGACAAAGTAAAAAGTGTAAGTAAGAATATTCTGTCTACAACTGTAGTTTAGGAAATCCTGGTTGGCAGCTTCATCTTAAAGCCTGAGGGTTTTTTTTCTAGGCTCCCTTTTTTATTTTGTTTCCTAATTTCACTACTTCTGCAGGCGTGGGTGAATATTGTCATCTTGCCACCACCACACCAGCACCACCACGACCCCCCGCCCCCGTCTCTCTGCCCTTTCCCCCCCGAGGAAATTGTTCCTTTTTGAGCATACTGCTCTGTGTTTACCTATTTGTTGGTATCTTCAGACTGGTTGCTGGTAGGCTAGGGCAGGTTTTTGAGGCAACCTATGTAGCTAACACTGGAAAAACACCTGTGTTGTATGGTGAGTCACTGAAAGCTTTATACCCTATCTATGTAATCTGTTGCCTATGTACTCTGGCAATGTATTTCAAAATTTCTAATTCCCGTAACCTGTATTTAATGAACAGGACCAAGCTTTAAGTAGGCCTAGTGAGTGCATTTGACAGTGTAGCAAACTGGTTTTTGTTGACTTAATCAAAACTTTGTTCTTGTGATTAACTATCAAATGGAAACTTTAAAATTTTAGATGAAGATTTTCTCTTATGCATCTTTTTCAGTTAGTCCGTTTGAGGCTTTAACAAAAGCAATTTAGAACTAATGACTTTATGCTGCTTATTTGAATGTGTGTGTATTTACACTCATAATATACATACACATATGAAAAGCAACAAGCAACAGAAAAGTTGATAATTAAAAAGCAATACTGCAACTACAGATCTGTAGTCATGCTTGCATTAATTTTGGTGGATTTCCATATATTTAATGTTGAGACACCTGGACTAAACTTATTTTATATTTAATATTTTTTGCTCAAAGGCATAAAGTGTTTACAACAAGGTACTGCTCCGCTATGTAACAAGTTGTGTTGTTTTCTTATATTTGGAAAGTTGGGTTTTTTAATCTTTAGTCTTCATGGTTGAAAGTTTGGGGTTTTTTTTTTTGCGGGGGGAGGAGGAGAAACAACAAACAAAGAAAAAAAACAACCAAAAAACCCAAAAACCAGGAATCTAACATACTGGAATACCTTCAACCATTTTATGAAGTTGGACACTTAAGCTCCTGTAAGTCAGACATTTAGATTCTGTCCAGCATTTGGCTGTCAGTTTGTTACTGCACGTTAAGTTAGGCAGTTTGTGTTACTAATAGGCATTATTTCCAGTTTTATTGAGCCATGTGCTGCAAAAAATTATTCTCCGCATTGCTATGTGAAACTAATGCTTATTGGTGAGCCACTGAGTGAAAATTAAATGGGTGGTGATTTTGGGTCCTGTTTCAAACCCTGTCTCTTTCAGATGCGTGCCGTGAGTGAGTGGGCACTTACCATTCTTCTTTTGATGCAGTGGATTCTTAGTTCTCGTCCTTTGTAGTCTCTTGCCAGGTGATATGGACGTTCCTCTTGGGACAGCACAAAACAGTAGCTGTCAGGTGGGGAAGACACTGTATGAAGGCAGTCATGTCCTTATGTGTCTGATTTTTAAAAGGAGGCAGTGGCGTAGGGTTTGTACAGGCTGACCCAGCAGCTGTGCTGGAACGCTTATCAGATCCAGTTCTCTGCCAGTGTGAGGCAGGGGAAACTTGAGGTGATATTCAGAATGTGCTGAGCTGCTTAGTGTTGCTACCTCAAACAGTTCCAAGTGTTGATGAATGCAACAGCACATGCTTTCAGAACTCTAAAGCAAAAAGGTGAGACAGCTATGGAAATTAAATTTGAATGAAGTTAAGCACTGAGCTGAGCAGGAACTTCCAGTTTTAGTTTTCTTGCTTAGATTGCTCTCTTCCAGTTAATTTCTGCTTATAGCACCAAATTCTCTTCTGTGGTCTAGTCATGAATTGTGATGATTTTTTTTTTAAGGGAAACAAGAAGAGCAAATATTCCACATAAGTTGTGGAAATGGCAGGTTTCAGTCTCTGTATGTTTCTGATGTTTCCTAATGATTATTTATGCTTTAGAACATGATCTATCTAAACGCACAACCTCTTTTAGGAAAATGTGTTTACTCAGCTTTCTGGATGTTATAAGCAAATGCTTGGCAGCATAATTACTTGTTTTTCCAACTTCTGGTTTATAATATATGGATATTGATCTTAAGGCAGAAAGTTTAGCATTTCTCTAAAATACCATTCTGTAATAGGTATTTTCTTCCTCTGTTCCTATTACCTCAAAAGTTTTGCTGGTCTGTAACAGTGTTCCTTATAAAATGTCATGTCATTGCTGAGATAAGTGTGTGTGAAGTGAGTAAACTTGAACAAAATATTTGTAACTTGTTGCTTTCAAGACCCTGTGCTTCCTAGTTTGGCAGCACCAGTCTAATATTGAGAAAATGCTGCATATACGGATGACACTTTCTAACTTGCATTATTATAAGTAAGTGTTTAATAAAGTGTCTAGCTCAGAAATTTGTTTTGAACATTACCCAAGTAGCTGTTGATACCCAACTGCCTGTTCAGAGAGGATGTTTAATTAAAATGGAGATATGGTACAAAGTTTTTTGTTCTTTTAGTTGAGGAAAACATAATACATGACTCAGCCTTTGCCCCTGTGCTGCTTTTTTGCAAAAGCCATTTGAGCTTCATTAACTGTTGCTGCCTCAGAACTATGACTGTGGTGTCTGGCTGTCTCAAAATGAGATCTCTTGTTGCATTTCATATCCGTCAGTGTTAACAGTGTCCTGTCCTGTTGGAATGGGAGAGAGATAAGGCTTATTAAAGTTGTTATCTTTGACTTTAATAACATGGTAGATGATGCAGATACTAATAAAAATAAAAGTAATTTTTCTTGCAAAGACTAGAAATAGTGAATTTAAACTTTGGGAGAGAACAGTAGAGAGGTATTTTATAAATCTAAGTCTGTGTGATGGATTAGTGTCAGATGGCAAAGTGCTTGGCTTTCATCTGCCTGGCAACCAACTCCAAGGCTTGAATGTCAGTCTGGCATCTGAGCTGTTCTCTCGTGTCACATGTTGAGCTGTAAATTGGTGATTCAGGGGCTGGTTAATGAACTGATGGGGTATCTGTGCCAGAGGAGGGGAGAAGGTGGGGTGTTGGAGGGGGTGTGGTGTGGGTGAGAGCAAAAGAACAGACTAAATACTAGGAGCAGCATGGTTCCACTGTCTTTGTTACCGTTTTCATCTGCCTGTGCAAGCCTGTCAGGGAAGCACGTGTTGTATTAAAGAGCAAGAGTGTACAAATACAGTAAGTTAGGCCAAATTTGTTTTTTGTTCATTTAGTCTTTGGAGTCTACACAAAAACACATTTGCAGGGCTGTACTGAGATGGTTCTGTTCCACAGTACAGTGGCTGTGGTGGTTTTTAAGCTTCCACCACTATGAATCTTAGAATTATTCTGACAGTAGCTGTTGTAATACTGTTGGTTAGAAGTTTGTGCTGTTGGTGGAAAGAAATCCTTAACTGGATGTGGTGACATGGGCTCTTTTCATGTCCTCTATTAAGTTACAGGAGTTTCAGCATATATTTGTTGAGGCTGACTGTGTCTGACTATATTTCCTTGCCTATGTAATTTCTTTTTTTTGTCTATTGTCAAATATAGAAAACTATTGTTGAAGAAGACTTTGTTTACATGTGGGTGACAAAGGTTATCTTCCAGAGCAATTTCTCAAAAGCATTGTGATTTTTCAAAGAATGAAAGAGTAAAATTCAGAATTAATATGAAGAGGACTAATCTTGTGAAAAATGAAAATCCTGTTTTGTAGTGTGCTAGCTTGTGAACTTGTGCCAATAACTAAGAGTGATCTTGCATCAAACCTGTTTTCAGGTGCACAAAACCTGAAATGTGACTTGAAAAAACAGTAAGTGTTCTAAAAATATTTTCAGGAAGAACTGGTGGTACTTATAGAAACCCTATGTAATTTTTTTTTTTCAGATCTCCACAGGATAAACGGATTCTCCTTGTGAATTCTCAGAACAAGTCTCTGTCTCAGTCTTTTGAAAATCTCTTTGATGAACCATCATATGGCTTATTACAAGTATGTATTATCATTGAATTTTTTATTCTGAAGACATTTATTAAAAAACCCCGCTCTACTATGTCACACAAATATTTCATTGTAGAAGCATTGATTGTATCCTAAAACAAGTGCTTACTATAGAAAGTACACTTACATGTAAGTTATTACCTATGTTCTAATAATTTCTTAACTTCCTTGTTGGTACTATTTCAAACCTGTTCAAGCTAGCATCATCTGTGATTCTGTACATTTAGGTACAGACAGTTTTAGAAAGGGGAAGGAAAAAAATTTAGGTATTATCAAAATATATTAATTAGAATTTTCTAAATTTTCTTTGACTAAATGTTCTTTTCCTTTATATTTTTTGATAGTTTTGAAGGGATGCTGAAAATACAGCAGCAAAAATCACAGTGTTGCTTAAAAGCTGGGTTTTTTATGTTTAAAACTTTGGGTTTTGTGGACTCGTGAAAGTCAGCAGCAAAATTTCCAGTGACTTGAATGAGACCAGAGTTTTGACCCAGTGATCTTAAGAGTGAATTACAGTAGTTTCTGGACTTAGTTGTCAATTTAAGTTTTGTGTGAGATTACTAGCAGAGTATATGATGATTCAAGGTGTGTTTCCTCTGTGAAGGTAGAGAAGATAGGTGTAAGGTAGAAGTTTTGTGGCATTCATCACTGGGAAGTAAACAGTAGATCTGATCCACTTTTATATGTAGATCAGGCTTACTGAGCACCCTGCTATCCAGTCTTTCAAATCAATCACCAGTATTATCTTAAGATATCTTTTTTGAAATACCGTAATGAATGTACTGTATGAAACTTCAGTAATTTTGGGACCTACTCTTCCTCCTGTTGTTTTTGATTTCTTTGAGTACAAAATGCCAAATAATCTGAGGTTTTTTGTATTTTACTTGTTTTCCTTATTATAACACAGAAATTGAAGAAAGATCCATACACAGTAACAATGGGAAGATTTTCCAAAGTCACAAACTATATTTTTGACAGTTTCCGTTTAAGTGACACTTCAACTCAAAGGCGACCACCATCAGAAATGGCAGACTTTCTCAATGATGCTATTCCGGGGCTAAAGATAAATCAGCAGGAAGAACCAGGATTTGAAGTCATTACACGAGTGAGTGTGTAAATGAATATGATACGGATCCATTGATTCTTTTTGTGCACGCCTTTAAAGGAATGGTAGGACTTAAAGCTTGGTGAGTTACACTGCTTATGCTTGGCGATTGTGGCATATGCTGCCCTACCATTTACTCACAATAGTAAGATCATTATCGGCTACTTCTAGAATATGTCATTTTTATGCCTGCAAATACGAGTTTTGCTTTGAAAGAAAGTTTGTCATTACTGAAATGAGGATGGCTGTTATCTTAAAGTCAATACCCTGAAAAGTGACCCATTTCATGTTTAGTGTTTCCTCTGTGGTCAGATAGAGCCATGTTAAGTGAAATTGGGGTATACAGGTTAATAAGCAACTTTCTTGGCTAATCACTGTAACATTTTAGTTAGTTTTAAGAGGACTAAGATGATTAAAACAAAGTGTTTAATGGGATGATTAATGTCTAGGGTGTATAGATGTACAGATTTATGTATGACTTGAACTAAAGTTAGAATGAGCTTGTAATTGGATCATGAATCACTTTCTGTGGGCTCCTGTTGGTGTCTTTCACAGATCGGTAGAAAGGGTTTATTTTTAAATGCTTGTGATTACCATTTAAGCAGCTAACGTTTTTAGAGTGTTAAAATATTTTGAATGTTGGGGTTTTTTCCTTGAGTTAAACCAGTGTTAATAACTTAGCAGTAGCTGTATGAACTATGTAATTCTAAGAACTTGCTGCCTAGCCCTTTATCAGTTAATTTATCAATAAGAAAAAGTGTAATGAATGCTACATATTTAAAATAATACTGACTTGCATGTCTTAAATCTGTCAAATGCCTTAGACTTCTAAAGAGCTTAAAAACAAATTAAATTAGTGGTTGCCATCATAAAAATATTTTTAGAAAATAAGGAGTTACTGTCTTGAATTCTGCTGTGCTTAAACGTGCAGTTTGAGAACTGAGAGACAACAAACTGAAACTTTGTTAGGAGTTCTGAAAGCACACATAGTCTTGGTTTTGGTTTTTTGTTTTCTTCTTAAGGGGCAGTGTATTTAAATTGATCTTTCAGTCACACTGTGCAGTTCTGTGTGGGCACATAACGTCTCTGAACCCAAGTTCAGAGTGTGTATCAGGACTACAGCTAGTGTGTATCAGGAATGTGCTTTTGAAGTGAGGCTCCCTATTGTCCCTGTTTGTGTTGCACATGCCTGATACATTTCCAGTTGCATAGAGGCTTTTAGTCCATGGGAATCTAGTTCAGAGGTGTTTGTGGGGGCAGAAGGTTATTTAAATAACACGTACACCTTCCTCTAATGTCTGAAATATTAACACATATACTCAGGTTCTCAGCACAAAGTGTCTTGCTCTAAAGATCTGCTTGTGTTGGGCCATGCTACCTGCTAATGTGGACACTGCCTTAGATCGTTAGAGTCGCTAACTGAGGTATGTGACATGTGATGATGTAGTTGCACTGAGTATAAGCAAGCAGCAAGCTTAGTACTGTTTGTGCAGTTGTTTAAAACTACTGAAGAACTTCAGTGGGATTCACATAACATATTTGTATGTGTTTCAGATCGATCTAGGAAAACAGCCTGAAGTTAGCAGAAGAGAGCCTGTGTCGGCTGAAGAATGGGCTAAGAATATGGATTCTGAAGGAAGAATTTTAAATGTTGACTACATAAAGCGATTGATATTCAAAGGGGTAACTTGTTTTTCTAAAGTCAACAAGACCTATGGCTTGCTTCTGGCCCCTTTTTCTTTCCTTCCCAAGCCATGGTTCTGCTGTTTTCATTATACTTACAATGCTTCATGCAGGACTTTGAGCATGAGCCAGTCAGTATAGTTGCAGAGACTTCATAAAGCATGATTTCATGCTAATCAAATCCCTCGACAGTCTTGCAACTGTACAAAGTGCTCCGCAAGGAAAGAGATCTTGTGGTGGCTGGCTGAAGTGAATGAGTTGAAAACACAAAAGCTTAAGTGATAAAGAAGAGAAATCAAAGTGCCTTTCAGAAAACCACCAGTACTTCAGTGTTAAGATATCAGGTTTATTCTTGTCTTTTTGAGGGTGTAGTTTTTATTTTTTTTCCTCCTACAACAAAAGCTTCTTTTCTTGGCCCAGCCGTTTGCCTGGATTTGGCCCTCATGATATGATCAGTCCTAAACACTTTTGCCGATTTTTCTTATTGAACTGATGATTTTTGCAATATGAATGTGGTGGAAATTTTGAAAACTTTAGTTATGTCCCTTAGCTATTCTACCTAATGTTACTTCAGTATTTCTTTTTTGATGAGAATCCAGCTGCCTCAATGTGTTCTTTGTGTACCTGTCAATGCATGTTTGCAAGCGTACAGTCTTGTGTTCTTGAGTTTGAGCAGAAGTAGAGAATGATAACATTGATACTACAGTTTTTTAAAGACCTATATATATTAAATAATGTACTGTGAAGGGGGTGAAGTGAAACTGAGGCCCTTTTCAGTTTCTGTGACTGTTCTTTAATATACCTGTTTCTGTGGTGCCCAGTTAAGGTCCTTTCTGCAGTTACGAGAATTACCTTTTATTCCAGTAGCCCATTTCCCTGTCATCTCTGTTGTCCATTGCCAGAGGAGCAAGTGCTTGATTTTCTTTATGACTCAAGATCCCAATAACTTGCAATACATTGAATGCAGATCCTCTTGAAAGAAAAAAAAAAGTTAAAATGCCCCTTTTAAAATGTTCGCCAGTTACTGGAAAAGCTCCAGTTGCTAGTTTTTGCAGTGGATGATGCTATTTGCTGCACTGTTTTCCTTGCCTTAATCTAATGCTAAATGAAGAAATATAGTGAGGAATCAAGCTGGCCTTGGACTGGTAAACTGGGGGGGTCTGGTAGCAAAAGTGCCTTATTCTTGTGACTCTACTGCAGGAGTAATTTTTTGATGAGAGTGGAGTATTATTCAGCTCATATATTTTTGTAATCTAAAAATCATGAATGTTACTTGGAAAGATTTCGGGCAAATAGTGTCCTTGAGTGGACATTCAAAGGCTGTCCCTAACCTAACCCTTTGCTTGGAAGATTGATCTACATGTTGGCCATGGCTTGTAAGATGAAAATATTTTTTTAAAAAAAATAAATAAGTGGAAGTCTAGTCCTCAAGATCAGTTTGTGGTGAGGAGGAGTGTGGGAGTTGGGCAGCATGATATTTAAATATATAAATTTTAGAGGTATGTTTTTTGCTTCTTAAAGGCTCTGGTACCTGTAAGGTTTTTATTCCCAGCAGTGAAGCAAAAATATAGGAAGAAAAATCTTTTATCAAGTTCCTTTTTCATCTTCTAGGGACGAATCCGGTGCTTCTACGGTCTTCTGCTTAATCGTATTCTCTTCCTCCGGTTTCCTCCAAGTATGATACCTAGTTAGCTGATAAGTTTTGGCAACAATGTAAAAAGAAGCTTACTTATAACAATTCGCTTTTAAGTTGTTACTTTAAGAAGTGCTGTATCACTACAGGAACATTTCCTCACAAAATTGAAATAGTCTTTTTCTTAATGTTTCATATCCATTTTTCCCTAGGGTCTCTGCCATACTTTAAGAAAAGAGGCATGGAAATTTCTTTTAGGGTATTTTCCTTGGAACAGCACTAAAGAAGAGAGAGCAAATCTGCAAAAAAGGAAAACGTGAGTACAGTGGGGTTTTTGTTATGAAATAAATCAAAAAGCTGCCCTTTTCTTAAGACATGTAGTGATGTATACAACTTTTTGGAAGCCTGAAAGACAGCTGCTAAAGATTGTTGAATGCAAAGAAGTGTGTGAAACTTTCTTTAAAATGATTGTTATACTAAAGTAAAAATATTACACGAACAGGGTGTTGTTAGCTTATTTATGCCAAAGAACAAATGGAAGGAATGAATGAATGCTTAGATAAAAAAGAAAGAAATGTAATAATTGAGTATGTGTTGATTTCAAAATTATCTGTCGTCTTCAGGGATGAATATTTCAGGATGAAACTGCAGTGGAAGTCTGTCAGTGAGGAACAGGAAAAACGAAATTCAAGATTAAGAGATTACCGGAGTCTTATAGGTAAGTTCAGATTTAGAAACATACCTAACTGTACAAATTCACACACTTGTACAATTAAACATGGAATTGAAAAAAACGTTACTTCTTGAGTCACCTGTATGAAGAAGCACTAAAAACTAACACGTTGCTATTTTCGGAGGTGTCTAGACTTTGTTATATACTTAATACTAAAACTTTCTTAACCTGAGTAATGAAGAGCTTTACACCTTAGAGTTACAGAATGGCTCGATCTTTTTAACTTCCTTAATAACAAAAGGCTCTTTATTTCGTGTTATTTCGTGATGTAATTATACTGGGAATGTCATTAAAATAACAACATGCAATAAGAATATGAAGAATAAGAATATGAAAATGTGTCTGTTTACATTTAAAGTTTACATTAAAATAGGGATCTGTATATGTGCATCCTGACTTGTGGGGTTTTATACCTACTATTAAAAATGTCATCAAGTTCTGTGGACTCTTAGCAGTTTGTATCCTCAGTTCTCCTTGGTAGTGAGATTTAGACACCAATGTTTAGGGCTACTAAAAAGTTATTTCAGGATACAGGGTAATATTTTTGTGTTATTCTGAGACATGGACTAAATTTATTTCAGCCAGTTATTCAATGGGTGAGCTGAAAGGACTGAGAAAGTCTAATCTTAGTAGATTAGTAAACTACCTTTATAGAGTGTGTGTGTTAACAGGAAAAAAAGTATTTGGAGTTCAAAAAAGGCTCAAGTTTTGTTTCTGTTGAAGCAATTCTGTTCCTTTTTACGTGGTTTAAATGTAAGTGACAATATTAGGCTTATGTTGTAAAATAGATCCAAAACTACAAAATACTCCTCTTGTAAAAATGCACTCCAAATTTTGCTTATTTCAATACATCGGTCTTGAATTTCACATTATTAAAGAGTATGCTGTGTGCTTGGTATGTTTGAGGTGCGAAAACTGCCTGATGAAACAGGCAGTTTCAGCTCACTGACTTATAGGAAGTTGTTAAACAGAATTTATAAACATGCTGTCGTGAGGTATTACAGTGTCTTTGAGATGATCATGTGCTAACTGTCCTGCTATGGCTTATGTGGCATCGCATAAGTATTCATAAATGGCGTGGCATAGCTAACTCACATAAAATTATTCTTAATCCCTATAAGCATGGAACATTTTCACTGAATTATAATCAGGAATTTTTCCGTAGAAAGTATTAAGAAAAAAAGGCAAAAAGCTTTAAAATCTGTTCATAAGCAAATCCTTTTATTCCAGACAGGAAGGATTTTCTTTCTTTTAAAATATTCTTTATTTTGAAATGACATTCAGTTATGCAGTTGTCTTAAACACTGTTGCAAAGCTTTGAAGTGTTTGAGGAAAAAATCAGCAGCTTAAAAACATTCTGAATTCATTTGATGCTGGCTTTGTAAAACTTGTTTTGAAAATGTTTTTAAATCTGGACTCTTTTCTTAGAAAAAGATGTAAACAGGACAGATCGAACGAATAAATTCTATGAAGGTGAAGATAATCCAGGATTGATTTTACTTCATGATATTTTGATGACCTATTGCATGTATGACTTTGACTTAGGTAAGTTGTGTTCCTCAGAATGTAAAAGCCTTTTTAGTTTCTGGTATGCAGCTTTGCTTATGTTAAGGCCTGTTAATACAATCGAACTTGTATTGATTGCCATTATTTTTGTAAATGTCAGGGTTTATATTTTAATAATGTAGATAACTTTTTTCAGTTTCTCATCCTGCTTCTTCCTGTCATCTGTCTGATGCTTATCGCAGGCATCTGAATTCATCAGCTGAGGTAGGACTGGGAATTAAGTGGCAGTTTGTCTTCACCATAGCCCCACTTTTTTTTTTTTTTTTTTAGAATTGAAGCAAGTTTGCTTTTCAGAGTTTTAAATGGGTTTGGGTCTTTGGAGCTTGAGTGTTAGATCCATTTTTAAGACTGAGATAGCAATAAAAATGATAAACCAGCTGCCACTGCTGTAATTAAAGCTCAGCATGCTGAACCAGCTGTTTGTAAAGGCGGGTGTTCTTAGGAATACTTTAAAAGCTGGTTCTTGAGGAGTACACTTAACAATCTGTCAAAAATTACGCTTTAGTGTATGCATCTGTTGCAGAAGGAGGAGTGTATAATGTCTTGTTTTAATCACAGTGTATACGAGATGTCTAAGTCTTGGCTTCTGTTCATTGTCTTGGGGGTGAGGGAAAAGATGCTTCTAGCTGGTTCCTCCCCCTCCACCCCTGGTGTGAAATTTGGCTGTTACGTACTTGCGGGTTTTTTGGGTGTTCTTAGAAAAGCGTTGGGATTCTAAAAGCCCACTTTGTGCCAGATTTTGAAGGCAAAAAGTAGGAGTAAATCTTTAATTGCTAGTAAACTTGCTGCAGAGTGGTAGTACTTGTCAGCTTTTCTCCAGTCTGAAGAGAAAACAGTTTCCCCCTTGAAAAAGGGGAAAACTAAAACTGGTTCAGACTGTTCAAGCACGTAGCTCTGTCCGGCAAGTCTTTCCACACTTCAACCTAAATAAGTGAAATAAAAGCACATTCACCACCTGTTCTATTAAAAAAAAAAAGTACTTGGATCGCTTTAATGTATGCAGTAGGTAAGTTTTGTTTTATAAACAAGCAAGAATAATGGAAATATAATACATTTGACATTGTATCTCTCCAAGGCTTCTAAGCTGCTCAAGTGTTGGTACAATGCTGCTTTTAATCCTTTGACAGCAGCTGTAGAGAGGTCTGAATAATGCCACAAACTGCCAAATAGGGGAAGGGACAGAACAGCTGTTAATATAACATTTTTCTGAATGAATTCCTCAAGCCTGCATTAATGAAACTAGTTTTAATCTTTAAGAGACTTTTAACTGTCTCAAACAGAGTTTTCTCTGCATTTATTTTTAATGTATAGGGAATAAACATTTTTTTTCTTTCAACCTCTTAATTATTTACCTGTTTTCTGCTCGTTGTTCTGTTCTTCTCACACCTACTCCGTATTTTCAGTCACTGACTCAAATCCTCTTTTCAGTTATTCAGTTATAATTAATTATGTTATTAAGATACGGAATCAGCCAAGCTTGAGTCTAACAGAGAAATGTCATGTCATGTTGAATCAACCACTGATGAGAGACATACGTATAAATCATGTTCTCCATTATTTAAGGAGGTCAGCAGCAATAGGCCAGCAGATAAGCTGACTTGAGCATCAGTGGTAAGGTAGTTGGAAGAGTCAGGAAGAGAGAGAAAAATAAGCTCTAAAAATTTTTGTCCTCTACTCTTAATTAAGCTCCACATTAGAAAGAAGGAAGCTGGAAGAAGCATGAAAAAGCTATAAAATTTTGAGAATGTTTTGCATAGAACTAGCTATGTATTTCTAGGTATATCTAAAAATGATATGCTCTAAAAATGGGCATTTTATTCTCCACTTAAATGTAAGCTTTTCTTACAAGGCATGTGAGTGCTCTTTAGGGCATATGAACTTGATTCACCGTTTTTGGGCACAGAAACTTAAAGCTACTTCCTTGACTTGGGTCTGGATATGTGTTTCTTTCATGCTTCTCACAAGCAATACTTTGCTAATAATTTCCTTCCTCGGTTTGATAAGTAGTGGTCTCTTTTTGCTGTTGGCTGCTTGGTTACATAGATGATCTTGGGCTTTAGTGTATTTAAAATACCATCCAAGCAGAATAATTAGTTCTTCCCTAAATACAGGAATCCTTAAAGCATATTTAGTGCTAGAAAAAAGAAATATTAAGTGCAAAATTTTCTTCATAAAAGCTACTGCACCATGTTTTCCTCTGATTAAAACTCAACATCTCTTCTCCAAATCTATTTGAAAAGAAAATCTTCCATTAAAAAAAAAAGTGGGAAGATATAAAAAGATTTTAAATGTATGAAAGAAAGCAACCAGTTGCAGATGGAGAGGAGAATAAATTTGTCTGTATTTGTGATAGTGTGAGGTATACATTTAATCTTCTTAAAAATGTCAGTATATGCTTCTGAGCTCTAAATGGGAACTTCTTTTTAACTAAAAATCTATTCTAGTGTCACCTCAGTTTGTACTTATTTTAACAACTACAAAAACAATGTGTTTTACGTTCTCTTTAGATTGGCAAAAACTACTGCTAAATCCTGTTAGATCTCCTGGGATGTTGGTGGTTATTAATATAAAAATGTCTTTACTGGTAGTTGAGTTGGAAAATTATAGTATCTCTACAAACTGTGAATGCAAACATTAATTTCATTCAGTCATTTGACACTTGAAAAATTACTGTTCAACTGCTGATTTAAGTAAATTCCTATTTTCTTTTTTTTTATTTTTTCTCCATCAAGGTTATGTCCAGGGGATGAGTGACTTGCTTTCACCTGTCTTGTATGTTATGGAGAATGAAGTAGATGCCTTTTGGTGCTTTGTATCATACATGGATCAAATGGTAAAATAAGGCTTTTTTAGGTTACATAAACAGTTAATCAATGGATAATATTTGGGGTTAATTTTATTTTATAAATTTCATTATTTTTTAAAATTCTTTTAAAGCAATTTGTGTTTGAACTCAATGTTTTTCTCTGATTGACACAAGTTATGTTGGTTTTGTGGTACTGTTACTGTGCAATACAGACAAATTTGGCTTCTTGGAAATTTGGAAGTAACTCAGAGCCATCACAGCCAAATATGTATTAATCAGGAGTCCTCTAGCAGGATTTTGTTCAGGGTGATGGTTCCCTGTCATGCCTACCTTTTGGCATTTGTTAAATGCAATTTAGGCTTTCCACACACTGAAGCTTTAATGAATTGTGCATGTGGCAAAACAGTATGTGACTGGTATGAGAATAAAATAAAAGTTGTCTTTTTGGTTTGACTGCAATGGTGCTGCTTGTAGGTACAAAGCATAGGCTGATTTAAAATATCATTTATTACATACAAGTGTTATCAAATAAACACAGTTCGCTGCTTTGTTAAACCCTTCAGTAAAAGGCAGACTTTTCATTAGATAGAAGTACAGTTGAATATCCATATGTTAAATACCTAAAGGATGAGAACCACTGTTGCAATAACAAAACTTTTTTTAAAATTAAAAATACCTGTAAATCTCAAAATTATGATTGAGTTAATAAAAATGACAGTGCTAATATTTTATTCCATCCAGCATCAGAATTTTGAAGAACAAATGCAGGGTATGAAGACACAACTAATTCAACTGAGTACTTTGCTTCGTTTACTAGACAGTGGATTTTGCAGTTATTTAGGTAGGTGTATTATTCATGCACAATAACTAAAACAACTTACTGCATTCTGTGTGCATTGATACCCTTACCAGTCTTTAAACATAATTCCAATAGTAATATTATGTGAATACAGGACTTGTAAATTAACAACACCTAAAAGAGTTCAATAATTGCTCCATGCCTATTGAAAAACAGGGTCATCTTGTTACTGATGTTAAAAATATGCCATCCTCTGGTAGATATCTTTGATTCTGAAAAGAGGCTACCATCTTGAAAATTTGGTGTATGATTGTGTACCTGTAAAGTGGTTTGGGTTTTTTTTCCCTCTTGTATTAACCAAATTTGCTGTTTATGAAATATAACACTCTTATTCCTAGAATCTCAAGACTCAGGCTACCTTTATTTTTGCTTCCGATGGCTTCTTATCAGATTTAAAAGGGAATTTAGCTTTCAAGATATTCTTCGACTCTGGGAGGTAAGAAGATATTTCATCACACAAACTCCAGCAGTCTTTTGACTTTAGAATAAAAAGCATGGATCATTCTTCAAAGTGATTAATAATTAAAAATTAATAGATATTTTTAAAAACATTCATTGTAACGAGGTGAGGGTGCTTTAGCATATATTATGTCTTTATAGTCAAAACAAAAAACTGGGAAGTTAGTGAAAAAATACTTGTAAGAGCTGGTGGGGATAAATTGGCTTTTTCAAAAAAGTTTGTACAGGATCCTTTAGATGAGGTTTTTAAATGAAAGGAGTAAGTGGAGAGGAGCAGTTAAATTTTAATGGAAAACAGCTTATGCTAGAAGAAACAGCGTTTGTGTGTGTCTCTGATTAGTTCCTTGGTATTAGTAGTACTTTATAGATTAAGTGGAATGAAGCACTGGCAGGGTAGTTTTTGTGTTAGCCAAAACCATAAAGAGGATGATGTCAGAAGATCCAGTTAATTATAAGGCCTCATGATGCTAAATAACGTAATGTAGAACATCAAAATGTTTTCATAATTCCAAGTTAATGAGAGATCTCTTTTGATTTAGGTGATTGTGGAATCAGATGGAGTAATTAAGATAAACTAACACTTTTGTTGAACACACTTTAATTCTTTGTTCCCAGAACATTGAGAGTTGTCAACAGTACAGGTTTATTGTCTAAGATGCATTTAACAAGAGCACAGTATCCACTGAAAACTCCCAAACAAGAGAATAAATGTTCAGGTGAATGGAAGAAGTATTTACTAGGACATAACATCACACTGATTTGTGCCGGGGAACAGAAGGGTAATGAAAAGAGCAGGAATGAAATGCATAAAATTTGTACTATAATGAAAAATAATGTTGTTTCTGGTATAATGTAAAATAATGTTGATGCTTTTATTCACTTTTTCCACTAATGAAAAAGGAGTCGCATAAAGAGGAAGACCAGTATTTAAAACTGTCTGAAGTAAATCTCTCTTAGCTTTTTATCATCAGTTGGTAGAATTTACTATCACAGAGTATTGAGGTGGTATTTTAACTGAAGAGGACTAAAAAATTTATTAATAACATTCATAAATAAGGGAACCAGAATCTACAAAGCCAAAATAATTCTCTTATTCCAAGGGATAAAATGATAATGATTTTGGGGAAAAAAATTTCACCCATCATCTGTTTTTCCTCCTTAGTGTTATGTTGTCTTCTCAGTATTTTTTTAAGGACTAATTTTTCTTTTTAAATTGATGACAATAGTATTTTATTTATAGTTTATAGTCCCAGGCTAGCATGTTTTTATCACTTCTGCCTTAATGTGTGTATACATCTGCATACAGAAAAGAAACACACTATATTTCTGACTCTCGAGTATTTTTTTCTGTCTTAGGAGGATGATGGAAATCTAATGATAGTCTTGCAGGTTCCTTCTAGCAAATCATAATGCGCGTTTACGACAAGTATTCAATTTCTTAGGTAGGAGATATGGAATGGGAAAGGGGATATGTTGTTTTCCTTTTTAAAACAAAGTAAGGCGTTATGTTGACGTTTTTATGTGGAAGCTAGTGTCACCTTTGTCACAGCTGAAGTCCAGCTTACAACAGGTCCCCCTCCTCCCCCCTCCCATTCATAGCTGTGCAGCTTCATCGCTAGCAGTGGTGTGTACATGTGGGGTTTACAAAGGCAAGCTGTAGGCACAGGAGGCCATTTTCCCCTTTGTAATCAGTAGAGAGAAATTAACTGCTTTTAGGGCATTTCAGTCTGAGCAAGTTTCACGTGCTATTTTGTAATAGTGCATGAATTGAGGGAACGCATTTGAAGGCAACGCTACCCTGTGACGTATTCACTTGCAGAGGGTAGAATGGGGAGAAGAGGAGGTACCATCTGAGATTCCAGGCCCGAGTTTTTCTTATCTATGAATTTCAGGGCATTCCTTTGGACCTCCATTTCTGTCATGTAAGTTGCTTGAACCACTAAGGTAGCATCAGATACTTTTCCCCTGTTCCCACTGGCTTCATGATCTCAAAAAAAGGGAAGATTCTTCCCTAGACTGGTCATTAGACATTAACCTTAGAGGTGAGAGATACCAGTCTCCATCAGCCAGTGTGGAAGCTAAAACCAAGCCCTCCCGGTTACTGAGCAAGAGCCATAATAATCAGATTGTGGTGGAAAATGTGGGTGGCTATATTGTGGTGCAGCAGGGTGTGCTAGGCAGTGCGAGCGCTGGAGAGGCGGCATTCCACCTCGTGTGGATAAGTTGAGACGCATTGTGTGACTGCCGTTATTTGCAATGCTAAACGCAGCACCTTTTTGCAGAAACACGAACACGGGTTAAGCTGCCCTGTCTGTGGGTGGGAGTATTTGCAGTACTTTTTGACCCTGTCTCTCAAACGCAGCCCAGATAGACAGCATACGGAGCCACTGCTTGGATGTCCCAAAATTGAGAGCAGCTCAGCCCCTCCTTTGCACTGGAGGGACAGACAATATTACCTGGTAATTCCTGCCAGCTCTTAGTCTTTCCTTTGCACACTGAGCTGCTTCATTCTCAAGATGGTGCAGGAAGATTGGGTAGAATAAGGTGAATCCCAAAAGGAAAAATTCTGTAACAATTACACAGCTAGCTCACACTTACTTCCAGTGTTATACTAGTACAGCTCTTGTATAAAACCAGGGAGACCTAGTGATAAATGACTTTACTAGTATTATGCTAGTATTTGTTACAAATGTTCATGCGTGCTGAGGTAGCATGAGAAGAAATGAGTCCTTACTTGCATTGCTTTATCAGAAAGAGAGAGGAGGAAAAGAGTTAGAGCACTTAAGTGGTATATTTTCATAATCTTAATTTAAGTGTTGTTTTTCTTTCATCCTTTCCCAAGCACTTTGTGATGATGCTGTTACGCATTTACATACATAAGTTTAAGTGCATGCTCTGCTCCAGACTTTTGAAAGGTGTATCAATAATGGTAGCAAAAAGTATGGATTTTTTTGCAGCTGGTATTAGCAGCTGGTGATAGCTGGTAATTTTCCTCACAGAGGAGAGAATGTCTGTAAACATCCTTGGTAGTATTTTGGGGGTTTTTTTCCACTCTTGAAGCTGGATCCAGCTTCCACTAAAGTTACAGCTTGAAGCAGATGCTTCTTAAAGGAGATATTCCAGTAGGATAGCATTAAATTGTAGGTATGAAAGTTAAATATCCTGTTAACGTCTATAAAAAAGTAACTTTTATACAGATCTGTATTTTGATTTCCCCCATATCCTGGATTGTCATGTTCCCATCATCTATCTTCTGGTCTAGATGTAACGCTAAGGGGCAGCCTGTTGTCTGGTATGCTTCATTAGTGATTGTTGTAGATGATTCATGATATGTGTACCATGAAAATTTGAGTGTGCTGGAAATGTGTAGGCAGTAGTTTGCTCTCTTTATTTGCAGACTCGATGTTGAATGAAATCCATGTACAGCTGTCAACATTTCCTTCTTAGAAGTCGAAAAAAAACCCCACCAAAACAACCAGTAGTGTGTAGACGGACTATATTTGGTAGACTATAAGCATTTTTGTGATTGTTATTGTTTGTCAGCCTATTTACATTCCAGCCCTTTTCCTGGAGTGAGAAAGTGCTTTAACAGAATATTGGATACCTGAAAAAGCTAAATTTGATTCTGGACTGAGTTAATTGAATCTTAATTGAAACATTGAAGATTGATTGTACTTTATTTTGGGTGAACTTGTTTTGGATACCTTTCAGAATTATGCAATTTTGTTTATGGGCTACATGTACTCTAGTGATAGAAGTTCAAGTATAAGTAAGCTGCTGTTGAGCTTTAAGGCTGTGTTCTATCAGTAGTGAAGCAAGAAAATTTTTACTAGTGAAGTAAGACTCTTCGTGATCCTGCTTTTTTTACCTGCCTCTTCCTAAAAGTAAATCCATTAACTTAAATCCCTTTATCTGTTTGTCAAAGTAATTTATGCAAATAATTTTTTGTTGTCCTTCCTTTTTTTGTTGTCAAAACTGTTCTCCAGCTTTCTGACCACCAGACGCAGTCTCTTCAAATATTTTTTTTTTTTTTTAAGATTTGACTCTCATGAACATTCTTACAGAGGGTATCGATACTGAGATTGCACATTTCAGTCCCAGTGACCTCAGGAGTGATTATCTGTGGCATCCATGGGGCCAAAAGCCAATGTGTCTCCAGTCAGAAAGTAACACCCACCCCAACACCTGCATGTGCAGTTATTTGGGCTCTTGTAGTGGGGGATTGGGAACAATTTCAGCACCTTAATCATAAACATTAGAGCCTTTTGGAGGGATTGCCCAAGACCACAAGCTCAGGCAGTTTAATAGCATCATAGTGGACAACCTGGTAGACGCAGAAGTTGTAAAGAACCAGATAAACATTTGGTGACTCAGACTTGCAGTTGTTGTTAATTGTCCAAAAGAAAAATTTCAAATCATTGTGCAAATAGTTAGTTAGTTGCCTTCAAAAATAGCTTAACTGTAGTTAAGCCACTCGTCTCAAGAGCTTACTTCTTTTCCAAGAACTGCTGTTCTTTTCAGAGGAAAAGCATAAGCATTTCAAAAGTGTCTTTCATATTTTAACAGGTCATGTGGACGGAATTGCCTTGCCAGAATTTTCATCTTCTCCTTTGTTGTGCTATCTTAGAATCTGAAAAACAGCAAATAATGGACAAGCACTATGGCTTTAATGAAATACTGAAGGTACTGAATTCTTACGCGTTATTTAAATACTAACTTTTTGGAGTTAACGTGGTATGTTTTTATTTCACGTTGCGGGGGTGNGGGGGGGGGGGGGGGGGGGGAGGGGGGGGGGGAAGGTGCATACTGCCTTCTGAAGGGTTAAATGTGAACTGCGTGTGTATACTCCGTGCTTCCAAAATGGTTTATTTGATGCATGTGTTTAGTGCTAAGACCATTAACACATGGAAAATGGTATTCCCCCTTAGACTACTGCTTAGTATGTTTAATCTTTATTTTTGGGGGTTTTTTTATTTTATTTTATAGTCTCATTTGTTATCTTTTGGAAAATGTGAGCTGGGGGGGTTACCCAGGAGGGCTAGCTGGCTTGTCACGTTTAGAAGTACCATGGATTCCTCTTGCAGATCTTGGATATTGGTGAAAGCCAGCTCTTGCATACTACATCTTTCAGTACCCATTTGTCAAAGTGAATGGAATATGTTTAGCATTTCATAGCTTAAGAGGCAAGCTAATAAGGTGATACTTATTAGCAGTGCAGTATTAGCGTATTTTACAATAAAGCATATTTACCATTTATCACACTATTCTTTGTGAATATATTTTCAGCATATCAATGAACTGTCTATGAAAATTGATGTGGAATATATACTCTGCAAAGCAGAAGCAATTTCTATGCAGATGATGAATTGCAAGGTAAAGATATTTTGAATATACTGCAAGCATTTATAGAGTGTAAAAGTGTGTAGTTGGCTGTAAGTGTACATTTATGACCTGTGGAATAACTAAATGCCTGTGTATGATAAAGGATGTGCTGTATCTATACAGCACTTACATTCTAGAAGTCTGTAAGCAAGAGTGATTAATTTTGTAGAGCAGTATCGTTTACTGGGGTAAAGCTGGGTTGTGCCTTTTGACTGATTTCTTAACTCTTACTAGATAAACTCAGTACAAGTAATTTGATGTTCAGTGTGCTCGAGAAGAATGAGGTGAAATGTACATTGCACTGAAAGCACACCAGACTCATTAGGCAGAAACTAATGGTTCACTCAAAACTAATTTTAGTGACATGAAGTGTCATTATAATAGTTGCTTAGACTTTTATTTTTGTAATGAAGATTATATTGTTAATGAGGAATTGATTCCTGAGCCTGTGCTTTTTGATGTCTTTTCGAAAAGCAGATACAGAAAATGGTAACTTTAATGGAACTAGTGCTGAGAGAGATGCTTTCAGTACAGCTAAATTCAGATCAATTTTTATGTATTGGGGGTGAGGGACAGACCTGGGAGGGACGGGGGGAAATGGGGGACCTTGTTGCTAACTTTTTTCATCTAATTACAGTGATCTATTTTTTTTTTTAATTTTATTTCCTGCCCCTCTCTCCCCCTTCCATCTAGGAATTGCCTCAAGCAGTTAGCGAGATCCTGGGGATAGAAAGCAGTTCTGTAACACCAGATTCAGATACTGGAGAGGATGAAAGTGGAGCTGTGTTGAGTTGTCCGACATCATTGTATCAGAGTATCTCACCACCTGTCATTGCTGCCAATGGAACAAGAGACAGCACTCAACAGATGCCTGACACGCAGAGCCTGACACCTGCGTAACTACAGTTGGTTAAATTGAAGAAGGACTTTTAACTGAGCATGTTTTTTTTCAAGCACTTGAGAGATGGATATTTAAATTTGGTGTTGATTAAGCTTGAAGGTTGGAAAGAAAATCTGTACTGTAATGCTCTTGCATTAAAGCTTTACAACATGACTCGACTCAACTATTTTTGTAGTTTCTTCTACCAAAATAGCCTTTTGTTTTCAATAACATTCCTTAATATTTTTGTAGCCAAGTGCATTTTCTTTTTGCTGGTGAACTGGAAATGGATGATGATTAAGAATGAATTTGAAAATTCTGCATTTGCTGAGCTTTCACACATATTGATCCAAGACAGTGTGGGCTCTTTGATTTGAGCAGATTCACAATAGGCCAGCTGAAGCCACTCTACAAAATTTTCAAGCTGAAGAGATGCTGATGTGTTAAAGGAGGATTGTTTTGTAAATGAATGGGTTTTCCCTATCTCAAATGTTTACAAAAATACTTCTAAGTATTTGTTGCTGGTTGAATGTAGATTTGAAATGGACATTTATACT
This sequence comes from Chionis minor, assembly GCA_013398295.1. NCBI lineage: Eukaryota > Metazoa > Chordata > Aves > Charadriiformes > Chionidae > Chionis > Chionis minor. The sequence continues at coordinate 134,704 of VZSF01011010.1, read as the reverse complement.
TAGACAGTTTAATGTCCAAGTACTGAATTTTGTGTAATTGGGAGTGGATGAACAGTATATTTTTACATTAACATATCTTCACTTTATATATGCATATATATATTTACACACACTATATATACATAAATGTTTGTGAATACTAAAAAGGATAGTCATATTTTCAATATCTGTATAAACTTGACTGTTCATTCATATGAATCAGTTTGACCAAATTAATGCATAGCTCCAACTTGGGCTCTTTTTCAAAACTTTTCTAACTGAAGGTAACTTCCATGTGAATACATTCAGTCCTACACTTGAGGTAATTTTGCAGTCGATTTCTTGCAAACTTTACTAACGTTTATCTTTGCTAATATATTAACTGATCAATTAACTACTTACACTGTTTTTAGGGCAGGATTATTTGGAGAATTAATAAACAGATTATAAAAAAACCAAACACAAACCAAAACAGTAATCGGAATTAACATTAATGCATTAATTTTTTGTATATGCAAAAGGCAGTGTGAGTTTATTCCATGCCATGCTGATGTCCTTTGACGTTATGTGAAATTTAACATAACTGATTCAGTGTATTCATTATTTGGTAACTATTGTACATATATAAAATAAAAATCAAAGCTGATTTAGTGTTTTTAATTAAATAATATTTAGAGAAAAAAATGTAGTTGTCTGGTTGTTGATATAAGAACATGAGCTAGAGGGGATAGCTAACAATGGTTAGTTCATCGATATTATATATTTTGTGAGGAATGAAAAGCAGTAGGAATATCTGTTTATTACAGAGTGGAACATGCCTTTCATCTCTAGGCAGTTGATGTGTAGGATTTGGCAGAGCTTTCTTTTCTTGTGCAGCCATTTACTTTTACAGATGTTATTTGTGCCATCTAAAGCAAATACAAGTAATACAAAAAGGCTTTAATAGATAAATCAAGTTGTTACAATAATTTGAGACCCGATTAAACTTCTCTCACCAGTTGTGAACAAACACCAGAGAGGTGAATCAGTGTAGATTTTGGTTTTAATATCGTCAGTGTGCTATCTCTCATCAGTTAATAAGAAGAGTCTTATGCGGTGGAAGTCAAGGATTCACAGCTCAGCGTATCTGTAGCCTTTCATTTCCTGTCCAGGAAATTACTGTGAAGCATCATGTGTTTGCTCACTGTTGAGCTTCTTGGCAGTTCATTTAACGTGGCACAGAATACATAAAGGCATAATCAACACTGGGGTTCAAGTGTACTAAGCAAGTTTAGTTTTAGTGGGTTTGGAGCACCTAGTTCACTTTGAAGCGTACTTGCAAAAGGTTTTTGTCAAAAATTACGTGAAACTACGGAACGGGAGAAGGAAATGTCTAAAACAGAAATGCAGTGAGCAAGTCTGTCAATTAACTATACATGGTTCTTGGTTATTCAGGGTATGCAGCCACAAAAAAATTATGTGCAACGTATTAAGATCTTGAAGAAAATCCTAACTGACTGAACATGAATACTCAAATGTTTAGGAAAAGCATATTTAAGTGGAATTATGGCATTTCTTAGAATTAAAGTGATGGCTGCTAAGAACTACTACCAGCCCTTAAAGTTTGCCTTTACTTTTTGGGTATAATTGTTGATCTTTTCCCTTTGTATTAAGCACTCCGATGTCGAGGATGAGAAGGTTGCTCCTGAAGTAACAGTGAGCAGCTGCTGTGGAAGGCTTGGAGTAGGTAGGCTTGCTCTGCTTCCCAAAAATAAGATGAAATGTCCCCTGTGGCGTTCACTGTGTAGTTTCCTTCCTGCTGACAGGCAGCCTTGCAAAGAGTTGCAATTAAGAGGAACCTCATCTTCCACCAAACTATTTCTGCTTGTTAGGAATGGATTTAGTCTAAACTGAGGCTACAAACACTGTGAGAGGCTTTAATCATGGTTATGGTGGCTGAAAAAACGCCATGGGATGGAGGTTCTGGATGTGTAAATTTCTTTTGTATGTGGATTACTTAGATTGCTTAGAATTAACATATGAATTAATTTGGAATACATTCTTGGTTACAGTTGTCAGGCTATGAAAGAGGCAATACTTGTTTAGTTCCTGCAAACTTTTTTTTTTTTAATGCTTGACTTGAAGATAATTATCTCTTGGCAGTGAGTATTTAAAATATCATACTTTTCCATCACAGCAGTATTCCAGTGTTAGCTGTTCCAAGGTAAAGACTATGTTTATGTAGGTCTCCCTGTGGATGCTCCCAGTTAATACTGTAGCCAGTGGCCTTCAAACCCATGTCAGGTGTGGAGGTTTTGTATTCATTGTTGTGGATGATCTTCCTAAAGAATATGAAGGATACATTTATTTTACAACAGGTCCTGATTGCTTTAAGAACCCGATGTGGAAATACTGTCATACTGATTGTATTAGCAACACTTTGGTTTTGATCTATACTTCAGTTAAGGTGTTAATGTCCATCAAGCCCACTTTTCCTGCTAACAAGTATTTTCTTAAAACCTTTGCGTTTTTTCCAGTGGATAAATTTAAGATGTTGATGGTGGCTCTTCAATTATTCTCTCTAGTTTTTCCTCACGTATTACTCTCTAAAATTCTTTGGCCCCAGTCAGCCAAAGCAGTGAGGAATCATATACCTCACTACTTTCAAATATGTTCTTGAGCACTGAATCAAAACTCCATTGCTGAAACTTCAGAAAGCCGTAAAAAGTATTCTAGCTTTCACTTTCTGTGATAATGCTTTAGTTGAAAATAAGTGAGACATTTTTTCCTCACTTTTCTAAAGAATTTTTTGTTACAAGACTCCTGCCTAAATTGAAAACATATTTTATTGTAAATGATTTGGCATTCAGAACTTGGACAATGAACAAGTTTTGGTACCGCTAGCACGATTGTGCGTCCTAGTGTGATGCAAATGAAGCCTTACCAAGTTTGGGATTGAATTTCTGTAGGTAAAATCTATGTTCTCCTCAAACTGTCCCTTGTTAGACAACAGAATTGACAATGCTGAAGACATTAATGAAATTTTAAAAGTGCATCTGAGAGCTGATTCACATTACAAATGTCATTGGAAAATGGTAATTAAGTGGGCTGTGTGCAGGAATAATCATTTGTCTATTCCTCAGCCTCCATCAACATTCTTGTATGGATGCAACTTAAAACTGAAGCTCGGTCCGTGGGGCTGTAGAAAAGTGGCTGGTAACATGATTTTGTTTGCCGCTGGCTAAATATCGTGAAATATATTTTTCAAATCTGCTGGCCGTTTTCTGAACGCTTCTGGTCGGTGGCTGGTACCATCTCCATCTGTGTGGAAGAATTGTGGCTGAGAGGTCTGTGCTTGTTCCTACGGCAGATTTGCCATGAGTTGCTCTATGGTGGCTGGGATTAAAGAAGGAAATCTTAACCCTTGGTTCTCTATGTGCAATTATGTACCTATATGTAGCTCAATAGTTGACGTGACTGTATATACACATTGATACGGTGATAAGAGACACATACACGCAACTGAGCACTTAGCAGACAGGTTTCATATATGTGTGCTGTTAACATTTGATTTAAAGATGCTTTCAAATGCTTTTTTTATGGTGTTAAAAGATGAATTGTGCATCATGTTTAGTGGGATTTGAAAATGTCTGCTATTCAACTAAGTGATGTTACCGCAGTGCAGGCCTTGTATAAATTAAGCTTGAATTTAACTTTTCATTCAAGTGGGGATTTTAATCTTAAACGTTTTTTAGAGAACTGTGTGCTATTTTTTCATGTTAAAACACTATCTTTGGCACAAATTGAATTTTCTGATGAATTGCAAACAAAAAATACATTGTGGGTTGTCACTTTTTGCTTCATCCAAAATGAATTTCACAATTGAATCAAATATATATTTCAAACTGTCCATGTAATTCAAATAAATGAAGTCTTTTAGATGGGCTATGTTTTGAAGGAATTGGATTATAGTATATATTTTGATTATACAGGCTGTGCGTACCCTACCTTAACATTAGTTCTTGGACCGTTTCTACATACGTATCTTGTTAGTAACCAACTAAATGCGGAGCCCTGTTGCGTAGAGTTTAATTTTTGCCCAGGCTTGCAGTTCAGCAAATGGTGGTCACTTGTGTCCTCTCTGTGTTGTGGTTGACCCTGGCCAGCAGCCAAGCACCCACCCAGCCCCTCGCCCATTCCCCACTCCCGTGGGAGGGGGAGAAAATAAAAGGAAGGACACGAGGCTCAGGGATTGACACAGTGGCAGTTTAACAGGGAAAGCAAACGCTGCTCCCACAAGCGAAGCACAAAGAGGACAATTCACTGCTGCCCATCGGCGGGTGGATCTTCAGGCGTTTCCTAGAAAGTAAGGACTCGGCACGTTTTCCTGGGAAACAGAAACACGATGACCATGAGTGTGCCTGCTTCCTCCTCGTTTCCCTGAGCTTTTATTGCCGAGCCCAGTGGCATGTGGTATGGAATATCCCTCTGGTGAGTTTGGGCCAGCTGTCCTGGCTGTGTCCACTCTCAGCCTGTTGCCGGCCCCCGGAGAAGAGGGGAGAAAGCCTCGGTGCTGTGCGGGCAGGGCTCGGCAGCAGCCCCAACACTGCCGTGCTGCCAGGGCTGCGCTGGGCATGACCCCAGCGCGCAGCGTCGTACGGGCTGCAGCGAGGACAGTTGACTCCATCCCAGCCTGACCCGGGGCCGTCCAGTCGTTCTTGATGGCTGGCTGAGCCCGTGCCAGAAATAAACGAATCCTTCCTGTTGAAGACGACATGATTTAAGCGCCCATTGAGACCTCACACAAAAAATAGTTGTATTATATATAAGGAACTTACATTCAGCTCTTCTGTCGCTCGTTATAATTCAATGAGAGGCAACACCAGAAACTTTCCCCAAACCCTCTTGGTGTATGAATTGTCCAGATGTCCTTTAGGTTACACGGGTGCGTGCCACCTTTGGGCATTGGTCTTGGAGAGCTTCCACGCGCTCTTCTGGTTTTACTGCTAAAGTAGCTGATACAGGAGACCAAGATAGTCTTTAAAGTACAGATATTTGAGTTCAGGGAGTTGATAATTCCTCAAGCAGCAAACCAGTACAGCCACTGCTACCAAAAGTGGCAGTCCCAGTTCCTTGTTCTCTGCTCTGTGAGGCTACATCTTTTATGCTGGTATGATTAATTTGTTCAGTGTATGGTGAACTGAGTGTATGTAAAGCAGCTGATAAATTTCAAACTTTACCAGTTCTTTTGGGCCAGATCAATCATACCACACTTTTTTTTTTTTTTTTTTTTAAACCATGAGGAATATACGCGAGTACATACATACAGCAAGTCTGTTAAAATCATGGATTTGCAATACTGGAAGGTACTTTTAAAAGCTCGTGAATAATAGACTAGCTAGACTATCTGCTGTCAGAAGGCATTTCTGTCTTCTGCCAGATGCTCCTCTAATGGGTTTGGAGGATACCTTTGTAGATCCTGCAGCCTATTATGCAAGCACTTTTCAGGTCTTTGTAGCCTTCCAGAGCAGCCTGAACGATCGTGTGCAGCTGGTGATTTTTGGTACCTTCTGACTCCCTCTGTACGAGCTCTGCCTTTGCTTGTAATTGTGCAGCTGGTCATCTACAAGTAGCCCTCCCGGGGCCAAGATCTGCTTAAATTTTTGTAACTGTTACAGCACCTCTGAAGTAGGTACAGTCGGGGAATTTACAGGTAGTCTCTACACGGTGATTTAGGCTATTCTGAAATAGTATAGGAGGGGGGGTGGGTATTTGTGGCTCTCCTGTTCTCTGCACCCTTCTATTTAACGGTGAAGCCACCCCTTTGTCCAATCTGTTAGTTTCATCTGGACTTGGTTTCCTTATCTGGCTTGTGAGAATGTTATGACAGACCATGCCAAATGCTTCACTACCGTCAAGATGAATGATGTGTATTGTTTTGCCTTGGTCCACAGGACTGTCGTAAGAGGAAATGAGATTTGCTTGACTCAATTTGTTCTCAGCAAATCCGTCTTGACTGTTTAATCACCTGTTATCTTCTAGGTCTTTACAAATAATTTGTTTTCTCAAACAAATGACATTAGACTGGTCCATAATTTTTCAGCCCTTCCTCCTCCTCCCCAATATCTTCTTGAAAATGGACATAATTTTGGCCTTTTCACATTCTTTTGTCACTTGTCCATCCCCTGAGTTCTTAAAAGAGTTATTGATGGCAAAGACTTAATGAGCCTACTCTGTAAGGGTGGCTTCTGTGCCAAATCATTTGCTATGACCAGAATTATCCCAAGTATTCTCCCACATTGTATTCTCCAACCTCTCTGCTATTAATAATGATGGACCCCTGGTCACAGGTGACTCTTTTAGCACAGAATGATGTGAAAAAACAAAAAAAAACGGGCATTAAATACTTGGATCACTTCAAGTTTTCTGTTTTGGCCTTTCCTTGTGTTCAGTAGTGGTCTAACACTTCAATTCTTCTGGCTGCTGGAAAAAATTGCTTTTGATATCTTATGCTAATTACTTCGAATTTTGTGTCACAGCCTTTGTCTATGCATGAATGTGTTATGCTGCCTGTATTTAGCTTGGTCCTAGTTCTCATCTCCTGCAAGCTACCTTTTTTGAATTGAAGGTAACAACAAACCAATGACTTCTGATACTAGTCGTAAAAGTGTCAAGACTTTTACGAGGAAGACTACACTTCCTCTACAGTGAAACACTTTCCTGCTGAAAATCTACTTTTTTCCTAAAACAAGGAAAGAGTTGTCTTTCTGTACTAGGTTTCCTGCCCTTGGATGTTGTAATAACTGAATTTACTGAAGTTCTCTTTTTAGAAATCGTCAGTTTATGCTTTCTTCTCTGACCCTTACTGGCTGAAGATCGTGAATTTATTTTATGTTCATTCTTCATGCAGACCACCATCTGCATAATATTTTCAACCAGTTCGTTCTGTTGGCTCAAACTAAATCTAGCAGAGCCTCCTCTTTCATTTTTTTCTTCCAAATCCTGGATCAAAATTTATCATTTGTATTCCCAGATGTTCTTAGCCAGTCTATTGTTTGGTAGATATCCTTTCCCAACAGCTGTTGGTTGATTAAAATCCTCCTAGTGCTATTAGAACTTGGGATGATTTTGCTGGCTGCTTGAAAACTTGTGCTTCCCATACCTTCATGACTTAAAAATTAGGGCTGTGTTCTCACCACAGATTTTTCAGCAGACCTATCTCACACAGAGAAATGGACTTTGGACTTGGTGTGTGTATCTTTGATAATCTGGGAACAGACTGTACATCTTTCTTTCTTTGATGCAAGAAGCTCCTTTGGCTAGTCCACTTGTTAAATACTTCACAAATTCCTTGTTTTACCAAACAAATTGGGATTCGGTTTGGTATCAAGAGTTCTATTTTCTGCTTGTGTCCACATCTCTTGCATTCATAAGAAGTGTATCTCTTCTCCTCCTTGCCTTCTTGACTTTACATGGAATAATGTTCTTTTCATTTTTAGATCCTTGTGAAGTCCACCTTTCTTTATGTGTTTGGATACTTTTTTCATAGCTTCATTTTTTTTTTCCCCATTCTGCCACAAGATGACTTGAAAGTTCTCCTTCCTGCTGCAGCAAGCCTGTAGACAAAGACTTGGTGGTGATCTGGGAGAGCCAGAGCTAAATTCAGATTATTTCTTGGTTTATAGTAGCTATCTCTGCACTGTGAATTTTATCCTCCTGTTAAAATCAAATGAGAGGTCTTAAGGTTGCTTGTATACATCATCTAACCATGGTAAATGTTACAAACAGTTTTAAGGAAAACTATGCTAAAATGGACAGTCAGTATTTCTAAGGAAAAATGAATCAAACATCGAAAACGCCTCACAGAGTTGCTTCGGATTTAGGGTTAAATTTTCACTTGAGAATTCTGTATTCTTTAGCTTAAGAAGTGCACAGTTTAGGAGTTCAGATAATGGTGACTGTTCTCTCACAAGAGGAGTAGAAAAGATGTGTGTGTAAACCTTGGAGTTCCTGATTATAGGCAATAAGATGCCTTTTAGAAATAAAAGTAAGTTTATCTCAGTGTGCTAGACAGAGCTTTATTTCTTACTATCAACACTAACCTCATCTCCCAAAATGAAATGATTGCTGTGTCGCACACTGAAATACATTCTAGAACAGATATTTTTTAACAGCTGCTTCAACGAGTTTCCAATTTTTTGGACAGTGTTCACTTGTGTTACGTATACAGCACTGTGAGCTATAGAAAAATGAGTTGAACTCTGGCAATGCTGCTAAAATACAGATTTTTATTTTTTTTTCCCCAGAGCCAAATACCAGCTCTGTTGTACTGTAGCTAGAACAAAGATGAAATAAACATTTTCAGTCCTTAAATGTAGGTCCTTCAATCTGGCACTGATAAGGGAAAGTCCACCTGTGAAATACAAGTTACAAAAGAACTTCCCCTCCAGGGACAATCAGTGTCTCTGTGGGATTCCATGGGCAGGCAGTATGGTTAAAATAGCTGATTTTTAGTTTTCCCTGCCTGTAGTAAGTACCTGCTGACATAATGTTCCTGTGTTTGTTTTGCATTTATCAGTCATGCTGAAGAGGTTATGAGAGATGGAAAACCTTTGCCATGCTCTAGTTAGCACACAGAGCTGTGATAGACAGCAAGGCTGCTGGGTAGCAGGTCATTGATTTGTGTGATGTCCCAGCTGCAGAGCTACCGTCTAAGAGCAGATAAAATCGTGCTCTGTCATGCTGGTAGGAGAAAAACCTGCTCAGTAGGGCTTGCTTTTGTCATTGGAGCATTTTAGAGTGCAAAGTGATCTCGCTCTCATAAATTGTTCAACTGCAGGACCTGTGTCTAGGTAACTCAGGCATAGCAGGTAGGAATATCAAACTCCAAAGGCTTTGACTTGCTTTCCCATTATTAACAATAATGAATAAACCTGACAAGAGTATCTCTTGATAACTTAGGATACGAGACTTAACACATAGATGTGCTTTCCCCTAACTGAGAAAACACAGTAAAACTTTGTGGGTTAGCATAATGAAAATGTTTGCTTTGCATTACAGGAGCAGGGAGAGGAAACACATATTACCACAATCTTATTGTCAAGCAGAAGAAAGGATCCTTATTATATTTCACACATGGGAAACTCTGGAGAAGTGAGGCTAAAAGGGTTTGCTTCAGGCCTCCTGCCAGTTCTGAGGCAGCTGTGAGCCTGCCCTCGGCCTGAGCATTCAGCACAACCGTCAGTTTTAAGAAGGGGGACATCTGACTGGCAATGGCCAGTTTAGACTGGAAGCTTTTACTGGTTTTGTTGGTTGTGATAAACAATTAAGATTTCACGATACTCCATGGGAGCTATGAAAGTGTCTCAAATCTTCCGTTGTGCTTGTGTGTTGGTCTCTTAAAAAGAGCAAAATGAATTCTGCGACGACGCAGATACGTAAGTGCTAATTACGAGATACTAATCCTAGCAAGGCTAAAGGCATTGAGGTGGTGAAAGGAGGCAATCTGCAGCCCAGTGAAATGTGACATCGAGCCTTAGGACAGTAAATCGTTCTTCCTTCTGCTTTCCTTGTGCAGCTCCCCGCGCAGTGTCTCAGCTTCAGTTGATCTGACATTTTTCCACTCAAATCTGTCAGATCTGCATGTGTGCCGGGCTAAGGCCGGGCGATGCTGGCCACCCCATTCAGCTGGGTTGCCCCTGTTTGGGGCAGGCTGCAGGGGAAAGCACCGCTGGTGACTCGCAAGGGCAAGTGACAACCATTCCCCCCCTGCCTGGCGTGTTGGAAGGGAGAAAACTCTGTATGTATTTGAAGGAAACTTACTGAAACAGTGTTCCCAATCTCCATGTGCTGTTTAGTCCTACGCTCTCTAAGGTAACCTGTTTGTTCAAAGCAGGTCATGGAAAAGTTTTGGAAAATGGGAGAAGCAGGGAGGAAAATTATAGGGAGAGCAAGTGGCAATGGTAGGTGTTTGACCTCAGAATGTTATAGTGTAAGAGGAATTAAATCAAATGTAAGTTAGTGTAAGAGAAATTAAAAATCCTCAAACAATGGCACAAGTAGATTTAAGAATAAGACAGTACCTTGACTGCAGTTACTGTTTCAGCAGTTGCCTTCTGCTCACTTAAAGTTTCCGAGCTCATAGTAGTCTGAAATTTAATAGCAAATTTTTTAAAAAAAGAAATCTTTACCCCAGAGACCTGAGTATTTCAGAGATAAGTGAAGCTGTCATATACATATAAAAGACCTCCAGGATCTGTATGGGACTGTTTTAGCTTCATAGGTGATTACTTGCTTTACCAGCGCTGTGGATACAAGAGTCTTATGATCAGCTTCTGGCCCCTCCGAAGCTCAGGGAGAAACCCCAGCCATCGCTCTCTTAACTAAAAGCTTTTCTCCAGAAAAGCATTCTCTTTCAGTGGAAATATTCTTTGCATGTCACCACTCACCCTTCAATACATACGGTACGTTAGGCCTTTCATTACAAGACATAATTCCCAACCTTTAACATGCTCTGAAGCAGCCTGTGTTTGAAAGCAGTACCCTACAAAGGGAGATGAGCTTCTACACCAATGAATTTCTCACATCAAAACGCAACTTTTCTGTGTAGAAACTTCCCTTGGCCTCACCTTCCCCCCCACTCCCCCCCGGGTCCCCACTGGGGCCTATTCCCTCCCGGGGCGTGAGGCCTATTCCGCCCCGGGGACACCCGCAGCCGCCGGGCCCGCGGTGGCAGCCTGCCCCTGGCCGGTGTCCCGGCCCGGCCCGGCCCACGGCGGAGGGAGAAGGGAACCCGCTTCGGCTTCCCGGCTTGAGTTCGAACCGGTTGTTCCCCGGTGCGAGGCAGGCGGGCGGCCCCCACCGCCGCCGAGGCGTGAGGGTAAGGTGAAGGCGTCGCCCAAAGGCGGCCCCGGGGCTGGGGCGCGGGGGAGTTGGGGGGTAGAAGCCGTCCCGCAGCGGGGGTCTCCGGGATGGCGGCCGGCACAGCTACCCCGGGGGGCGCCGCCCGCCCTCCTGGCCCTGGCCTGGGGGGATCCCGCCGGGCTGGGGGCGGCGAGGGCGGGCAGCGCCCGGCGGCGACACCGCTCCCCGTCCCGCCCCGGCGGCGGCGCGGCTGAGGTAAGCGGGGAACCGTGGGCGTCTATCTGCCGGCGGCGCTCGTCACCCGGAGACGGGTCCCCCCTAATCGGGTTTCCATCAGTCTCCGCGGGGGCGTATAAAAGCAGCCGCCGCGGGGCGAGGCGGGCAGAGCGCGGCGCTGCCCCTCGCCCGCCCGGCCGGCCCCATGCAGCCCGCTATGATGATGTTCTCCAGTAAGTACTGGGCGCGGAGGGGCTTCTCGCTGGACTCGGCCCTGCCGGAGGAGCGCCCGGCCGTCGGCAGCCTCACCGTAAGTGGTGGGGCTGGGAGCGGGGCTTCTCCGCCGGTAACATCCCGGCGGGGGGAGCCGGCGGGTGGGTCCGGTTCCGCTGGCCGCTCCGGCGGGCCGGGTGCCGGGGAGCCGTTCCCTCTTTCCTCCTAAATTTTAAGGAGAGGTGGGTAGTTTTCCAGCAGTCAGAGGGGCCGGCGCAACGAAATGGGCCGCCTGAAACACGTCTTCGGACGACAGTAAAAGTTTCAGTAGCAACGACAGCCTTAACTACAGAGTCGCGGTTGGAATAGCATGAAGGCGCCGGGCTGCCGTCCGGCTTGTTTATAGAGGCTGGAGTTTGGAAAGCCGGTGGGTTGGCCCTGCCGGCGGCGTGCGCTCCGCAGCTGAACCTGCCGTTTCGGGGCACGTAGGAACCTCCCAGCAGGGTAAAGCATTTTTGTCAGCGTGCAGGTGGCGTGCTCTTACGCTGCCATGGCACCTGTGGCGCTTCCCTTGAGGAGGAGCAGCTGGCTTTGAGGTCTCTCCCGGCTTCTGCCGGGGTGCAAGAGTGTCCGGGAGCATCATAGGGAGGATGTGCAGTTTCCCTGGTTGAAAACCCTGCTGGGAGGTAGGAACGGCTCCCTGGAAGATGGCGATACAGGTGCAACAGGTGCTTGGGTGATGCCAAGCACGGGATAAACTTCTGCATGCTTCGAGGTGAATGGATTTGAATAGGTTTACTTTAATCAGAATAAAGAATGTTTATAGGCACTGATAACATAATCTGCTCTGAATATCTGACATATTTAGGATTGTAAAGACTTTACCTCCTGTAAAATTTTGTGCCAGCTGTGCAACAGAAGATTCAGATCACTTCAGTAGAACCAACAGAATGTACCAGTTTGTTCCAGTTGTGAACTGGCCTATTATCTTTATAGTAAAACGTGCAATATCCCTATTTGTATGTGCTTTATTTCTATTGGAAATATTGAATTGAATGGGATAAACTTGTTTTCCTGTCTTTATATTTAAATTACTTTCTTCACTGAGTTCTGCTGTAATCACTTTTATTCCTGAGTACTTGTGTTTGCTCCAGATAATTCATTTTCATTAGGAAAGTTGATCTACTAGTCATTATTTAATTATGAAGTGTACTAATGAGGATGGCTGATGAGATTTCAGTTCCTGCAGTATCACAGCCTCTTCTGCCAGGCTCATAACAATTAGCTAATCTGGGTTTCAGATGCTTGAGAGAGGCTTTCAGTCATCACTTCAGGTAATGCTTGCTTGAGACTATTAGGGAACCTGTGACAGTCTTGGAAGGTTCCAAGTGCTCTCATTTCCCAGAGGGATTGATGGTACTGAGATTCTCAGGCACTCAGTGGACTACTTGACCCTCCGTACATAGCTTCCAGAAAGCAGCATACAGTGAAAAATCACGGATGCTATAAAAATAGCATCTTTGTGCCTCCATGCAGAGGTTGTGTACTTGATGCATGTGAAAAGGCCACAGCCAAATCCCAAATATTATTGAAGTTTAAAAAAAAAAAAAAGTTACCTTCTCCTAAAACAAAAGTGACCTTCTCCCTGAGCACATTTCCTACCAAGCAGAATCATAGAAGCTCAATTACTAAAAAATAAGCATGTTTGAAACCCTTCATGTATCATTCCACAAACATAATTGCTTTTCCAGATTGTTTCTGTATAGTCTAGTAAATGATGAGAAAAGACCACAGAGACTTTTTAGCATGTCCGATAACTAGTTTAAGTGTGTCTGGTTTAACCTGTGCTGTTAAAAGCATGTTTTTTGGTAAGATTATGCATTTTAAATAGCCTTCTTTTTAACCCAGTGCATTCTTGTACCTTAAAAAAAAAAAATCTCAGAGGATCCAGTGGGAGCTGACTGGAGAGCTGTGGGCTCTATTCAGTAGAGGAGGATATTTCAAAGTAGACTAGGTTTGGGTAAAAAAGGAAACCAATTTGATGTGAACTATGTGGATGCATTAAGATGGATATGATACAAATACCTTGTCACTGTATAATGCAATTTGAAAAAGAGTCAGGCTGAAGCTTAATGTTTTGCCTGGTTACGATGCACTAGATAAAATCTTGTAAAATCTTCTAGAAGGACAGGGAGACCCTTTGCTAAAGTCCATCATTGCAGGTCAACAGACATTATGCAAGTGGGATAACCTACCCGTAAGCAAAAAATAAGAATTGAGATCTAACTTGGCTTTTATCAAGTGTTATGAGACCTGTTTAAAAACTGCATTCGTTTTCAGGTCATTTTCAGTAAGCTGCTTTATGATTAACCAAAGGACAATTTAATCCATGTGGAATAGTTGTATATGATTCTTAATTTCTATTTCAGGGGTTTTTTAGTGACTGTATTACGGAGGATAAAAAAGCAGTTAGCATCTCACTGGAGATGTGATTTCTCCAGGAGTCACAACCTGGGTATTGCAAAATGCAGGCTGTTTATTTTAAATCATAGTCAGTCTTAGGAAAAATGTCTATAAAGGCTGTACTGTTGGCATCTCAACAAGACTTAAGCCGATAAAATTACATTTTATGGAAAATGCTAGCTGAAATCTCGCTTAAAGTGGTCTTTGACCCCCACGTCGAGAGAATAATGTAGGAGTGGCTAAGGATGGTGTGATTTTCTGTATTTTCTTCACTTCCTCAGCCAGCTCATTTTCTATGGGAGGTGCAGTCTAAGCTTGTATTTCTGTGCTCATTGTTATAAGCCAGAGAGGTTTTGTTTTCTTAGAAAAAATGAAGTTACACGACAACATTAATTGTACTACAACAGAGAACTTAAAAGTTCGTGTTATAAATTTAATGGTTAATACAAAAATACAGACGAGTGTAAATCATCATAAATTGACTGGTACAGATTAGAATAGCATCACTGCAGGCTTTGCAGTAATTCAGACCATCTCCGTTCGCTTCATATTTGTTATAAATGATAGCATTGTCCTAAAAATAGCATCATATTTGTATCCCAAACATTCATATGCTTTTCCTTAAGCTTTTTTTTAATGGACTGGCCTTGTACACAACTGTCTCTAACAGCTGCCTTTGACTTGTGATTCTGGTTTCAAGTCAACGTGGTACTTTTACATTTTCTGAATGAATTCATTCAGCTGTTTTCTAACAAAAATTTCTCTTTGCATAAAAAATGCCTGTTTGCCTCTGAGATGATGCTGTTCTTTGTCCGTTTGTAGCTAAACAGATCAAGTTCTGGGAAAAATGAGGAAAAGAAAGGGAATAAGGGAAATGGGAAAGGTGAATCTGCTTCAGAAGGTGGAAAGACAGCTGTGGTGTTTTCCTTGAAGAATGAAGTTGGTGGATTGGTGAAAGCTCTCCGACTCTTCCAGGTAAACTTACAAATCATCATGCTGACTGGACTGAGGAAGGCTGCTGAGGTCAGGTTGTTTGTTGGTATAAATCTAATGGAGCGTGGCAGAAGGAATAGAGTGCAGTTACACTCTGCAGAATTGAATAAAAGTAACTTAAAATTTTATGGACCGTTCAACAAAGCATTTTGGGCTCGCGAAGGGTTTTCTGGAATAAAGTTTAACAGCGATGCTGGTGTTGACACCATTCCCTTTAGACTTCCAACATGTGATTCTCAAGTCTGTATATTAGATTTGAAGTTGTCTCTGCAGGCCACAATGAAAGGAGGCACTTTCAGAGAGCAGCTCAGAATCTGAATTACATACAGTCAGGCGGCGGCGGTGGCAGTCTTTGCTGCAGGACAATGTTTGGTCATGAGGTTAAATGCACCTTTAAGTGCTTGCAGGGTCAGGGCTGCAGGTGTCTAACTAGAACATAAATTGTGAAGTACAAGTTCCCGTATAGATCCCCATGCCAATGGTGGTTTTCCGTCAGACTGTTGGTATTGCACGTATTCTGTTTGCATTATTAGTAAATTGAAGCGGGCCTGGAGGCGCGTCTGAGAATAATTAAAGCAAAGCAGTATGATAAAAGTCTTTAGGTTGTTCAGTCCGTGCAGTGCACTGAGGAGAAAGTTAGGAGGTGGCTTGGGGTCTACTTCTAAGGCCAAACCGTCGGAGGGGTGTAAGTGTGGGAGCACTGGGTGTTACCAGTGCTGACTCACAGGGGCTGGCTCTGGGACCAGATTCCCAAGGCTGATGTAGATACCTAGGCTCCCCAGACAAGGAAAAGGGGGTGAGTTAGAGCTCTGGGAAGAGGAGGCTGCTGGGGACCAGGGTGTTTGACAGGAGACTCATAGGAATTGCAGGAACCATGTTTTCAATGCAGCTTCTCTCCCTGAGGATTAAGTGTCTAACTGCAGCTCTGGCTTAAATGCTTGAATGGGTTCATGTCTGGAATCCTGGATTTACACATCAACTTGCGCTTGCTGGGAATGAGCATATAACTCACTCTGGTCTCTAAAAACATGGCTGGAAGATGTTGCAGAGATACCAACCCCATTCACAGAGTCACTTAATGATTTGGGTACCATGAGGGGGAGTACAGGAATTTGTTCTCTTCTCAGCCTCGGGCAGAACAGAGCCACTTGTCTGACTTCCCAAGAGAATGCCTAAAACTGGTATCTCTCTGTCAGCTGAAAACACGCAGGGGAGTCCTGTGGCCTGTGTTATTCAGGAGCAGATCATCAAAATGATCCTGCTTGGCTTTGTAATCTGCCAGTTTACAAATAGCAGAATCAAAACCCTTGGCAGATGGAGGGTTTCTCCTTCTGTGAATTTGTTACGTGAATGGATTAGCTGAGGAGATGCACCATATACATACCTTATGGAGCATGCCAGTTAAAGAATTCTGTCTGTATATCCAGAGGTGTAAAAGCAGAGACTGCTGGCTGGCTGTACCAGAGGGGACCTTTGCCCGAAACAGACATTTCTGCAACATACAGCAGGCAGGTGGAAGTACAAGTACAGAGTTCTCCCCATTTGGAAGTCAAGAAATACTTTATGGGCTTCACTGAGTAAGTGAAAGGATAGTTGTGAAAAGTAACAGATAGTTTGTGTCTGGCAAAAAAAGGAAAAATCAGAGAGTCAATAGAAAATATTGGTTGAAAGTAGTAATCTTGTCCAACCTCCTGTTTGAAGGAAGGCTATCACAACACTGGAGCAGGTCAACCATAACACATTATGGTTGGCATTGTACAACACCCTTGTCAGACCGGTAGTTGTGGTGGAAGAGACACCACAGGAAAATTTTAATGCTAAAACTATTTACGCGCTCATGTGTTTAATTTTGATGGGGACATTATAATAGAGAATAAATTGAATTAGATTTTAATTTTATTACTATTAACACTTCAGGTAATTCATAACTGCTGCGAGAAAGATGGATGAGGACTGACATACAGTTATCCTTAAAAAATATCTTCTCCCTTGTGTTCATGAGAAATGCTGAAATAGCACACATTTAATAGCATCTAAATAAACACTCTCAAACCCAGTTAAATTAACAGTGTTATTATGCACATTGCCTAGTAAAATTGCATTTCTTGTTTCACAAAGGTAAATACACAATTGCATCACAATTTTTTTTTATTTCTAAAAATGATAAAGTAATATTGTCCCTTATTAAAGATTGCCTTGTTGGATAAAATTAAATCATTAGTTAACTTTCTTCATTAAACACAATAGTATTATTTTTACATTTGGTATACAGGTTTTTTTGTCTTTATTATTTATTAAGCATCACTAACCAGTTATGTGGGTCCAAAGTGAGTACTTTCAATGAAAACACCTTTTAATAACTGGGAAAAACTTTCCTGAGGAACATGCCATCAATATTCCCCTTCTAGCTGGTATGTTTGCATTTCATACGCTATTTCATCTTTCCACAGGAGAAACATGTCAGTATGGTTCATATTGAATCGCGAAAATCGAAGAGAAGGAACTCGGAGGTGGAAATTTTTGTGGACTGTGACTGCAGTAAGAAAGAATTTAATGAACTAATCCAGTTGCTCAAGTTTCAAACTAATATTGTATCTCTCAATCCACCAGAAAACATCTGGACTGATGAAGAAGGCAAGGCTGCCTTTGTATCACTTGCTTTAGACACTGACAAATGTCTAAGTTTGTCAGGTATCTCCATAGTCTTACACTCCGGTACATTCAACTCGCATTGTGTCTTTACAGATCTCGACTGCGTCCCTTGGTTCCCCAGGAAGATATCTGAATTAGACAAATGCTCACAGAGAGTTTTGATGTATGGATCTGAGCTGGATGCAGATCACCCTGTAAGTGTAACATAAAATTGTATTGTAGGTCATTTGTTCAGGTTATTTGCCAGTCAAATAAAAAGCCTATTGACTGCTGATTCTGAGTACTTTTTTGAGCATATGGTTTTCATCAGATGGGGATTTAGTTCTCTGCAATGGTTTCAGTGAATTAATTTTCCATAGTAGGACAGCCAAGTAGGAGGTCCTCCAGAAAACTTACTCTTGAACAACTATGTCCCCTTTTGTACTGCTTTCATGTATTTATTTTTTTGATTAACTAGTTGATAGAAGCTCTCGGGCTCTGAAGAGTTTAGATCAATGAGACCTTCAGTTCTGTCACAGCTCTAGGTAAGAATTGATATTAACCTAGGTGTCAGAGAAGAAAGAGTTACGCAGGAAGACTTCCTCGGGCACTCAAGAGATAACTGCAACATAAAACAGAGCAATGTGTTCCTCTTTCTGCATGAATACAGCAGATGGGAAGGTGTTCTCGCATTGTTTCCTGACTTTGGTGGCAGGAGGCAAGCCTGCGTTTCACACAAGCTGTGTCTGTACTAGTGCCAAATGCTCAATGCAAAAGGCAGAAAAATAGATTTATTGTTGTTTTATTTCTTTTGGCTGATGTCCATAAATGCTTAACCTCTGAGTCTTTACATGGCAGATGATTGCAAGCGTTTCCATTAAAATGTTCTCACTTGTTATAAATCCAAGTTTCTACCTTTGGACCACTTGGCTGAAAGATACTGGTGGTAGCTAGTTGTATTCATTCCTAAAATAGGCTGGATTAAGTGGGTATTTAGGAAACCTTCAGCTGAAAGGACATTGGTAATGAACTAAGATATCTGACCATAAGACTGTCTTGTAATAGTATCAGATTAAACTCTAGCTGTCAGCGATAGTCTCCGTCATGTTTTGTCACACATATTTTTGTTGGTATTGTCCAAGATGGTGAAAAATGGCCCCAAAGAGTTTGTAGTGACTGCAGAAAGATCACCTCGGTGTAGAGGACTTTCTAGTGATGCATCTGTATACCAGGGTACCACAGTGACTGCGTGGACTCCTCCCTGGTGGCTGCCTTGACTGAGGAGGGGCAGGTACTCCTGGTGGCCCTGGGTTTGGGGCTCTAGGTCAGTGCAGAAATGTCACTCAGACTGCTGCCTTCTGTCCTATCTGCTCCACAAGCCCCTACAGTGGCCGTGCTGTGGCTGGGGCTCAGGCACAGACCCTCAGGCCTGTGCACACAAGCAAACGGACATCATCATGATGTCCCCTGGCAGTCCCACTTCCCTATCTCTGGTGTCACCTGCCCACGTATCAGCCACGACAATGGGCATTGCCTCGATGGTGCCCAGCCAGCTCTACCACGTGTGAGCCTTTCCCACGCTGTGGGCCCACAGTTGGGGAGCGCGTTCCTGGATACTGGTGTCTGCCACGTGCTTTTTGATGATAAAGTAGGATTTACCTCATGTTTTCTTGGAATAGTAAAGCCTGTTGATTGTCTTCAACCATTAACAGTAATTTGGTTCCAACAGGCTGTAGTGGCAGCTCATTCTAGCCTTGAGTCGATGACTGTGACAGGTCGTTTGATACTGTTATATGTTCTGATCTGGTGCCTTCATTAAATACTTGAGTGCTCTGCTGAAAATCTGCCTTCAGTTTTACAGACAATGAAAAAAGACATTTGCATTATATGAATATATATTTTACGCTTGGGGGAACTCTTATAAACATAATTTACACACCATTTGTTAGCCTATGCAGCATGCTAGGTACTAGAGATGGGGGGAAAAAAATGTAAAATCTGTGACTGGCCTTTCAAAGGCCACTTCTGGTGCCTGCCCTGTTCCTCAGCGGTGATGTGTTGGTGCCAGAGCACCGAAGAGAATTACCCTGTTGCGGAACCAGTATAGCACCACTTCAGCAGCATAGCCCTAACCCACTCCATGTTGGCTAGTGGTTTCAGTCTCAGTTTCACTACGTGTCACAGGCTTTCAAGTCCCCTGTCCTGTCTTCCATCGCTTTTTAGCTCTTGAATGGTCTGCAGCTGAGTATCTCAACACTTATGTCAAAAGGTATTAAGCAGGGAAGGAGGCTCCCCCAGATTACAGCAACTTTTTGCCAGTCAAAAAGCTTTTCTGTGTAGGAGTGGAGGCTTGAAGGTTTTCTGCAGTCCTCCGACATCCTCCTTTACTCTGGCCCAGCAGCGCAGCTTTGGTTATGGGGTAGTAAAATGCCTTCAGAGTGTTCTGGAAGCTCATACAAATATTTCAAATCAAACCATATTATTTTTTCATTCCCTTCAGTGATTTACGTTTGTGAGCAGTAAGGAAAAAACGCATTCAGCTCTAACTAGGGGAAACTTAAATGCACTGTCTGGGCTGCTAACTGGGGAACTTGGATAACTCTCTACCCTTTTTCATCTTCAAGAGGTTTGCAGTTCTGATTGAAAATAGATAACTCTTTTTGTAGTCCAAAACCTGAAGTGTCTACATCTTTTATAGGCATAGAAGAGATCTTGTTTTAGTTTTGAGTAGCTCAAAGGGCTGTAACTGATGGGTGTGTATGTGTTACACAGTTCTTGTGTGCTTAATATGGAAATATGGGGGGTGTGTGTGTTATACAGCTCTTGTGCGCTTAATGTAGAAAAGGTGTGTGGCCTACAAGGTAGAGCCTAATGTGTTGGTTAAGGTGGCAACTGCTGAAGTAACATCTTCAAAATGAGTTGCGTATGAACTCTGGGAGCTTGATTCCTCTAGTGAAGAAAGATTTATTAAGGATAAGTAAATTACTCTGCTTTGTGCCTGTGTGTAGATCTCCATTCGGATTAAGGAAACCTAATTGAGACAAAACGACAAGGCAAAAGTTTTCCTTTTTCAACATCTTGGATGAATGACTGTACCTATGCACAAAACTGTCTTGAAAAAACTATGGAATTTTGGTGGGGAAGAAAGTCAATAAATCCTTGGCTTCTCTTGCAGTCTAATAGATAGTGTTAATCAAAATACACTATGATTAAGTACTAAATAAACACTGTAATGATTTATTTTAGAATTCTTACAGCTGATTTTCTGTTACAGTAAATTACTCTCTTCTTCTTTGCTTAAGGGATTTAAAGACAATGTCTATCGACAGAGAAGAAAGTATTTTGTGGATGTTGCCATGAGCTATAAATAGTAAGTACTGGCATAATTCTTACCTGTGCTGCTGACTAGTGAGAATTCATGCTCTACTTAATTCTGTAGGATGAAGTTTAATAGTAGACAAAGTCATCTTTTAAACTTTGACTAGTTTAGTGTTGGCTATAAATGACAAACCTGATGCTTGAAATCCTGTTACATTTTCGGTACAGATACAGGCAAGTAAAACATTTGAAAGGTAACCACTATCTCTTCAGCATTTTATTCATAGCTGCTTAAACTTAAGAAACTCTTTCACAAATGCTTGCATGCCTTAATGACAAACTGATCCACTACTGAATCACATGTATCTAGCATCCCTATGTAGTTGGATGAGCTAACTGAAATTATTAGATTCTTTTTGAGAGCTTACAATGCTGGATGTTGCGAAATACCATGTATAAATTTTGCCAACACAGCTCTAAATTTCTCAGAATTCAGTCAGTAGATTTCTCTGTAGCTGGTGGAGCTGGTGCCTGGGCATGTTATACCGCGTGTTTTTTCTCATTTTTTATTTTTTTTCCCCCGTGCCAAGTCAGTATTTTCAATTTGCTACCATCTCTGGAAGTTAAGAAATTTCTGTGTGACCTACAAATACCTACTGTGTTGCAATTTTCTTGTCATGGAAGCATTCAACTAATTTATTCATCCTTTAGGTTTTATTTGCAACAGGTCTAAGCCCTCATTCTCAAGGGAAAGAACATAACTAATTTCATGTTCTTTTCCATTTTACCACACTTCTTCAGGTTTTTTGTTTTTTCTCTTTTGAAATGTCTACCTACATCATTTAAAGAATATAAAACACAACAATTTTTTTCTCCCTTAGTTGAAGGTGCATCTTGTCAGGAAGCAATTAAAAAATGAATTTTTGAAGGTTTTTCTGTTCTGGTTTTTTGTTTTTAATTTTTTAATGTAATATTTTTCTGCGGGCTGCAGAAGGCTGGGGGGACTTCAGCTTTGTGACCATATCAAACTCTGCTTTGTGACCGTATAATCCTGATTATATTTCTTCTTTACTTTTGTCCCATTCTTGTTATTAGGCTATTATCAATTTAATAAGTGTATAAATGCTAGTGTTGGTTCCCCTTTTTTCTACCCATGGTGGCATTTGTTTATCTGGGTGCTCATGACATTCATCCAGCACACTGGGCTGCTGCCTGCTGGGCACAGGGTGCTGGCTGGTAGAGAAGCTTCCTTGGCTGGCCAGGTATGTCCTAAGTTTAGCCAGTTTTGAAATGTAAATTGAGACAGGTGTTGGGGTTTTTTTTATTTGTTTGTTTACAGCTGATTGATTTATTATCTTTTTTCAGTCTAATGCTTGCAGTAGAGTTAGTGCTTCTTGCCTAGCATTTATTGCAGCGTGAAATGTCAAGCAGGTACCTGTGGATGAGGGCAGACTGTGTGTGCTCCTAGAGCTCTTTCAGTAAGTTGGATAGTTCTCCATTTGCCCGTGACGGTAGCAGCAGTGCTGTGCATTTCACAGCTGGTAAGTCGCTGGAAATATCTTCCTCCCTTCTCCCCCTCAGCTGCCTAAGTGCTGGAAAGATCATGCAGCTGGCTCACTAAGCAGTGGTTGGTCTTCTGCTACAAAGGTGTTTTGGTTTTTTTCACCCTGAAAGCAGTGAGAAACATCTTTTCACAAAAATCACACAGAGTAATCCTGTATATTCGCAGAAAAACAGATAAAGGAAAGGAAAAATCTTTGCCACCTTTAGATTATGAAGGCTCAAGAACCATTTCTGCAGGCATGCTACAAAAATCAAACAACCCAGAGGTTATCTGGGGGCCAGATCTTGAGCTTCAGCAAAAGTGCTCAGAAGTACCCTCCGTTCCACTGATCTTTTCAAACCTTTCAAATATTTCAAACTTTCCTATTGTTATTAGCAGAGGGAACAGATGATGCTTTGCATGTTTTTAGCGAGGGACCACAAAATGGCTAGGAGGCCAGTGATTAGGGCAGTTACCTGAGGTGTGGCAAAATCTAGTTCCTCAGGTTTCCTGTGGTGATTTTCTTAACCCCAGGGATGTGCCATGTCTCCTGGGCTGTACAGTCAGTCTGTCTCCGGGTATTCCTGCAGAGGCGGCTCAGCCAGACCCTCAGCATCCTGCAGCTCAGCCTAAGCCATGCTGAGGAAAGGCAAATCAGCTCAGGGAGAACTCTGTGCTGCTACAGCAAAGCTGTTTCTGCTCCCCATGCTGGGGAGCTCGGAACTAATATAGGTGCCTCGATGCTACATTGCAGTCTCATCACACCCTATTCTGTGGTCTAATGACTATTTACTTATTTATACAAAAAGAACAGCTCTGTTGTAAGGCATGCTCCACTCAGGGATAAATTCAGAGCATTGTCTTGTGCCTTTTAGTGTCTTCCAGGTAGGTTATCTTCCTAATAATTTTCTGAGGCTTGATGCATTTCTACTTTGCGTTTTCCAGTGTAAAAAACCCACAAAACCCACAAAATAAACCATACTTGTTTCCTTAAAAAAATAACAAAGAAATTTGGCTGCAAGGAATTGGCTCTCTAAAAAAATTGTTGACTTGAAAATCCTGGATCAGCATTTCCTTTATGAATTGCTGCTGTTCTGTGGAGGTAGGTGTTCTGCTTTGCTTGAACATAGAGAGTCCTCTGTAGTGGAGAGAGGGAGAAAAAAAGCACTAAGAAGTGAACTTGAAGGAGCAGATATTTGCTGTTGCTGAATGTTAAAAGGGAAAGACATGTTAATACAGCACAGCAGTGAAAACCAGCTGTATGAAATAAATGGACCAAAAAAAAAAATTCCTCCCTCCTTCACTTAGCTTCTATCCTAAAGATAGTGAAAATGTGTTAATCTTGCTAATTAGTCCTTTGAGACTGATAAGGGATTGCAAAAGCTTTGAGAAAATTAAATCTGGAGGAAAAATACGAGGTTTAAGAGGGAACCCATAATATGAGTTGATAGCTCATGACCATGGCAAAATGAAAAGACCCTATTTTAATAAGAGGAAATAAAAATTCAGGGTAGGTTAGCTTGTAGAGTCTTCTTACTCGGCCACAAGAAAACTGGCTATGAAGGCTGGCCGTTTCTGTGATTTATGGAAAAGTTTTAGTGCAAGGTGGGTCTTGCTTGTTCAAGTAAGAGGCTGAAAAAAATGAAATTTGCAGAGCTGAGTGAGAAGGGCATAGGTCCTCCCTCTTTGGCATAAATCCTATTGACGAATTAATGTTCAGTGAACCTTACTTCAGTACTAATGAATTAATTGAAACAATAACTAAGTTATAAACCTTTTAGTGAGCGGTGAAGAAGCTTCAGATCCTTGATTGTGTTTATACCTCTCTAGTGACAGGCTAAACAGAAACCTGAGTTTTTCCAATGGTGCACAGATTTCTCCAGCTCTGCTGGGCCATTGCTGACCCGTACTGGCAGTATCCGTAGTAGAGGTCAGGTGTAAGGAAGGAGGAGGCTTCTGCACAGTATTCTGGCAGCCCTGGGTGGATGGAGGAGCAACTGGCTTGTATGTGTTGTGTTCAGTACAATTTTCAATAGCTGTGTTATGCTTTCCTGAGCTTGCAGGTAGCTTGAGGCTGATAAAGTGTAAAGGTGAAGACAGATACTAGACCTGAAGGACTGACTCCCGCTGCAGAATGGGCACGAACCCCATGCAGCTTCTGTTGATGAGAAATGCTTCCCTAAATGTATTGCAGTTCTTGTCACGTCTGCAAAAGAGTGGCTGAAGGGCAACTAGCGGCTGTATTGGATGTTCAGTGAGTCCTTAACAAGTATGACCACCTCATACAAAGTGGCCTTTGGCTAACGGGTAACTGCCACGAATCAAAATACTTTGGTATAGTGAAAGGGAAGGGATTAAATAGTGATTTTTCAATAAAGATGAGGGGATGACCACAGTGCATGTAGGGTGGATGCTCTTGTGCATGTAGGAAGTGCATGGCAGCAATCACATGTGACACGAGGGCTCGTTCCTTGTTACCTTGTACGGTGGAGGCAGGATTATGAACCTGGTGACAGTCGAGACAGAGAGCCAACCCCCAGCAAAAGCCCGGTGCTCCCTCCTGCCGCAGTGAGATTCCCCGAGCCTGATACGCCTGTTCAGCTGCTGTCTGAGGCACCGGGGAGGCTGCGGCACTGGGCTGGGAGTGCCCATGTTGCCCCGTGGTTGGGGAGTGGGAGATAGGGACTGATGGGGTGGAAGGGGATCCTGTGAATCCCTTTGCCAATCTGTACTTCATTACAGTGCGGGAAAAGAGGATATCTGAGAAGGCAGACTATGCACATTGCATACTATAGATTGTGAACGTTAAATCCAGAGACAGCTTATAAAGTTTTTAGGGGGAATTCATAATGTGAGATGGTGGCCTGTGACAATTCCTTACAGCGAAATACGAGGCAGCGCAAATTGGAAGGAGCCCTTCATACTCTTTACATTGTCAGTCAGTTTTGAATTAGCTGTAACAATTCAAGGCAAATCTCAGGTGTTGGAGACAGATTAGCAGGTACCCTGGGAGGCTCCTGCTGCGTGTCTGTACGTCTGTGTAAGGGGCAGGAGGCAGAGGAACAGTACAGAAGAAGAGAAAAAAAAAAAGGAGAGGGATGTATTAAGAAGCTTAGTTTCACTTGGACTAGGCTGTTGACTCTGAGGTGAGCTTCCTCATGATACAGTCCTGCGTGTATTTGGGGTTCCAAACATATCTTCAGATGTAAGCAACAGTCTAAATGAGATATATATACACTTTAATTGAATCCACACATTTCTAAACATCTATGTAGTTGCCTCATCTTCACTTCGTAAAATGCAAGGTAATGATTCTGTGTGAACATTATGTATTTGCATATGTAATGCATTTGCATTATGTAATGCATAGAGTATGCAGTCTGCTGATGGTCTTACAGAATCTACAAGTTAGACTGAATTGGGATCTTCAGCTAACCACTTGCAAAGGCATTGGTGGCAGTAAATGGAGAAATATGACTCTGGTATAGGAACATGGCATACAAGAAATCCATCTTTCTGCTATGATATGTACAAAGATTAAGAAATAATCTCATCACTTACTAAGAAATACAGTTCTTAAGAAATGAATGTAATATTTACAGTATAAAATGTATAAGTAATTCCAAGAAAAAAAAATCTAGCTGTCATTTAAAAGTAATTTTTAATAGATTTAGTAATCTCTGTCTGCCTTTATTTATTTAAATAATACTTTTCACAGAAATTTTTCCATCCGTGGTCTGGCTAGAATCTGCTTGTACTCAAATGTATTTTGTATTATTTTATTTTTTACAGTGGTCAACCCATTCCCAGAGTGGAGTACACAGCTGAAGAAATTAAAACATGGGGGGTGGTATTTAGGGAACTCAGTAAACTCTATCCCACCCATGCTTGTCGTGAATATTTAAAAAACTTCCCTCTGCTGACCAAGTACTGTGGATACAGAGAGGATAATGTGCCTCAGCTGGAAGATGTTTCTATTTTTCTTAAAGGTAAGATTCATGTTTGGTTTGTCAATAGATAGAGTTTCATGAAAGCACTCTTTTTCTGTTAGTACGAAATACAAAGCATATTGAATGAAAAGACTCTCAGCTTTGTCAGTGGATTTTGGTTTAGTCTCAAGTATCATTCTGTTCTTGACATTCTCCGTGGCATAGCGTTTGTTGAGTCAAGACAGTTGTATATATGTACCTGCAGGTGTGAAGCTGAGAAGAATTAAACGTCTGAACACGTATCGCATGATGTTATGCTGCACAGGGAGAAAAGTCTTTCAGTACAATGAAAAGAAAGAGCGGGGTTAGCTCTGCTTTCCTCGTTGCCACAGGGTGGTTGTTCTGGTAACCGCGGTGGGCATCCCCCAAATATACAGGCAGGTAAAAGAGGGAATAAAATGCCAAGATAATGGAATTTAAAGAGGACTGCAGGTTTGGCACATTGTTGTACAGCTTGATGAAGGTGAGGCTTTCATGAGTGCCCAAGACCTCGTGAAGCTAGTCATGTTAGTTCATGTTATTTTTTAAAAGGTCAGGATATTACATATTTAAGTTTGAAAATACAGTTCTTTTTCATCTGTAGTGGAAATGTATCCCATATGGAAGGAGAAGTGGCAAACATGAACCTGCAGTTTTTAACTGTAGAGAAAAGCTGCCAAAGAATTAAGATTTTGTCTTCTCCTCAGGGGTCCCTTGGAACACGTGTACTTGTTCCTTAATCCCTTTGTTCAGGAGCTTCTGAAGCTCAGGAGCTAAAACATTATGAAGACAGCTGTTTGTAAAAAAATGTTATGTGCTGTTAGATGTTATGAGAAAAAATAGCAAAGTGGTTTGTCCCAAATGTGCATGGAAAATCATTAACCTAAGAGAAAGACAAGATTTCCAATGAAAGGCTTACTTTCCCTAGTCCCTGCTTCATCTGTAACTCTTGTTTGTGAAACACCTGCATTTACTAGTAACTGACTCATCGCTCTTTGAATTTGGTTGTGTCCTTCTGGGTCTGTCATCTCTTGGCGTTACAGTCACTAAGGAATGCTGCCAAAATGTACAGGTTCTTTCTCCCTGACTAGAAACTCGAAACCGCTCACTTCTTTCAGAAATGTTTTCAGACTAAATACAGCAATAGTAGTGTCTGTTGAAGAAAAGCTTGGACCATTCTCCTGTAGACACTTGGAAAGAGTAAATGAATTCGGGAGAGAAGTGTCCTTTTCAAAGTCACTGAATCTGAAATAATTCCCTGCTGGGACTACTCTGACAAAGGAACACTTTGTTAAATAAATGAGGACTTCAGCTGTGAAAGTTGGTATTTCACTGTCACAAGCAGTATTTTATCTGTAAAAATAAGGAAAGATTTGATTTAATCCTGTTCTGTTCTGTTAGTTTTTAATGTATTTTACAGAAGTCATCTTCTGTTTTGGAAACTACCCTCCTGTTTGGCACTAGACATGAAAAACACATACTTGTTGATTTAGCGACATCACTTATGGTACTTTACCACCTTTTCTAGGTAAAGACATTAAAGCAAACTTTGAAATACCTCAAGCTGTTTTCATTAAACATAAGCTAGCAATGCAAAATACTTGTTGTACATAATAGGTGAAAATGATCTATGGTGGTCTTCAGCCAAGATACTCTCTGTGTCATGCTTCTGGTAGAGTAATTAACTATAGATCATTACCTGTCCTCAGAAATGGATCTAGGGATATATAATACGGTCTTTTATTATCTCCTTCGCTTTCAGAAAGGTCTGGCTTCACGGTGAGACCAGTTGCTGGATACCTATCTCCCCGAGATTTTTTAGCTGGCTTAGCATATAGAGTTTTTCACTGTACTCAGTACATACGACATGGCTCGGATCCTCTCTACACACCAGAACCGTAAGTTGCTGCATTTGCTTTAGTGCTGAAAAAATACGATCACTGGATTCTTAAAAGACATAATTAAATTTGCTAAGATTGAAAAGAGGAACCTTCCCACAAAGGTAAAAGTCTAGTTACACCATTGATGACAAAACTTTTCACATTGGTGAGCTAGAATGTAATTGAAAGGCTTCTTTTGGACTTTTTACTTTTTTTAAATAGCTATGCTATTTATATGGTGGGTCAAAAAATCCTATCTGGATTATTTTTCATTGGAGAATGGAGTTTTTGACTAAACATTTTGAAAAAGTATTTAAAATTTTATTTTCTCATGGACAACTAAAGAAGAAACTTGGAAAAAAAGCCCTGAATCCCTTGAAAGAAATTGCTTTCAGAATTATAAATTGGTTATCTCGTGTCCTCATTCGTATTTTTTGGTCCAGACTCTACAGCTGAAATTCATTTCTCTCCTGTAACACAACGCAAGCAAGTCATGAGGCACTGTTCTCTCACCCAGTGAAGATACTAGATATGAAGCCTGTTACAGGGATCATGGTAGAAATGAGACACTTTAATTATGGCTTTCGCGGGACACCATTGCAGCTTTTCCAAAACAGAATATTGCGAGTTTGGATGAAATATTTTGGCATTTGGTCTCTTGATGAAAAGTGGGGGAAAAAAAGATTGAAGCGATTGTACTTCTTGTCTTGTATTATATATGGCTTTTCTGTGCAGTAATAACACAACAATACATGTCAGTTAGATAATATGGAGGTAATTTCACCAAAGGCATCCACTGATCTTGTAGCCACAGGAATGACATTTTCGCAGTGCATCAGTCATCAGATGGTTAGCATGAAATTGTAACTGTAGTTTATTCAGCTTGTACTATTTTGATGCGTTTTATTTTTGCCAAAATTTACACAAAGTGTTGACTATATATATACACGTGTGTGTGTATATATATATATATTCAGCTCTGGTCCTGCAAACACTTGGACCCATGCCTAACTTTGATTTCATGAATAGACTGCTGAAACCATATAATAATGTTTTTTGGATATAAAAGGATTAATGGAACCGCATAGTAAGCTGTCCTTAAAAACGCTGTAACATTATTCTGGCAGGAATCACCAGGTGGTGCTGTTACACATGTATCGACTTTTTTTGTCAGCATGTGAACTGGGCAAAGTATTTATTAAAATGCTATGAGGCTAGTTTTGTGCGCATGTTTTGATTGGGAAGGAGGTGGTAATCCCTGAAGGAATTCACCCACTTCTGTCAGTAACTTTAATCTCTTAAATTTGTAGTCAGATTGCTACAATGTAAAATCCTGAAAGAAGGGCTTGAATGTACAATGCTGGACAACTTCTAGTCTATCTGAAAATATCTGTAGATATTTGAAAAAAAGAAATTATACTTATGAAGTACCAGGTTTTGCAGTGATGATTTCTTTCCTGTGGGAAGCCAGTGTCTCAGAATGCGGCACCTGCCAATGCTCAGCAAAAGAATAATGACATTTATTAACTTAATACAAACTAGGAGAACATTTTCATCTACTGATAGGGGATTTAGATACATAACTCCAACAGGAACAAAGGAAGGAATATCTTTCAGGAAACAATTAAGCGCATCTGTGTTTTTGCTGATGTTCTCTGGTTTGTTGACTTGTATATTTGAGACCCCAGTAGTTTTCAGGATGCTGCTTACATTCAGAATTATGCAGTGTGTCGAAGCTGATCCTTAGTAGTTGTGGCAACTACTTTTTTGTAACGTTTCTGGTCATTGTGTCTGGAAAGTCACTATGTATTACTACTGGTTCAATAACACGAAGATTTTTATCCCTTATTTGGGCTAACTTAAAAATCCAGTTTATGGTCTTAACAGCTCTAAATATGACTAAAAGAGGAATTAAGTTGACATTTTCTAATGATGTTACTCTCTTCCTGCAGACCTGCTCGTTCCGAAACCACTTAAATAAGTAATCTGTACTATCAGGAACTCCATAGGAAAATTTTGAAAATCCCTTCTAAAATGTGTTAAATTTTTTTTCACAAGATAGAGCATGTAGTGTTACCAGAAACATAGAATGAAATCTTTCTTTTTTTTTTTTTTTGTAATCGGCAACAAAACTAAACTGACTTGAGAGGGGACAGCCCTTCATCTTCTGCAGTAGCTGCAATGCCCTGAGATCTGTTGGTTGATATATGGGGCCATAATGAGGTTTGCTGCTGGTCCCTGGCTTGCTGAGTGTTGCATTTCAATGATATAAACCTGGTAAAAAGACTCCTGTTGACTTCAGTGGGCTTTCCATCAGACTTAACACTCAGGCTATAGAGCTAGATACAAATTAGGGAGTTCATTTGGTTTGATCTGTATCACTACTATATGCATTTTAAAACATTCCTTCCTGAGTTTCATTATGTTTCTACTACATTCGCAGAGCTATATAGATTTCCTCTGCTCTGCTGACTAATTTACTCCAAGAAAAATCTTTTGCTGTGAAAAGTGCATTACGAAAATCTTATTTTCTCTGAGCAACATGTGTGAATAAATTAAAGGAACTTAATTATTTTCTGAATAAAACAAAACAAAAGAATCAAGCCTTGGTAGTTAAGCGAAGAATTATATTGTTTAGACTATCTATAAAGGGCCAGACTGGCAGGGAAATCTAAGGGACTCCAAGGACAATCCCAAATGCTGGATCATGGTTCTGCTTAGAAGATTTGAATTTTCTTTTCTTTGTTATTTTTTTAATATTTTTTTATAATTCCACATTCGAAATACTACTTTGCATAGTTTTAATGGAAGAATCTACACGCTAAAGGCATGAGAGAATATCTTCCTCCTCTTCCTCCTCCCCTTGCCAGGAGAGACAGGTTAATGGGGCTAGACTTTGTCTGTGCTCATTTTGCCTGCAAGGGTGGAAGTGACACAAAGAGCCTGTGTACCAGTGCAGAACTAGAAATAACACGTTTTCACTTATTTGTTTGTTACCTCAGCACAGGAACATAGAGATGTAGATGCTCACTCAGCTAATAATGGTGATGTAGAAGCCCACCTGGAGACAAGCGTGCGTACCTGAAGCCAGGAACTTGAAGCCAGTCCCACTATATCTTCTTTGCCCTCGTTATTTGAGCTACTGATGCGCAGTTACCTTAAATATATCTGGACTGATGCAGTGCAGCATAGGTGGAGCGCTCAGCAATCAGTGTTAATTTCTCTAGGGAAGAAGGGAAATGGAGTTAGAGCTCTGGACTTCCAGTGAATGGGCTGTGTGGCCCATTTCTGCGCTGGAAGGTGATGGTTGGAGGAGCCAGGTTCCTGCAGTGAGTTGTTTGGTACTGGGAATTCTCTGAGTGTATCTATCAGACTGCAAACTCCATTTCCCTGCTGCCCTTTGTGTTGTTAGCAAGCTAAACCTTTCAGGTGACAGAAGAAACTGTTGTGACTGGAACTGAATAAATAAAGAAGGGTCATTAACCTTTGATGATTACCCACTCAAGTGATTCAAACCATCTCCTGAGCAAAGAGAGGGATACCATGCAGAGCCAGCCAGTTTTTCAAGTCTGAGCTCCAGTGAGAAATGGAGTACTGTCTAAGATATGGGTCTTGTGGTGGGGACCTTTGATCATCTTGCAAGGCTCAGAGCATCACCAGAGGGGTGCAGAGATTGTAAAAGAAAAGCCTTCTTACTGTTGGCTTTTGAAGAAATTAATAATTTCCCAAGCTCTGAAAGGACATGCAATGATGTAGAAATAAGGGAGGAAAGATCTGACTTTCAAGAGGAAGGACAAGCTTTACCAGGTAGTGGCAAACAAATGCAAACCACTTTCCTTATGTAAGTATGATGTCTGATACTGTTCCCAGCCAGCTGTATGTCTCAAACATGTTTCATGGGTGTTGACTGCAAATATTGGTGCATAGTGAACTTGAGCACTCAGCCTTTATTGCTACAGCTGAATCTCCAGTCAGTGTCCATGGACCATGTTTGTTTTATTGTATCATGCACAAAAGTATCTGTTTACTTCCCTTGCTTCTTGTGAAATATATATGTCTAGGAAGGAAGAGAAATCAGATTTGGTAATTCCTCTGTAGGGTTGAGTGAATTACTCATCCGTGAGGCTGGCTCAGACTTGTCATGCACAACTTCAGAGCAGTGCTTGTCTTACCATAAAGTGTGAATATCACATGAGCAAATGTTGATAAGCGTCTGTCAGTGAGGCCATTTGGGCTGAGGAGAGAGACTTTTATGTAACCCTCCAATACCGGAACGATATTTGGTAAGCTTTTGGCGAGGCAAACTAGGAATGCCAAAAATGCTCATCTTCATTTGCATGCATTCAGAAGCTACTGCTATCTACCTAAGCACAGTTGGCACAGATTTCTTGGTGAAGAGTACAGAGTAAGGAGCCTTTAAATTATATAGAGGGTTGTTTTTCTGTTCATGATTTATCTGAAGTGTCAGGTTGTGTGTCTTTTCAAACAAAAATAGTTTATAAAAGACAAATTGGATGACTTTGGATAGAAGGCAGAAAACTTGATGTTTTCTCCCTGCCTTTAAAACATTTGTTTACAGCTTAGAAAAAAAACCCAGAGAAATGTCTTTGAAGAGACAAAAGCAAAGGAAATGTCAGATCCGATTTTTTAAAGTGAGCTTTACTACCAAGTCCATTATTTCCTGTGAACAAATGCACCAAAACTTTCAGAATTGTTTGAGAGCTTTTGTAGATGATGCATGTGCACTTTCGTTAGGTTGGTTAGCAGTTTTTTATACACTTATATCTGCACTTTGTTGTGACTAATAATGCACTTACAGGTGTGGACAGTAGTTCTTTCTAAAATGGTTCAGGTTCTCTGCTTTTTCAGAAATCTACTTGGTGAAAAGTGGACTGTGTAACCAAAGTACTCAGTAATTGCAGTAGGAAGTGAGGACTAAATGAGAAATTAAGCACACAGAAATGTCTGTAAATATTGCCCAGAATTTCTAGTGGCAA
Organism: Chionis minor; assembly: GCA_013398295.1. Classification (NCBI taxonomy): domain Eukaryota; kingdom Metazoa; phylum Chordata; class Aves; order Charadriiformes; family Chionidae; genus Chionis; species Chionis minor. The sequence goes on along the minus strand of VZSF01011010.1, from coordinate 101,661 downwards.
GTGGCAAAATGGTTGTGGAGCTGTACCCAGGTGTGGAAAGGGGAACAGAGAAGAGAAAGAGGGGATGTGTTGTATTTTGAACTTGATTCATGTGGAGAGAAATGCTGAAAACTGTACTTGTGAGACATCTGGCTTTCCTTTGGGGAGTTCAGGCTTCATGGTACTAAGCCAGGAAGACAGCAGTGATCAGGCCCTGCCACTCAATCTGTGAATGACGGGGAAATCACAGAACGAGTGGAGTTAAATGACATATAACCCATTTAATAGAAGCAAACCTGTATGTTTCTACAGAACTATACACAGGAAAGAACAGCTGTTCTGTAAAAAAAAAAAAAAAAGTTTTGTGGTAAGACTTTTAAAGTTGATGTCAGACTCATGTAAAATGGCTTATGTTAAATTAATTATGGAATTAATTTCTGTAATGACTCTCTTTTCATTTCCATTCCCTTAGGGATACATGTCATGAACTCCTGGGACACGTGCCTCTACTTGCTGATCCCAAGTTTGCACAGTTTTCACAAGAGATAGGACTTGCTTCACTGGGAGCATCTGATGAAGATGTTCAGAAATTAGCCACTGTGAGTCAAAATCTTTTTGTGGCATGCTCTCTCATCTGTCCTCCTTTTTGGTTGATGAAGTGACTTGCATTGTCTTATTAGAGCTGACTGCATTTTCATGTTGCAGATGACTGTAATGTGACAGTCACCAAGCTTTAGGTATTTTTCCATTGTTTTTACTAAGAGCAAAGTTGAACAGTCTTCAGGTAGTCAGTTTTACTTTTTATGTGCAATAACCACCAATTTTCAGGGCTAGCTAAGATGGATTTTGCCTGCTTTAAGGTGGTGGAAACAAGTAAACAAGGTAATTTTGGAAAAAAAAAAACCTATAAAAAACCCCAAACCCCAACATTTTGATGTGTACTCTCAGCTCTGCACTGTTATCTCCTCCACAGGTGGCCACTTTGGCTCTTAGCACTGCTATTTCTGTACTCGGTGTTCTGTTTTGCAGCTGTTCACCGTATTGTAGTGTGTGATGGATTTTGAGGTGACGTTGCATCCTTGCTACTGCTCCCATTGGAGAATATGTAGTTACTAAGCCAAGACTGTGCAGCAGTAGATCTAGACCTCGGTCAAGTGCCTCAGCCAGTGGCTGTGGGATGGATTTTACATTGCATCAAACGAGGCGCATGCCAGTAGATTGTGTGAACTGGAAGGGAAGGAACATATTAAAGGTGTTAGATGCTACTGACCACCCAACTGGAGCTTTCTTGGCCCTCGTGTGAAGGACCCTCAGGTTGCACTGAAGTGCCCTGTCAAGCTGCCAGGACTCTGAGCTGCTGCCCACCTGTCATCCCTGATGTATTGCTGTTTCCAAATAACTGATGCAGCCCTTTGCATCATGCTCTAAGTTGGTGACCCCTGGTGTACACCACTTGCTCTGTTCTGTTGTTTTAACTTACTGTATGCTTCCTCTTGCAGATCCTGTTAAAACTAATGCTGAAGATAACTTATTGAACTATATTGTATTAAAAAAACCAGCTCCATATTTAAATATTTTATCCCATGAAAAACTCTGTGACAACCACCAAAAGAACTGGTTACAGCAAATCTTACCCACCATACTGCTGCTTTTCTACACGATAATTGCAGTTGGGATTTAAAGAGTTGGAAATAATTTAGACATGGTGTTGAAGGCGGATTCAAACCAGGTTCAGTTAAACTGTAGTAATTTTGATGCACTGGCTTAGCAGTGTCTTAGAGTCCTATCTGCTGAAAAAGGAGTTAGTACCCATTGGTTAGCTTTTTCTCCTGAAGCCCTCCAGGAGCGGACACCCAATTTATTTAATCAAATGGGCCTCACTCCTTAGTTGGACAGGCTCAATGTCTTGCTCACGGCCAGTTCCTCTCAGATGTTTCAGAGTGTGTTCCTTGGTTTTCTGATGGATGTCCACTGAGAATAAACTGTTGTTTGTATGGAAGAATCAGGAAAGTTGTGTGTCTGTTTGCACATTTGCGAGGAAGGGACTTAGTAGGAAGCAGACCTACCTTGTCATGACATGCAGCCTCAAGAGAAACTAGCTAACTGGCTGACCCTGTAGGTATTTTGAGGAAAACGGTATGTCCCAGTCTTTCACCCCAAACTAAACTTGGGTGACGTGGGCTTGTTGCAGAGGACAATGTTGGGACTGATCTGTTTGGGGAGAGATAGTAATATAAAGTGACCTCTGAATATTACATAAATGCTTTTATTCCTTCCCCTCACGCAAGTTCCCAGTTACGACTGACTGTGTCATCCGAACAATGAGCTGCTCCTGAATCACAAAGCCAAAAATAAAAGAAGACAGCTGAATCACTTTTCCTTATCACACTGAGAAGTTGATATCTGAGTCAAAGTTGATTTCTCCTCCCATGCTGGATAGAAGAGACATTTAGAGAGAGACTTAAGGTAACCCAGGTGGTGGTATTTTTTGTAGAAGCACAATGAGGGGCTGTACTCCCTTGGAGCAGCTGCTTGACAAATGCAGGGATTTTACTTGCCCTAAAACGTGCAATGTAAACAGTCGAGAGCAAGTAGAAAGAATGTTTCTCAGCAGTGAGGGTGAGGAGGCCAAGAAATTCAGTCAACTAAGCACCAAATGTCACCTGAGGTGCTATTAACTGACTTTTGCAACGTTCGGTCCCATTTCCATCCTAGATAACAACCAGAGACTGCAGCGAGCTGAGAAATGCCAGCCAAGAGTCTTAACACAGAAAAGCAGTGCAGGTTCCAGTGAGGCAACTTCAAAGTAAATAGAGGAACAAATTAATGGAGAGAGAACATGCATATTAATGAGCTTGAAGCACTCTGCCCAAAGCAAGCTTGCCATTAGCATGACCTGTTTCAAAAGATAGTGACATTAACAACTGAGCCATTACAGGGAGAACAATGGCTTTAGGAAAAGAGGAAAACGCCTCTTAGGGATTCAGATCAGAAATGGAAAATTATTACAGGTGGTTTCGTCATCTTTTGCTCCATTCTGCTTTCAAAAGCCGCCACGTATCAGCTCTTTGTGCCACATCAGTCCTGAGCTGCAAAGGAAACATGCTGATGTTTTTCTCCCTGTAGAGCTGACAGGGTGGATGTAGAGTAAACCGGAGCCTGGTCCCTGGGCACACTAGGAGTGTTTGGTAAATTGTAATTAGTCCCATCTGTGCAGCCCCACTGAGGGCAGGGATTAAATGGGAGAGCATTGCAGAGGCCCTGGTGCTGACCAGCTGGAGGGGGAAGGACAGCTGCAGGGTAAGAGGGTTGACAAGGAAGGATGTGAGCTCCCTTCATCCTCTTGTCTGAGTCTGGTAGTTGCATTAGGGCTAGGAGAAAGGAATAGCTTCTGCTCCTTTTTAAACTGAAGCATTCTTGCCGTGAGAAGTGGAATATTGAAAGAGCCAAGCAACCATCTTTGCAGTGTTTTTTTGAGAGGTGCAGTTTCCTTTACAATGTTTTAAGAAACTAAGAAAGAGGGAGGACACAAAACCCAAATCGCTGAGAGATACGTTACTGAAACGAAATAAAGTGTTTGCACAATCCACTTTTTTGCTTGTAGTGTGTTATAATGCGGTTACTAATTGAGGAAATACAGTATTGCTCATGCGTGCCTGGGTGCTAATTATTATCATCATCACTGAAGTCTCGTGCTGCTCTGTGTGACTTTCTAAAAGTGCTTTTGAGTTGATTTTTCAAGCGTGCCCAGTCGTTCTACTTTCACATAGTACAAAAATAAACAAAGACCGTCTTTTCCGCTTACCTATCAAACCATAAGCTGTAGGGAGGATTTGACATGAGGTGTTTCAACTAATTTATATCATTTACGACACATTGAACAGCACATAACATAAGGTTTTGTCAGGAAAATTGAACAAAAAAATATACGTTGGTTTACATTTCAGTATTACCTTGTAATTTGTGGACTTGAGAGCCAGAGAGCAGCTGTCTGTAAAGCTGGGAGTTGATAAGCAGGATCCTGTCTCTCTTGCTAATGGCAGAAATGACTCCCAGTTCCTGCCGAGTTGTTTCAGCACGGCTCAGGTTGCCCCTTTGCAATGCAGTACGTATAGGACATGTTTGTATGTAAAATTCAGAGGGGCGCATTAACAGGTGGTGGTTCAGAAAAGAGGGGTTTAGCAGATGTCTGTGGTTTGTATGCAGTTTATCATCAAATCATTCCACTCAAGAATTTGGCCATTAGGGACTAATCACTTGTGGTTTTTTCCTACTGGTTTCTTACTGGAAGTTACGTTTGAAGCTTGAGTTCTCTAGAGCTGTAAAACTGTCACCTTTTAATGTTTCTTGACACTTGTTCCGGTATTTTAACAGTGTGGGACAGTAGAAATCAAGAAATTTTTCTTGGTTTTGCTAGCCTTTATGCAGAAAACCACTATAGCGAGTTGCTTCTGAATTTGAAGGAATAGCGTGTGATGTGGCCTTGTAAATAGATTTCAGGCTTGTTATGAATCTAAATGTTTTACCTTGCCTGGATGATGACTGAGGGCAATGGTTTATTTCTAAAGCTGACTTGAATTTATCTGTATACGTATCACAAACAAAATAACTTTAGATACATATGCTGGGATAAAAATAATGTTCAGAGCTGCCTCTCTTCTGGGAGAAGTCAGTGGTAATTTAAGTGAGCTTACTTGCTTGTGTTCTCTCAGGATCTACGCTATCTGGTCTTGTTGGCTTCATTCTGGTTCATCTCCCACGCTGAACAACTGGCACATAATTCGGGACAATTGCATGTTATGTTCACTGAGGAGATAACCAGAATGGAAGAAACAGGACCACTGCAGATAAAGACTGAGTTGCATTTGGTAGCTTCGGGTGGATGCAGCCTTCATGGTCTCACTGGACAGAGCAGACTCCTGCAGTCTCTCATCTTCACAAACAACAGATTAGATTTCCCAGGGGGGCCATTGATAGTGCTAGGCTATAAGTACAGCTTGTGAACTGGATTACTGTTTTCCTCCATGAGTGAACAAATGGAGCTGAGAAGAAAACTATGAAAATATTTGAGATTTTGAACGTTGCCACTGTGCATCTGAAAAATTCCTGCTTGAATGTTTCTTATTTAGAGTTGCAAAATGATAGACCGTGAACTAAGCGCTGTGGTAAGTTTGTGATCAGCTCCCCTTCTGCCATATAAAAATAATTACGTATTGGCCAACTGAGACCTGGTGATACAGCCCAAGAGCTATGGCATTGACTGAGCATATTGAAGTTTAGCATTCAAATCTCTGCTCAGTCCTTTTCCTGTATCCCAGTTGCATGCCATAATTGTGTGACGAATACCAAGAGTGAGCCCGGTGAGTACCCTAAGTCCGGTGGTGACATAATGGAGTTTCTTGCAAAGGAATCTCTTCCAGCTACACCTGTAGTTAATGAATAAAGGAGCTGCAGTATCAAGAGCTGGGAGTGAATATGATTTAAAAACTGCTTGAGTAAATTTTGGCGGACTGATGGGAGACATGTGAAATGACTCTGATTTGGGATGTGTTTAACTTAGGGAAGATGAACCAATTCCCCGGGTAAATGCTGGGACTGTAAAGCTGAAGTCAGGTATGATGGCTCACTCTAGCCAGACATTGTCCTGCCACACAGCATGAGACTGGAAATACTGTGATCCATATTGGTCATCAGTAGATGGCCTGGGCTGGGTTTCTGTTCCTGACTTTGACCAGGCAAAAACACCCATATGTGGATGTATTTGGAAATTGGCCAAGTGCAAAACCTGAAACTGATAAAAGAAGCAGAAAAGAAAGCTGATGAAACCTTGTGGTTTCATCACAAATTATTAATCATTACAAAATCGTACAGGTCTGTTTGAATCGGGAGACAAGGGTGACTTACTGATGGATTACTTTCCTTTGATTGGTGAGGTGTTGCTGGGCATGCTCACTGCTGCTCTAAAAGCATGCCCTAATTTGTGGGTTTGCTCTGCGTAATGTTCTGAAGGAATTAATAACAGGTAATGGTCTCCTTTTTTTAAGGGTTTCTTTCAGCAATACTTTTTGATAAAGCAGATGAAGCACTGATGTCAAGTCCTTCCTACAGTATGCGTAATCAAATAGGTAAGCAGAAAAGATAGTACATATATCACAGAACAGGGCTAAAGGGGAAGAAAACCTTGTAGATTCCAGGGATCAATATTTAATATTTTAGAATACTGCAGTGTTCCCCTGCACTGCGTTTTCCTGGTCATCATGTCAGAGATTCATGGTACAAGAACACAATCTCAGCAGCAATACCTAACTAGCTTTGTAGCTCAAAACCAAATGGCTCTGTACTACATAAAAATAGGCTAGCACTCCAGAGAAGTTGCAACAGGGAGAATTTGAAGAGTTCTGTTGCTAAAATGGGAGCAAATGCTCAATGTTTTCGCAGGAATTCTGACAGTTTGTTGAGGCCTTTGTTCTGGATTTGGAGAGAGTCTGTTTGCAGGTTTGGATGTGTAAGAATTGCTGTTCTGGTCAGGGAACATGGCTGGTGCCTTGTGCTCAAGTGCAGTTATAAATAGCTGCTTAGGAGGGATGTAAGAATGGGGTGAGCATGTCTGATTCTTTTCAGATGTTTTCCAAGTTTCTGGCCACTCAGAAACTTGGGGAACATCTTTGAAGACATGTACATTTTTAGTACGGGCGGTAACTTTGGCAAAGAGCTTTATGGCTCAACTATTCACTGTGTGGTGAGCTATCTCCCTCTCTTTTTTTAACCTGACTCCTAGTAGCTCTTTTTGTATTTGAAGAGAGAAAGTTCAAATCAGCTCTGTACGCTTTCTCTATGCCATCATGACTTTATAGAATTGTTTTGTTTTTTCCCTTAGTTGTCTTCCTTTCTGGATTGAAAAGCAGTCATTTGTTTTGCTACTCATCATGTGGACGATGCTCTGTAACTTTGAGCATGTTACTCCTGCCCTGAACCCTTTCAAGCTTGAACAAGCAATTCGAACCCTAATCTGAGTTTTGGTTAAGAGCCAGTTTGGGATGTGCTTGCTATACAAGTGGGAGCCTTTTGTATGGCAGGAAGAGTGGACCTCTTGTGGACCAGTTGTAGAGCTGACATGGCTTGCTTCCTGGGGGGGGAGAAATGGGCTGCATGCAGGAGGGAAGTAGTATTCAGCAGATCCACGTTTATCAACCAGCATCGCTATTCAAGGCTGCGAGTCCCTGCAGTTTCTGATCAGCGGAAGGTACAAAGAGGTGATTCTGCTGCTGCAAATTCTGTGAGGGGATGGGAGAAGTAATTTAAATGGTGTAGAAACCATGCATCAGCCAACATTCCGTGTTGGAGTTGTGGTGTTTGGTTTTTGATTTGTAGAAGGTGGTATAAAATACTGGTTTGCAAGACATTTTAAAATACAAACCTCCTGCTTCAACTTGTTTCTGGGCTAAGTAGGTCAACATAGGGCATGTTACATCGGGAAATGAAATGTTTTGTGCTTTACACTGTGTCACTCAAAGCTAAGAACGTGAAGGATGGTTCACCTGTTGCTGTGAGGGTGCCCAGTTGGTCGTGTCAGTGATGTTCTTCTTGAGAAGATCTCAAGTTGCGCTAACAGACAAAATTTTGCACTCACAAGTAACTAGAAATAGTGTTCTATAACATACTTGTATGTTTGTATGCTTGGGCCCAACCCTATGATGAGGAAGCTAGATGCAAGAGAGAACTAATTTGACTTAATTGGGAGCAGGGAAGGAATTAGAAATTTTGCTGTAGAAATAATATAGCTCCTTTTAGACAGGATGTGGTTTACAAAGATCAAACCCTAAGCAGTTAGAAGCACTAAAGAAAAAGCCTCTAATAAAATAGCAAATTGCAGCCAGACACTGGATTTGTTTTTATTTCTTGTAGCATTATGTTTCCAAAAGTGGTTAGATCATAATCTGTGAGGTTACTGAACTGCAAATGCAAATTTACACGCACACGAGTAATACATTTTGACATATAGGTTAACAAGAGAACAGTGCAAATTTCACACAGCACTGGCTTGCTAATTACGTTTGTTTATTTTCAGAAGAAACTTCATTTTCATTAAGAAATTGCAGATTCTGCAGTAGTAATCTTTGCTGGCAGTTCAATAGCTCACACTCTGAATGTGTGCTTTGCTCCAACAATAATGAAAGTGGGCCTCAAACAAGGAGCTCAGGAAGAATTTGTGGAATTTAGGAGTGCACGCAAGTGGCAAGCATCAACCATTTCGGTAGGGGATCCAGTGGAGATAGGTTGAGGAACGGATGGAAGGAGTCAATGAATTTTGATAAGGTTTTTTGGCATGTTTTTTTGCTCTTTTGACCTAGAGTAGGGAATGTATTAGCAAAAAGGCATCAAGTGTTTTTTGTAGAACTTACGTAATTGGGACAAAAGAAAGGATCCAGCATAAGCTTCCAGTGAGCAACAATAGCACAAGCGTTTTGGGTAAGAAAGACAAACTGAGCACATAAATTACAGGAATAAAGGTTTAAATAGAGAAAATGAGGGGAAAAAAGCAGTAGAGGAAAGGTTTGATCTCATCAATGTTTACAAATACTTAAAGGGAGGGTGCCAGGAGGAGGGAGTCAGTCTTTTTTCAGTGGTACCCAGAGATGGGACAAGGGGCAATGGGTATAAAATCGAATATAGGAAGTTCCATCTCAACATGAGGAGGAACTTCTTTCCTTTGGGGGTGGCAGAGCACTGGAACAGGCTGCCCAGAGAGGTGGTGGAGTCTCCGACTCTGGAGATGTTCCAAACCCACCTGGATGCCACTCTGTGCAACCTGCTGTAGGTGGACCTGCTCTGGCAGGAGGGTTGGACCAGATGATCTCTAGAGGTCCCTTCCAACCCTTAACATTCTGTGATTTGGTAATATATCGCTACTGCTGTTCCTGACTGACCCTGTGCTTTCACGGATATGTTGAAGGAAAGAGATAATCCTAGGCTCTGTGTAGATATCATTCATACTGGCACTGCTACCTTTATTTTTCTCTGGTCGTAGCACATACATGAGAAACTCACTTGTAAAATGCATTTTTATACAGTCCAGAACTGCGAGGGTGCCGTGCTGCTAAAGCTTTATTTGTGTACCATGGTACCTCCCGTACTATGGTAAGAAGTATTCTCAGAGGAATGTATAGGTGTCGAAGCAAACTAACGAAGTAGATTTTATAATGCCATTTGCTTTTTCTGTTGTGTTTGTCTGTATATTTAAATCTGTAAGGTTCTGTAACATAGAGTGGTAATTGAGTCATTTATACGAGACGTGGAGATCCTCTGGCAACAGCGCACAGGTATATAAGGAAGTGAAGGAGTTCAGCATGTGGCAACCCAGTTTTAGCCACGTCTAGGTCTCGCTTAGGACCAAGGGAATATCTGTGCTACAGGTGCCCAGTTGGAGGAGTTGGCTTTATCCATGCTTTCCATGGAGCCAGAGTAGCTGGGGACTGCTGTGCAAAAAAAGATTTCTTGCCTGCAGGTGGGGTTCTCCTGGGAGCAGTTCCCTGAATGCAGCTGCCCAGTTCCCTGCCTGGGACCTGTGGTGCTTTTGGGGTGGCCCAGCTCCAGGTTGCCCCCGCTCAGGGACCTGTGCATCCTGCTGCACTGCACAGTGCAACTGTGGCTGCGTCCCTGCATACCTGGCCCTCCTTTTGTGGTCTGGTGGGCCCTTCTGGAGAAGAAAGCCAGCAGATACTGCTTCCAGGCAGAAACCAAACCAATTACGCATATTGAAGAAAGTCCTCAAACCATGCACGTATCTTTTTATTGTCTGGAATATTTCAGTGAATAGTTTTGTTTCCAGGAGGGACATTCATACATGTAGCTACTATGCATAACCCAAATTCCATCTTGTGGAAAGAGTCTTACAATTCATGTCTGTACAGAGCTGAAAAGATCCTAACTTAATATTCACAACTATGCGCTAATCTGAATTGGTTTAAATAGTGGCTGAAGGACTGAGAGTACAACATGTGTTCAGTCTAATTCTCTCACCCATCATGTTCCTGGCGATTTTCTTTGTATGCACAGATAAGAGTATGGAAATAAGACAAAATATGGCTGTTATCCATAAAGAGCTAACTATGCCTAGGGCTTAATTACTTGATGCTGCAGCTTTGGAAGTGGTTCTTGTGCCTGTCATCATCTTTCTATCAAATGGCATCAAAATGCTGGATGGAATATGGTTCCATAAATTTTTAACTGAGATATTTTTGGGTGATCTACCATAATGATTTTGTAAGTATAGCTTGATTACATATTTATATGTCCAACTCTGACCCTACAGAAGGTCAAGGGGAAGTTTGTCATTGCTTTCAATGAGTTTAGGTCTGTGGGCTAAATACTACCTTCATTTCCATGTATATGGTCTCCTAAAATTCAATGGGGTTGTACATGTGCAAATGAAAGTAGCATCTTTTTGCTGTAAAATGAATGTTAATCATTCACTTGCCAAAACCTGTTGTTTAGGAACATGGGGTTCTTCAGGGAAAGAATTGACTCCGGAGGACACATGATTTTGCAGTTGTGTCTCTTTCTCTGTCCAAACTAGGCTCGTGGTACAGCATGCAACGGATTCTGTTAGCTACTTCTTAGAGCTGGCAGGCTGCCTGATGTTATTGCATAAAGGGTTTTTTTGTTGTTGATGATTTTGGAAAATTAAAGCAAATACTCAAAACTTGAGCGCATTGTTGAAACCAAAGAAAAGTTTACAGAGAAAGGGCCTTGTGTCTGTTAATTTTTGTTGGTTTGGTTTGATTCCAGCTGTGGCTGAAGTTGTTGCTGTGGAAGGTCAATAGAACATCAACACAATGGTACTGCTTCAGGGATGCTTTGAACAACCCCTCCACTCAGTCTATTTGTTAGGTTCAAACTTGGTTTGGGATTTTCCCTTTGCAACAAGATAACCTTGTTTCAGTTAGCAAGTCTAAGCTTTGTATTTTCCGTACCTTATAGAGAACCTTCTATAGATCATCATTGTGTCATTGATAAAGATGGTGTCTGGCACTAATAGTGCTAGATAAAACAGTTTGAACTCAGAGCATTTTCAAAATATGCTGGAAAGAGTGGACTCTCCCAGATTAACCTTTTTTTCCCGTAAAACATACTTTTCTTTTTTCTAAAGGTTTTTCTTCCCTCCCTTGAGTCAGTAGGCTGTAATTGTTGTAATTATATAGTTTGACTATATAAAAGTGGCTAAAATGATAGTTTAACAAGACATTTTAAATTTCTAGAATGTATACACCTTTATAGGATTAATTTTTCAACTTTGAATAGACATATTAACTTATGAACAGATCCATATTACACATCTGCAATGAATTTAGGACCTATACAAGCACAGAAATCTTGCATGTCAGTGGGAGCCTGATCACTAGTGACCATGTCACAGTGATCTTCATGTTTGGTAAGTCACTCCTAGACCACAGCCACTGTAAATTCCTTGGACTTAGGTACAGTGAAGAACTGTGATCTCTCTGCTCACAGGTACTTGCTCAGTATAACTTTTTTCCACTTTGCTGAATACATGTTCGTGTGATTTGCTTTGTGTTTACAGTCTTCTGGCAGGTAACTCAATGGTGACTCAGTTGACTGCTCTGTGGCGATGATAGATGCATTTTACATGGCCTCACTGCTGAAAAGCGGGGAGCTACAAGGAGATGCTCAACTGTACTTGAAAAAGATTTTGTTTGGGGCTGTGAAAAACATCCGCCATTTGGAAATATTTTTAGTAGCAAAATTAATAGATATTTAAAATTCCCTGAGCTACTTTTCTTCTTTGATCTGTCTGTCAGCTTGACATGAATAGAACTTACACTTTTGTGCTGATGCCTACTACCAGGTTTTTTTGCAAGGCAGGTTAAGCAAATGCATTAGCAGCCACAAAAGCTTTTGGGAGTCCCTTTGCATTTATATGATTAAAAGAACATTGAGTTTAAATGCAGTGTTGCTGTTGGAAACTGTGATGTTTGAAGACAAGTCTTAGCTGTTAAATCAGTTTTCAGTAAACAGACGCAAGAAGTTAATTTTCTTTTTTAAATGTTTAGAAAATTACTGTGGATGCTGTTAGTTTTGGAATTAAGTCCTACCCTTTTTTGCTTCTCAAAAATAAATTTGAAGTGGGTATGACTGCAAAAAAATAGTGCATTTGTTCCTTAAAATGGGAATGTAAAAACTTAGCCGGCCAGTTGTCGCTGTCTCTTCAGTGTGTTTCTGCCCCCAAAATTTCAAGGCTTGTGTAAGTTCTGAGATCCTTCCAGCCCCAGGAGGCTGCTCCCCTTCCTGGAGATATGACTGCCACTCATCAGCAGATACATTAAGACTTTGGCTGCTGGTCATGTACACAAGAACCTCATACTCCTCCTCGGCTAAAATGTCCTGGGAGGCTCAGTGACTCTTCTGCATCACTCCCTGCAGTGCAATTGCCATACGCAGTAATTGACCTGGCAATTAGGTGGGACGCAGCCTGCTCCAGGGAATGGCATCGTGAGAAGCAGCACATGTGCCTGGACACTGGGGGTCTGTCTCTGGGCTGGCCAAGGACAGTTTTTTAAAGAGGCCTTGCAGCCCCACAGTAATTAATTCTGACAGTGGATTGGCATAGGGTGGTGATCCAGTAAACTCTCTTCTTTTAAAATGAGGATTGCTTGTACTGTGATTTGTTGCTGCACTTTTGCTTCTTGTTAACCTGAGGATTTACCTTACCAGTCTATCAAAAGCTTCTCCCAGGTAAGTGGAAGAGGCTCCAGTGCCAGTTTTCTCCTTATGCAGTTTCCTTAGAGCATTGCAGCATGTTAAAAAGGACAGACTCTGCCTCCCCAGCCTGAAGAGGTTTTCTTGGTATTTCAGGGAGCGTTGCAACTTTATGCCTTCTCTTCTGAATCTCCTTTTAGCATGCTTGGTGGGAAGGGGAAGTTGGTCTTTTTAGAGAAGGGGGAACTATGCTGGACCAGTGCTGATGTCTACAGGTAACTGTGGGAAATGGTACCTGAGGGCTGGGCTAGGCTTTTGTAGAGATGCTGGAGGAAGAAAAGTGTCTGAGGTTGTTCTTGTCTGTTCTCTGGGTATTCTTTTAAGCAACGCAGTTCCCAATTGGAGCAACAGTCCTAGGGTCGATGACTCCCCTTAAAATGGGAATGCCATCAGGTGAAGGACAGCTAAGTGATGTCTTGTATGTGTATTTGTTCCAAATTCTGCTCTCGCTTGGGACGTGCCAGCCTGTCATCGTTTAACTTCCTGGTCCTTTGCTAGAGGAGTCATACCCTCCAAGCTGTAGCATAAGCTACAGAGCTGAGGGAGCACTTCTGGGGTGCCAGCCCTTGCCCATGTAACATATACAATCAGGACTGTTCTTGCTTTGATAGGTTTTGTTAACACAGAGTCCTCATTTGAAAGAATAGCAGGACAAAGATCTGGAAAACAGGAATGGCAGAGCCCTGAAGACAGTCCCTGCTTGCAGCCTGTGAACTGTGAAGGATCATGGTGAGTCAGCATAGACTGAAGACTCTAGTTGGACAGCAGTGACGTATGTTTAGTCAGGTGTTTTTTTTTTTCTTTTTAGTTTGACTTTCGGAGGGCTCTTGCACTCCCAACTAACGTCAAAAGGTCTGTGCCTCTTACGTTAACTCTGAAATCTGTAGATGGCTGAAATTGGAAGCAACAGCATGCAAAAGAAACGAGCAAATACTCACTTCAGCTACTGTAGGGACCGCTGAACATGAATTCACTTTACATGTTGTAAAATAAAGTGGAAAGGGAATGGCTCATTATTGCACATCATTTGTTCTTAATAACTCCGTATGAAATTAATAAACCTTAAACCCCCAGGTTTTAGAAGTTGTTCAAGATAAGAGTCAAATGATAGGGAAGGGGAAATAGGAAGGGTAAAGCATTGGGGCTTCAGCGTCTTATGTTTAACAAATGGTTTAAGCAGCAGTTCATAGTTTCAATGGTCTTATCTCCTTAGCTGCATATTAAGCTTCAGCACTATTAGTTAATTATGTTGAAAAAACTAGGTGTTCTTTCCCTGACAGTGTTGAGCAAGCTGTCAAGTGTGCTTTTGCGGGATTGATTTTTCGCATCACCTCTGTGACCACTAGCTTTGGTGGAGGGGAATTGACGCCTTGCCAGGAAACGCCAGCCTTTTACACAGAAACTCTTCCTGCTTAAGTGTTGAGGTTCCTGATTCTGCAGCTCCGAGGGTCTCCAAGGTTTTCGATTGAGATTAAGTGAGAGGGGTGGACAGACATCATCTTTGTGCAGAGAAAGCCTAAATTCAGATTATTTAGGAGTAATTAAGATATAGAGTGGGATATTGAGTGGTTCCAGCTCTGTGGAAAATATGGAGTGGCAGCAGCAGAAGGATCCCACAAGTGCTTTGTCGTCTGTTCTGTCTACCTGCTCTTTAGAGTAGCAAGAGGGCCTCCTTCATGGACAACAGAGCAGAATGACGTATTTTCTCAAGAGACACAAAGGTGTTAGTAGGAGCATGCTCCAGGTCTTATTCCAGAAAATGGATTGCATCTGCAAGGTAGGCAACTGCCATACATGTTGGCTTGGCTTGGCTGGGCTCCCCAGTGTTGGAGCTATAGAGTTACCTCCTTGCGGATACCACTGTAGTGTTGCTTGAGCTATGTTTTCTGCTTTCCTCACAAACTCGGGAAGATGATTTTGTTTTGGTTATCGTTACGAGTTTTTCTCCAGAAACTCCTGAAAAAAGAAGCATATCATTTCAAAGTATTCACAAGGGGTTAAGCCCAGCTGTGCTCACTATAGTGCATGCTTTCTCTGAGCACGCCAATTCCTCTTCATTAGAGGAATTTGCATGTAGTGATACAGTGTGCTGTGACTGTCAACAGAAATGCAAAGGCTGGTGTGCATGTATCCCAAGCGCTCTAATGAGCAGCGCCACATCTACCTAAACTTCTGTTTATAAAGAGATTGTTCCAAGCATTCACCCTTAGTGAAAAGTCTGAATGCAAAGCAGCCAGGTGAGAGGAAAAAGGAGAATATTGTTAAATATATCGACTTTGAAATCCCTGAAGGAAACCTCATTTCAGTGAGCCTAAATACATTTCAAAGTGGCAGACTAAACAAAATACTTCAAGAAGGCAACTCTGAAAAATTAAACTTTGTTTTCTTGTTTAGAAATGGTGTTGGCTGTGAATAGGGTTACTGCCTTTGTTGGAGGTAGGCGAATCATCTATAATGAAAGACTTAGTCATTGAATTTTACTTCTTTTCTGCTTTTGATCTATTCACAAGCTCATCATGAGATTTATTTGTTGTTCAAAAGTCTCCCCGCATTTCTTCTCAATAATGTTCCCACATGAATAGCTGTCAAACAGCCAGGATTGCTTGATGTTTGGACTCCAACATTGGGCTGTACTGGCTAGTTGCCTGGGTTACCTGTGTTATATCTGTCTGTTTCTTGTAGTGGAGCATCCTTGATACTGCTCAACAGACTGTGAATTTTGAATAATTCAGGCAAATGTGAAATGCCAGCTGTTTGTTTTTTTTTTTTTTGGTGACTATTAATGTCTCTGAGACTGAAAAATAAGCAACTATTCACAAATTTATTTGCACCAGCTCTGAATGAAGAAAGAAAGCGCAAACAGAGTCACCAATATCTCTGAAACAATATTTGCTTGCAATTTGACCAACTTTTACAGGGGTGAAAACCCCATACCTTTACTTCATTAATTCTTAGGATTAATTTCTAACAATGGGATTTTAAAAAATCTTTCAGTTGTGTATAACTATCTTCTTACAAGATAGTTACAGCGGTATGAGAGATTTAATCTCTAGGTGAATAATTTTAGAGCTAAAATATCAAAGGTTTCCTTCTCTTCTACAAAAAAAATCTTTGCATATTTTGAACGTATCACACGCATCAGAATTAAGAATGGTCCATTCAAATATCCTTTGAAATAATAAATCCAAGTTGAAAGGATGTTAAGGTGTTTTCTTAAGGTTGTTTATTTGGCACTGGGTCTTGCAAGTATTTACACACATTAGTAGTTGTATTGTCTTCATTGCAACTAATTTTATATATATAAAAAGTGATTGTTTGTGCTGCTATGTGTCAGCTTGGGGCCGTAGCCCCATCCCATTAGTGGTTCCTGTAGCGGTGAATATTCCTGTCCATGAGCTAGGGTTGCAGTCGTGCAGTGACTCAATCCTTCCTTCTTCCCCCTTGTGACAGGGAGTGCAAGCGAATCAGCTCTTGACATGGTTGGTGTTCTCAGGACTCATCCTAACAACATCTTTACAAGGTACTTTTAGAGAACAGATAAAATCTCCTGTTATACATCATGCTGAAAATTGCCAAGTGAACACAGGTATCGGTCTCTAAGCTATACCATAAGAAAACCAAGCGAAGTGGAATGGCTTGAAAGGCCTTTTTATGAACAAGTCTGATTTTGAAGTACTGACTCTGTGACTTTAGCACCCAACACCCGGCACAAGCTCTTTGCACAGATCGCAGGTGGGCGATTGCCAAATGCAGAATGATGGGATGTGAGGAGTAATGTTCAAAGCCTTAGAAACCAGTCAGATGAGGAGAATTGAGCTTATCAGACCTTTTTTCCTGCCTTTGAAAATTTCTAAACACCCTTGAATAATGTAGGTTTTTAAAAATTATTCTTATTAGCTGTCATAGCTGTCACAGATTTTTTTTTTCTTTTAGGTAGTCCGGTTTATAATGCAGGACAGTACCTGAATAAGAAGAATAGACATTGTCTTTACCTCAGAGACCAGGCTTGGAGTTTGCCAGGGCTCAATCTGTCCTGTCAATAGTAGGACAACTGATCTGACTCTTAAAATCACACATACACTGAGCCAGACCAGGGTCTTGTCTATGACGCTGGCAAATTGCAGACGTCTGGAGGACAGTACAGGCCTAAAGCCATATGGTGGTGATATTTTCCTGGTATACTGGTTTAGTTGCTTTTGATTCAGGGACTCTGAAGGAACAGATCTGCTATATTAGTATTTAACAGCCCTGAAGAGGATTTATTTCCGTGGATCTATTTAATGATTTTTGAACTCATGTAGACAGTGTTTCATGAGCATGACTATAAAGTATCTTTCGTACACTTTGGTTAAATAAGAGAAATAAATTAAAAACGTATCGTACACAGTCTTGTGCTCTTGGCACAGTCTTGATCATTACATTGACGTCTCTTGGCTTAAAAATAGTTTTTAATCCTTCCTTTGGCCCTTTGATTCTTCGTTTTATTTTGCTGAGTTGGCTAACGGAGCATCATTGTAGTGGAAGGCTCTTCAAGAACTACAGAATTTATACAGCATGAAAAGACACCTTTCCTACTTCAAGAGCCTACCTATACGTTGTAGTAAAGTCACGCTTCACCCCAAAGACGAGGTGGAACTGGAAGTAAAGGGAGATGACAGGGTATTGCTGTAGCTTGTAGAGGAGCCGCGTGTCTGGGGCCAGAGGCAGGTCCAAGGTTTGAAATCAGAATATGAGAGCCTGCATACCCCCATTTGTGCTTGCG
The DNA here is from genome assembly GCA_013398295.1 of Chionis minor. Classification (NCBI taxonomy): domain Eukaryota; kingdom Metazoa; phylum Chordata; class Aves; order Charadriiformes; family Chionidae; genus Chionis; species Chionis minor. The sequence continues at coordinate 84,143 of VZSF01011010.1, read as the reverse complement.
TTCACCAGCCTACGTGTAACAACGACAGAATAATCAGCTGTTTGCCTTCAGGTGAGAGTTTAAAAAAATGATTCATCTCAACAGCTATTTCTTTGTTCAGTCATTCCTGCTCCAGTGCAGTTATCCTGTGGATAATATAGCGCACCACAGTCAGTGTAGTTTACTGTAAGAAGAGAGACGTATAGTGGGTCTGGTCTATAAAAAGTGTCTCTATATAGTTGATATTTAACCTTCTTATCAGTATACCTCGATGTTTGTAGACTGGAGAGCACAGCTTGCCGGAGCCCACCGGGTGCATGGAGCTGGCTCTGCTTGTCTGGCTGTGAGTGGGAGTGTGGGGGGAATCGTGTGTTGCTGAATAATGATCTGAAGATGGCAGCATTGGGTGAGCTATCTCATTTTCTTAGCTAAGCAGAGCTCTCAAATAGAGAAATTGTAGTTGTTGCATGTGGCAAATTTATCAAAAAATCAGCTTTCCATTTGAAGGGCTTTTCTTAATGCTATAGCTTAATACCACAAGTTAGTAGTAGGCAGATGTATTTTATCATCCGGTCATTTTGTATGCATTTTATTTGAGTTATACTGAAAGTGCAAGTTTTATCAATACTGAAGATAGACTTTCATCAGCAAGTGTTGGCTCATAAATATGGCTCCCTTTTATAACCATAATAATTTTTCAACTTAAGTTAAAAAAAAGCTCCCTTTTTGTGTGCTCTCTGTCAAGGAGGAAGTGAAATCGAGGTCTCCCTCTGGCTTGCGAACACCATAGCGCTGGGCAGCAGGGATTGCTCTCTTCTCTGCCAGTGTTCACTTTCTGCTTTCTGCCCCTTCCTTCGCTGTGAGTGCACATCCTCAGGGAAGCGGAGAGCGTTTCTCTTCCTTCCCTCCACTGGCCTTATAGATTACCACGTGGACATTCTCCTGGGAGCAGAATGACATCGGTTTGTTCCTCCTCAGCCTGGGCAAGGTCTCCAGTAAAGGTGTCCCACATACGGGGACAAAGTCATGGCTGCTGTTACAGATCTGTAACAGACAAACACCCCCCCCCCCCTTTTTAGCTGCTGTTGGTTTTAAGAATGAAAATGACTGTGATCAGTGTGTTTTTTCAGAAGCCCAATCCTGCTGTGTTTCTGTCGGGATGTTTGTGTTCAGAGCATAAGAGCTACTATAGAGCTGAGGGGGAGGGGACAAATTCAAAGATGTTAGTGGGTTTAGGTGTGAAGCTGAGTGGTTCATTGCTGGCAGTGGCAGCAGGGACAGAACCAGGACTGTAGCCTCCTGAATGTTTTTCTGCCAAAATATTCAGGCAGGGAAGCTAAGTTTATACTTTTCTTGGTGGTAGGTCTCTCAGCTTCACTCATCGCTCCTACAGTGATGCCTTTATCATTTTGTGTATCTGACTGTTCCTGAGATGTCTCTCTTGGAAACTAGTTGTCTTGGCTGTCCTCTAAGTGATGACATCAGCTCATTGAATCTAATGAAAAATTGTATGTCAGCTTGGCTTGTTCAACTCAATAGCAAAGCCAGAGGTAGAACTTTGATTTTTATTTATTTATTTATTTGTTTGAGAATGCTGTGATTTCATCTCCCCTTGTGGATATCTGTGCCTTTGACTGCTGTGATGGAATCTGACTCAAGACATTTGAAGTCACTACAACCTTTCCTTCTTCCCAGCTGACTTAGCAGGTTCGGATCAGACACAGGGCTTGTGTTTTTATTCTTTTTTATTACACCCTTCTACATAGTGCCATGCTGCATGAATCACTAGCGCTACAGGAACTTTTATAAGAGGCAGAGAAATGAATCATTTCTCAATTTCTAAACATTTGTTGAACTTAAAAGAGCTGTTAATTTCTGCTCTTTTGCATTATGATACTCATCCTGGAAGAGTGGGGCTATTAAGGAGGAAATGGACAAAAAAACCCCCATTGTGTTAGGTTCCATTCTCAAGTTATTCAGAAAAAACTTAAGGTTTAGTACCAAATACTGGGTTGTTTCTTATCCTAAGTTTGTATTTTCTGCAAAGACATGTAAATCTGTTATGTTCAGTGGAGTTATGTCCCTTTGCACAAAAACTGAAATTGGCAGATAATGTAATAAACACATACACATAGAGATGTGTGTGTATATAAATGTATGCAGTATTTTTGTATTAGCAAATCAACTTCTATGTTAGAAATCAACTTCTTAAAACCTTCATATGTAGACATAGTTACTAGCTTAATCTCATCTGTTTGATCTAACATCAAAAAGTAATCTTGATGTGTTGTAACAAAACCAAACTAAAACTCAGTACCATAGGAGCAGAAGTGACTGTCGTCTTTTGCATTTAGTGGACAGTGTGCTGGCTGCCTGTGCTTCTTACGGTCCTCTTAACATGTAAATTTGTTGGGTGGATACAACAAAGTTAGCTATAGTACTGTTATGCTGATTTAGCATGTCTTATTTCACAGCTTCTCATCAATTTTACAGCTCAGATATGCTACCTGACCTAAAGAACAATTGTAATGGATTGGTCAAGTGAACTCAGTTGACTGTAATTTTCTGTCTGTAATTTAAGAAGCCAAGTGGCATATTGGCTCTTCATTTATGACAGAGTAAAATCAAGTGAAGTCTAAGGCCTCTGCTCAACAAGGCTCTTAAGCACATACGTATAAGTCAATTCGAACTCAAGACAGCACTTAAATATGTGCCAGACTTTAAAGTGGCATCAGCTTGAGCTTACAGCTGAGTGTTCTGAACTAGAGCTCAGAGGTCTTCAGAGGTTCCTAGACAGGCAGACCAACTGTGTTGTAGGATTTTATTTTAAAGCATCTAATTTATTTCAGAAAGTTTCAAAAATCTCTGCAGATTACTACTTGGCACGTTTGATACCTAAATGAACTTGCTTCTCTGTTCCTAACTGGCCATTCCTGTGAACTGCCTGGGTGCCCAGAAAAAAAGCAGAATCTCGCGATTTTGTGCAAAGCTTCCTTACTGCGGAACATGACTTTTAAAGTACTTAGCAGTAATAACGTACTTTATCTGAATTTATATTGAAGACATGAAGTTCTGAAGAAGTGAGGCAATCAAGTGAATATGGTACTGATCGTCATGGCTGAAGTGCCTGTTTACAACTACACTATATGTATCTGTATATCTGTGTATTTTTACAGTGCTATTTTTTTACGATTGAATTTGGCCTTTGCAAGCAAGAAGGACAACTGCGTGCTTATGGGGCCGGGCTTCTGTCTTCTATTGGCGAATTAAAGGTATGTGGCCTTAAAGCAGAATCAACTTTCTTTTAATCTTAACAAAATAATAGTTGGATGTAAATATGTTGACTTTCAAATAACAGTTAAAGTTCTCAAGATAAAAAGCTTACTTCAAAAATGTGATATTGACTTAAAAGCTTTGTTTGAAATATCAGTTGGCACTTGAAGCATGAAATGGATTTGTAAGAACCAAAGTACCAAAGCAACTATAAACTACAAAACTTACTTCTGTTTGAATTCTAGGCTAGAAGTACATGCCTATAAGACAGTACATAGAGCCCTATTCTTATAAAGGTGAAAGTGTTTAACCTTGCACAATGTGAGTAGTTGTAGTGGATCATTATTGCCTCTTTTCATGTCTAGAAAACATAGGAAGAAGCAAAAGGTATTTTGTCACAAGTGGGACATACTATTTTGGGACCTAATACATCTCAGTTGGCAAGATGGGAGGGAAGGGGAGGGAGAGGGAGGCGTACGGTGTTCTGGGACCCGCATGAACTCTTGGTGGCTTTTGAGGTAAACATTTGGTTTTAGAGAGCATATACAGAATAGTATTTACAGACAGTTTTGCAATACATCTGCTGTTCATTTGCATTTAAAATTCTTCCCACCCTCCTGGCCTGGCTTCCAGTGGGCTACCTGGCAGTTTAGTAGAAGCATCTCAGCCTCTTTTTGCAGTTTGTTTCACCTGTAACTGAGAGTGTTCATGGTGAAGCTCATTGGTCAAATTGCTGTTCTTTCATTAGTAGAAAAAAAGGTTGAAGAAAATTACTTTCTCCAATATTTTTTCTTCCATTGCATTACAGTTACTCAAAGTTCAGTGCATCCTTCAGTCATAGAAGCATTCTGTATCAGCCTGGCAATATTTTATACCCGCAGTGCAAAAAGTAGCTAAATACAAAGAGATGAGTATGTCCCACTCTTTTTCTTCTGGTGTAACAACATTCAGTGCTGAGCCCCAGATTCTGTGCAGGATTCTGCAGAGAGTCAGGCCTTTTATTTAAACTAACAGTTACGGTCATTAGGTGATGACCCTGAAAATACCTATCGCATCATTTACAAAATCTAAGGGCATAAAAGCAAGGAAATGAATAGTCAAGAACATAATAAATCTTCTGCCATCATTGTCATAAACAAACACATTATTCTTGTCAAGTGTGCATATTTAGTTACCACACGTTTGTGATCCCAAATCTGTGTTCTTCACTCAGCAGTAATCTCAGAGTATAAATGCAAAAAATAATCCTTTTGAAAAGCAACAGTAAAAATTAAATAATGTGCACATTAATGGACTATATTGATCTGCTTCAAAGGTACGGCTATATATCATAATAATTTTGCCATAAATCAATAATATTATACACTTTTCTATTACACTACATATATATTTCATAGATGTGATGCCAGAAGGGACTCCTAGATCATCTGGTTTGACCTCTTGTGCATCATAAGCTATTAAATTTCACCAGATCTTGCATATGCCGAGCATAGGGACTTAAGTTAGACATTTCAGTTATTGAGAGACTAAGCACTTGTGTGCTGCAGGCACAGAACAGCAACACACCACAAATAGCCGTAGTCTTCATGAAGGAACTGGTAAGGTGAAAAATGTCTGGAAAATCATTGTGGGACTGCTCTCCAGGGTAGAAAAGAAGGGAAAAGTAAGGAAAATAATGTAAAAAAACCTACTAAGTTTTTTGCTAATTTGACCATGGGAGAAGCTCTTTCTAGACCAGAAGCCTGGCAATGAGTGTGCTTCTTGTCAGCCCGGTACATCAGGCAGGTGCTTGGGAAGGACAATGTCTAAGCACCCACGACATTGGTGTCTTGCATCAAGCCATTGCCAGCCTCTGATGTTTCCTGGGAAAGGAACCTCCCTTACTTCCACCCTTATCTCCTAGTACCTATTGGGAGGGAAAATTTCCTCCTTGACCTGAAGGTGTCTGAAAGATAATGCTAATATAATAGACTGTAGTTGAGATTCTGATGATATCAATACAGTGATTGTAACTGAAATCCTAATGGATGGCAACAATTGCTCTGAAAATTATGAGAACAATACCAGCTATTTCAGTGGTGAGTGGGGATGGATAGGAGACTCAGATTGCACAACCATGAAGTCTGACCCTTGTGTGTGCTACCCCTATACTTCTCATAGGAGTCAGAGTGAAGAAGTCCTTTCAGAAATAACGGCTGCCATTCTTATTACAGCAGCTATTGTGGGCCCATAGTCCTTTCTGTGAAGAAGTTCAAATACTTACTTATCCTTATCACTTGGAAGGTAGATCTTGTTTCAATGTTCTTTCTGCTACCTTGACTTTACTGGCATTTGGTATTAATAATTAATTTCTCAGCAAGAAGAAAAGCCTTCTTCCAGCTGCCCGCCCTATCAGCTCTCTTTTCAATGCAACAGTGTTCACAGGAAACGAAATGGTGGCCAATTTTTTGTGTAATTTCTAGAAATAAATGAGTCGTACTATTTGTAGGGTGGAAGTGGTGAGCAGTATTTGGGCCTTTCAGATGAGTGAATGGCTTGTTCAGTCAGCCCTATTTCTGTGTTACACTGCTTCACTCTGCAAATCTGGTCAACAGCTTTGTCAAAAAAAGAAATATAAAAGCTAGAGAAATGTGGGCACCAGCCTGTCAATATAGGATTCCCTGCATGTTTTTTTCCCTCTGCTTGGTATTTAGACTTTGAATTTCAGGTACTGAAAAATGAAACTCCTGATGTGTATGCTATGGAAGCATCACGCAAAAAAAAAATTAAAAGCACAACAAAATCAGGAGAAAGAGAAGATTAAAAATGAAGCCTGGGGGGGAACGAATAATACAGTAAGTAGTTATAAAATGTTCTGCCTAATATAGTCAGGTTAACTCTAGCTAACGCTATTACACAGTATATATTTGGGGCTTAGAGATAAGGCAGAAATAATGTACATTTCAATTATTAAAACTATTTCTAAAAGGCAGTCCAAATGTCTTCGGAAACTTTAATCCATTTACTTTGTATGATGCTCTCTTGAACTCTTTCATTAAAGGAGTCTTGTATCAACTTCATCTGCCTGTAGATCAAGTTTTATATCCTTATATGCTTCTATATTTAACAGAGGTAGACTTCAAATCTTTCTGTATAGATTTTTAAAGTCAGATACAATATCCAGTCATGCTTTGTTTTAATGATAGTTTATGTTAAGAAAAGGCAACATTAGCCTTTATAACTAAAAAGATTCAAATACAAGTTTTGGTTCTGTTTTCCAAAGAGGATGAAGATGATGGAGAAAACAACTTCAGTATCCCAGATGCTCATTTTAGTCCTTTTTTTAAAATAGAGTGGCTTTTCCAATATAGAAAATTATACTGATAACCTAAAAAATTCTGGTAAAATCAGGTTGCAAATCTGAAAGTGTCCTATGTTATAGATAAGCAGAAGAACATTTAAGAGCAGGTTTTCCAAGACTCTATGTTCTCCCACAGAATAACAAGGCTATGAAGTAAGTACTGGCACACAGGGAACTTCTCACCTGCGTTCTTATTCTGCCCTCCTATACTCCCCAGACAGTGCAGTATTGATAACTCGTCTCAAGTTTTCTCCTTGCTAGCTGAAGATTTTGCTTTTTGGGATTTTTTTGGTGAAACTGAAAAGCTCTGAGTTGTATTATTACATTCAATTTCTTACACTCAAAGGAGAGATTACAAGATCAAGCTCTTTTTCATGTGTCAGTGATAGCAGTCACTTAAGAAATGACTCATGGTTGCTCAGTGTAAATGCTTGGTACCATCCGAGATGCACCCTCAGCAAGTTTGCAGATGACACCAAGCTGAGTGGTGTGGTTGACACGCCTAAGGGATGGGATGCCACCTAGAGGGACCTGGACAAGCTTGAGAAGCAGGCCCCTGTGAACTTCATGAGGTTCAAGAAAGCCAAGTGCAAGGTCCTACACCTGGGTTGGCACAATCGCTGGTGTCAAGACAGGCTGGGGGATGGAGAGATTGAGAGCAGCCCTGCTGAGAAGGACTTGAAGGTACTGGTGGGTGAGAAGCTGAACGTGAGCCATCAATGTGCACTTGCAGGCCAGAAAGCCAACCATATCCTGGGCTGCCTCAAAGGAAGCATGGCCAGCAGGTTGAGGGAGGTGATTCTGCTCTGGTGAGACCCCACCTAGAGTACTGTGTTGAGCTCTGGGACCCTCAGCACAGTAAAGAAATGGGCCTGTTGGAACAGGTCCAGAGGAGGGCCACTAAAATGATCAGAGGGCTGGCACAGCACTCCTGAGAGTTAGTTATTCAGTCTGGAGAAGAGAAGGCTCTGAGAAGACCTTGTTGTGGCCTTTCAGTACTTGAAGAGCATATATGGTCTTATACTAAAAGCGGGTAGATTTAGACTAGATACACGGAAGAAATTTTTTACAATGAGGGTGATGAAACACTGGAACAGGTTGCCAAGAGAAGTGGTAGATGCCCCATCCCTGGAAACATTCAAGGTCAGGTTGGACAGGGCCCTGAGCAACCTGATCTAGTTGAAGATGTCCCTGGTCATTTGAGGGGGCTTTGGACTAGATGACTTTTAATGGTCCCTTCCAACCCAAACAATTCTATTATACCAGGGCATAGAATGATGGAATATCTGACCAGCTCGCCAGCTGCCACTCCAGAAACAAGTAAATCTTCTTTAGGTGCTGTATCTTCCATCCCTGTATAGATGCATCAGACATCCTAGGCCCTAGAGACCTATGGTTAGGTACCTCAATCACTCTCTTAACCTTTGATCTGTCAGGGAGTGGAAGCATTTCTTTAGTGTTATGGTTATTCCCAGTATGGGTGCTTGCCTAATTCTTAAGCTGTCCAACTGTCTGATACTGCCGCTTTTCCTGGGAATCAGTGATGATTATTTTTAAGTTTCACTCCAGACTCTTGTTGCTTGAACAGAAGGAGAAGCACCACTATCTATATTAGCATAAGCAGTACAATCTATATGAATGGACCATTAGAGACAGTTATCACAAATCCACAAGATGGTAAGATGCTCTATTTGACCAAGAGCAATTTTCCATTTAATTGTTAGCCTTGACACCTCATTGGAGGTGGATAACCAAAGAGGTTTCTCATGGAGAAGCATCCTAGTTCACACTAGACAGTTTATGGTCTGTCTGAAAGTTTGTCTGCGGACTCAGTTCGGTTGCTGAACTCTGGCATTGCTGGTGTCAGCGTATCAACTGAAGAGTAGATGTTACAGACACCAGGCTGCAGAATTTGAAAACACCATCCAGATTCGCAAAGCTATTTCCCATTGCTTTGGTAGCCATGACAATGCTTACTTGATCCAAGAGCCAAAAGACCATATCCTAGAAGGAAGATAGGTATCTTGGGTGGGAATTCATCAGAATTTAGGCACTTCATTCTCAAGCTGCAATCCTAAGAATAACTGATGACTTGTCACCTAACTTTGAAGGCACGTCTGCGTTCTTTACCCTCTATTTCCAGGTTGTGTGTTTCCCGGTGTCTGCACATCCCAGTCTCTGCTGAAGCAGCAGAAGCAGCTCTGCTCATGCATAAACTAAACTGGTATCCAGAAAGTAGGAGTCATTTCTTATAAATAATCTGAGGAGAATAACCAGAAAGGCTTTCTCAGAGGACGTCCACTGTGATAAAGAATTAGCTTTTGCTTCTCTTTAAACTTGCCCCTTTTATAAAATTAGGGCTCAGCAATTAGAGCGGTTGTTCACTATGTAGGAGCTGTGGGCTGAATCCCTTCTTGCCTCTGATGGCTTCAATCCCAAGGAGCAGGCCTGGCCCAGTGGAGGCCATTAGTGAGTGGAGGAGAGGACAACACTGACACCCCTCTGTTGAAGCTGTCACAGGAAAGAATCCATGAGCCAGAAGTGGTCACGTACTGATTCAGATCTTAAGAAAATATGGCATGTGTCACTCAATTCCTTGCACAGGGCTTTACTCAATCTACTTGGAGTTTTAAAACTTTGTGCTTTAGATATTTGAGGCATAAAGTCTCACCTAGAAGTACAAAGGCACCTTAAGAGGAGATGTTTTTGTCCATAGATGAAACCTATAGTTAACCTCCCAGGGAGCCTGTTATAATTCCCAGTCAAGAAAAACAAATTCATTTCGATAGAAGGAGGTAAATGCTTAAATTTACAGGCACTCAACCACATCATAGCTCTGTGAGGAGAAAGTGACAACAGGGATATAGACAGGAGCCAAATAAGGTGAGCCTGTTCCTGCAATTAATTTAGAAGACTGCAGGACAGGCTGTTTTTTATTTTTGTTTTCAAAGTTGCTTAACTGATGGCTGGCTAGAAACAGCAAGCCTTGTGAGAAGGAAAAGATACGTGTACTAAAGAAAGTTAATTCCCTGACATTTTAAGATTCCATGCATTAGTTTTTCATGTATTTATTTTTGGAGAGAGAGAAGGTAGGAGGAAGAGGTTCTTCTTCCAATTTTATGTCCTGTTATTTGGAGACTGCAGGTTGAGAGCTAGTGTGGTATTTTCAGAGCCTTTCACAGGGATTTAGGAATAAGCATAAGCAAGAGCTCGGATAAAAGGTGTGGTGGATACCTTAAGGTTAATACTTTATTCTGCTATAAAGAATGTCCCTGCAGAAAGAAAGTAAAGAAATAAGAGGTGCCTTCGGACCTCAGGGATCTGCTCCCTCCCTGTCATTTCTCTGTGCTTTTCAGGCACATCTTCACTATGGATAGATATTAGAGAACTAAAGAAGGTTGAAAGTTGACCTAAAAATGCTCTCCTTCCTTACCTTGTACTTCTGTACAGAGTAATGAGAATGAAGGTTAAGGTAGATCCAAAAGGTAACACAAGTATTCAAGTGGAAAGAAGAGCTAGAAGAAGATCGGTTGGGAAAATATCTTGGTACCTGATTTTCAGTTTTGAAACCTCTGTGTCCTTTCTAGTGGCTTGTGCCAGTCACATAAAGAGAAAGGATAGTCAGAAAACTCTACTCTGGCTAGCAGCATTTGATGCCTCATCTGCCCAGTGTCTGCTCTGTACCTATCTATGCCTGTTGGTTTAGTTATTTTTTGCTTGCAGGACTATATGGAGCATTATTGCTCAGGTGAACATGGCAGAAGGGTAATGCATTTCATCAGCATGCAATAAATGGGCATTATTTAATGGGCTTTCCGATCTACAGTTTCGCTCTTAAACTAAAATGTGATTTTGGCCTGAAAATGTAAAGCACAAATTATATGAATGGTTTGGTCAGACTCAATTCACGGTCATCTATTCTGCCAGTTAAGTGGAATGTATATGTTTGTAGTTGTATAGATAATTTTTCAGGAATGATTATTTGATGACTTTCCTGTTCCCAGCTGAAGATTTAGGTCTGTATGCCTACATGGCAGGTGTATTCCTAATCTCCTCTTTATTATTTTAATGATTATTTTTGGGGAAAAAACTTTCTCATAAAAAGAGCTTTTTTAAATAATAGATGATTTATTCTGTTCAAACTGAAAAACCACTGTATGTAAAACTGTAAAACAAGAGAGGCTACCAACTAATGGAAAACATAGAGGACAGTGATATAAAAGCTGTATATATGAACAGTTGCATAGATACACAGCAGTATAACAGTTTAACAGATCCTATGGTGTGTTTTGCAGCATGCTCTCTCTGACAAGGCCAATGTGAAAACATTTGATCCAAAGACAACCTGTTTGCAAGAATGCCTTATCACTACTTTCCAGGAAGCTTACTTTGTTTCAGAGAGTTTTGAAGAAGCTAAAGAAAAAATGAGGTAAATTATTTCCCTTGACTCAAAAATCTAATTTTCTCTTCTTTAGTGGTCAAAAAAAAGACGTATTAATTTTCTTTTTTCTTTCAGGGACTTCGCCAAATCAATCAATCGTCCCTTCTCTGTGTATTTCAATCCATATACGCAAAGCATTGAGATTCTGAAGGATACCAGGAGTATAGAAAATGTCGTCCAAGACCTCCGCAGCGATCTAAACACTGTATGTGATGCTTTAAGCAAAATGAACAGATATTTAGGGATTTGATACGTGCGGCACTATGATTTGCTGTCAGCTGCTTTTTCTGTAGCCGGTTTAGTAACATCACATGATATGGCTAACTTCTCAAACCCATCAATTTTCCCTTTACAGCTTGGCCTGTGGCTTGCATCATTGTGTAGTTCTAATTGTAATGTGCAGACAAACCAAGGCAATGCTAATTTGTAAATGCAACATGGAATGTGGCAGAATATAATCATCAATTCCTCAGCACAATGTCATGTACAAGTAGGCCATTAAAAACTTGCCTAGTAATGATTTGGTTTCCATAAGATGATTCACTTCAGTGTATAAGAAATGGTGTTGCTGATTTCATTAAGTCTGAGTCTATTTCTTTATAATCCCTTTCCTCCCATAAGAATCCAGAAAAAGTTATTTGCAACATTTTCATTTTCTTTGTAAGAGAATCTGTATTTCTTTCTATAGTGGTGAAGACAATGTTTTGCCCATATGTCTGTGATGGAACTGAGTGTCTCTTGTGACTGAGCAATACAATTCATATACCAATGCTGAGATCAGGAAGGCTATATATCAGTACTGAAAGATCTGTGGAGATTACAGATTATCAGAACTCGCAACTGACAAATGTTCAAGGTGGCAGAGCAATTGCAACACAATAAAAGAACCCGGACCTCTGACAATTCATGCAGAAAGGTAGTTCTAGTTCATGCATGTGTTACCTGTGACAGTCCTGACCGAAGTTCCTCTGCGAGGGCTATCTGGGAGTAAGAGGAAATGTTTGTGTTAATTCTGGGTTATTAGATGTGAACATAAAGCCCTTCTACATCATTGTGTGCCTTCCGCATTCCCTTGTCTTTTGAACGTACTCCACTTGCATTTCATGCATAATTTGCCTTTCCTCATTACGCCCTACTCGGCGTTGACGTGGCTGTGCATGACTGGGTCTGCGCTGTATCAGTATCAGCACATATAAAAGGGTGAATATGGAAGCTGTTATTTAATTATAGCCAAGACGATTATCAGTTAGTAAATTACTTGTGGGGTGATTAAATCATAGAGACACCCAAGCTGCCTAGCTTGTACCAGATGGATGCAGGTAATGCCTGAGTTAATAAACTCTAAGTCAGAAAGCTCTGACAGAAGTACAAGTTCTGTCTGGGGAGCACAGTGCAGAAATATTTGAGCAGGCTCTTATCTGGAAGCAATAATTATGCATGTCTTTCCTTTATCTGGGTTATTCTATTCTCCTATTAGCCAAGATAATGGAGAGTTGACTATATTGTATGGACCCTTCTTAATGGAAACCACATGGCTTATGCAGGTCATGTCAGTATGGGTGAAAGTGTCATAGCTTGTCTACATATATGGAAAATAGGTATCTATTGAAGCTGCTCTCCCAGCTGAGAGAGTCATGCAAATACTCTTAAGTGTTGCTAGCAATTTCAGCACAAAAAGAGCACCACTTGACAGTACCAGCATGTCCTTAAATAAGAGGCAATCTATACGGATAATTTTCACAGGGAAATCTGCCACCTCCTCAAAGATAACTATGAGATAACAGAAAATGCTCTTTTCTTTGGTCGGTCCCTGCTGCATTCTAATCCTGCTGTTAATAGGGTGTGGAAAAATCTAGTTTTAGATTTAACTGTGACTGCTGTTGGTGCAAATGAAGAGCTGTTGAATTATCCCATGGGGATCAGCATGCCGGAGCAGTTTTTTAACTTGCTGAGTGTGTTAGCTCGCGCTTATCACGGAGGAATCGCTGGCAACCTTGGCAAGGAAGTTTCTCCCTCTTTCTTCCCGTGGAATCCGATGAACCTCTCATAGCCCTTTGTGGTGAAAATGGACTGTAGTGAGATTTGCTTAACTGGTCTGAAAAAACCATTGCACGAGGAATAGTAGATCTTACTCAGTTCAAGAACTGACAAAGTAGTGCTTCTTGCTTAAGTAAAATGAAGCCACAATGAGTAACATGGATCCAAAGCTTACAAAGTTACTGAGGCTTTCCCTTGAATCAGAATTAGGTAGGAAAACTTAAATACTTATAATATCTGGATTTATTCTTTTCTGAATAGCTTAAAATAAGAATTCCACAGCAGTAAAACAATAGAAGCGTATCTTTGTTTTGTTTTGTGCTGTTAGCGAATAAATCTTATTATGGATTAGGGAGAAACCCTTGAAATCCAATAGTCATTTTAGGACTAATGATGGCAAGGAAACTGTCTACAATGAAGATATAATGTCAATGAAACAGAACATTGTCAAAGGATAATGGGCTCCTGCTGCTAGATACATGCTTGATCCAATGATTTTATTTCTATTATACAACATGATTAAAAATAAATTAAATATAATGGGCTAAGGAATAATAGTGATTTAGAGAGGCAATTGCTCATTGTTCTTACATAGAAAAGCTGCCTTCTCACAGGCTGCAGGGCAAACTGGCTTTAGGCTTCAGCCAGTGAGGAGCCAGGACTGGGAAGGAATGCTTTAAAAAGTGCACTATTGCACTTTTATGAATCAAATAGTTCCAGCTTAGCTGAAATTCTTCTGTGCGGTTTTTATTAGCAAATTAAGATCAGCCATGCAGCAATCTCCTTGGATGACAAGCTCATTTCAGCATAATGAGGGAATTATTGACAGTTATCAAATTACACTAACGTTTCATTTAAAATAGGCCATATTTATCTAAGGTGGTTGTTTAGCTTTAGTGAGCTGGACTCTGGAAATTGGACTTCTGGCTTAGGCTCATTTATTTCCTGTGTAATTCTGAACTGATGCTTTATGGGTCTGAGATATATGCACTTGCTTTGCCTGCACGGAGTAAATGGGCCCGAGCTTAATGAATGTAAAGCATTGCAGTGTTTACTACCATGCAAAGTCTAAAATGAAAAACAACACTCTGAGACATTGCAGCAAATACAAATACCAAGTTTCATTTGCAAACCAAGACATGGTTCATGCATTTCATTTCATTTGTTCGGTAGAGAGGATGGAGTGGGGAAGGTGTTAACACAATATATTGTGTTTTCCCTCTCTCCTCTTTGAGACCTGTTTAGAAGCCTGTTTCAAGTCGAGCCCTTCGATACAGTTCCATGAAATAGGGAGTCTTTTCCTTTCTTCTTGTTATGATACTCTAATGTGGTGGGGAAGATTCCAGAAATACACTGTACTGTAATGCATATTTATGGATGCGCTGTAATGGATTACAGAAGAAAATTTCACATCTTTGAAAGGACAGCCTGGCTTAGAGAGCTCAGGCTGCTGAAGAGTTTCACCTACAGGCTGCTGCTACAAATCCAGCCCAGTCAGCAGTTACTGAAAGCTATCGCCAGCCTGCAGCAGCCTGGCGTCTGTGTGATGAACTGGGAAGCTGGGATCGCTTGCTTTGGAGCAGAGGAGACTGAGGACAGACGTGATAACCTCTTTCAAACACATAGAAATAGCTGCAAAACGGAGGGGACAAACTGTTCTCCAGCCTCAATAACTGATGGACTTAAGTTGCGGGAAAGGAGCATTAAGTTATGTAACAGAGAAGCGTGGGGGATGGATTGCCTAGGGAGATGGCAGAGCCTCCATCATTTTTTAAGAGAACAGGTTAGGCTGCTATCTCTCAGGAATGATATTAGCACAGTGGGTCCTGTCTGGAGACCGGGGGAGAGGCTACAGGATGTCTTGAAGTCCCTTACAGCGACTGCCTGGAAGAGGCTCCAGGCTGCTCATGAAAGAGTTCCAGCCAGCTCGCAAAAGCAGAAATGGTCAACGGCCACCACTGCAGAGCATCCATACATCACCTGCACCTCTGCCTCCTCCTTCAGTCTTTGACCAGCCCTAAAGAGTGGATCTTTCCATCTTCCTTTAGGGAATGAATAGGATCCGTAGTCGGAATGTAGCCTTGAATGCTGACTGTGATGCTCTATTTCAAGTTTATGGGCCGTTTGAGAGAGCTCTGCGTGCAAGTTACCTGCTAGTTACAGCTACCCAGAGGCAGAAGACTGATAGTGAGCAACCAGTGTTTGTCCTTTTTGTAAACAAGGTTTAAAGCTGCTCAGCTCTATAAGCAAAGTAGAAATGTGTATTTCATCCTGTCTCTGCCTGCATTTGGGCTATCGGGAAGACTCTGCTCGCTTGAACAATCTGGAGAACTTGGAGCTCTTCCAGGCTCCTGAGCCTGATTGCTCCATCAGCCTTGTGTCTCGGTGAAATCTGGGCACAGACCAACCCAATCTTCCTTACTCCCCTGGTTTCCAAGGGAAAGAAACCCCCTGGTGTAATCCAGAGGGGAGCTTTGGTTCAGGCCCCTGACGTAGCTGGCCAGGGAACTTGGGGACCAGACCTGCTGCTCAGCCCAGCCGCACGTTAAGGGCTGAGTAAGGATCAGTGCAATGCTCTGCCATTCGGGAAATCAGCTTTCCGCCCCAACCTGCCAACTTGTCTTCTTGTTTCAGTGGGACAGCCTGTACCTTTTTAGAAATGTGGCTGTTTCCCTTCTGTCTCAGTAGGAGCCATTATCGTATTTCCAAATAATTTGCAAGGGGAGTAATTCTGGTATTGTTATATAATGGCTATGCTCTGTGCTGTCAATCGCTCCAACTCTGGAGATGTTTCACAGACAAACTCTTGCCTTCTCAGTGAAGAACAGGACGACAGTGCCAGATTCCTCTTCTGGGCTTCGAAGTACGTTTGAATCATGGAGCTAAGAGAGAGATTTTGCTTATACTAGCAAATATTTATTAGTAATGAGTCCCTCTAGTTGACATAGTGAAGGCGGTAGAGATGTCCTTAGCATCCTTACTGGCAATTTCCTGTAACTTGGTTGAGTTTGGAGGCTAAATAATGTCCTCCTCATTGAAATAGTACATGAAACCTTTATTTCATTTTGTGTCTGATCCTAGAGAAAAAGTAACTACAAACTAATCAGAATTCAGTGATGTCTATACAAAACATTTTGCAACAACTACATTTAGTTTAAAAAGGCCCTCCAACATCTAAGAGTAAGACTTCATATTTGTTTGCCAACAGCTAAGAAGTTAAGACTAAAAATAAGTACTGGCATCTTCTTGTGATTTGGCTTCCAGTGGACTATTCAGGTGGAGTAAGTGTGAAATGGGTTACATAGTCATGTACTTCAAAATGCAAGTGGGTGATGGATATCTGGGTGGACATTTTTTTAACGTAGTCAGAAATTTCAAATGTACGGGACAAATAATAGAGAAGAAGCTGCTGTTGCCACACTCCCTTTTGGAGGAAAAGAGTTGAGTTTACAAAGCAGCAGGAGGTAGATTTCTGTCCCTGTTAAACTGGCACATAACCTTAAACACAACCCAAATATACCTACATCACTGGCTTCTGTGTGAGCTCCAGCGTGAATACAGTTCTGATAACAGAGTGGCAATAAGGCACGCCAGAGCCAAACAGCCCTGCTTCCCCATAGGAGACAAAGTGAGAATTTGAGACTTGCAGAGTGCAAATAAAATAACTTTTATTTACTCTATTACATCAGCTTTGTTTTCTCTTGGAAAAAAACCCAAAAACTTTTGAAATGTGTTACTATTTTATTTTTCTGTAAGGATTATAAAGAGATATGTTAATCATGGAATGGTTGATGGTCTTAGCACTTTCTGCCTCGAGCTTTTGTTGTTGCCACCAAACTCCCTACCCAGTCTTGCTACTTTAGGTGGAGGCAGAGTAATGCTGAAGATGTGGTGCTGTCATGTCCCAGGGCTTGACAACTGCTGGGTACACCTGAAATGCTGCCTTCCCTCACCACCCTGCCTTGTAGTGAATTGCTAACCTCAGAGATGTGAGTAAGGCCAGTTAATGGTAAATGAGTTTAAGCTTATGCACGTAGTGGATTTGCCACTCTGGGAGAATTTGTCTGGAGGATCAGTTTGGTCAAACGCCCTTTTTATGATTATTTGCAATAGGTCACTTGCAGGTAAAGTTATGAAAAAGCAAGTGTCTCACATCAGGTGGGAACTGGGGGGAGTCAAAATTTCAACTCCTGCAAAACCAGCACATGTTCCAAGAGATATTTTAGTGCCAGTGCCGGTCAGTTCAATTAGAAGTATCTCAAAATAGATTTTATAGTTGCTGGACTGAAAGGCTACATTTTACCTTCAGGTCTCAATCCAGCCCCTGTTTTCTGAGCCAGATTTGTGTCTGCTGGAGCAGGAGCTAGAGCTGTAAGTCAGGCATGCAAGTCCTGTTCCTTGTGCCATTTGCAGGCATTTTTTACAACCTCTTTTGCAATGTTACCTGCAGAATGAAAAAGCAGTGTGCAGAAGATGCAGAGGCAATGAGGTCCATCTTTTCTGAGATCTCATTGCTTCTTCCCTGTGTTGGTCAGCACAGTTCATGTGTCCAAGGGAAAACTCTTGGCCCATGCTAATTGACAGGAGCAGAAGTTAGGAAGCCACCCGAGTTCCAGAGAAGAGCTTCCACTCCTAGCTGCTCCTGTGGCCTCAGGTGACCCCTGTTTTGTCTTCTGTGACTTGCTTTTACAAAGCAACTCCTCAGAATTCATCTGTGGGTGTCTGTGTAGCAGAATCAATTAACGTATGCTGGCAGGAAATGTAGTAAAAAGAGGTTGAAAAGTGCCCAGAATTGTATTTCATAGCTCTCCTTTTGAATCTCTTCTTTCTGCATGGGCATTGCCGTGCAGAGGTGTGCAGCCTCGTGCAGGTCCAAGGATGGATATGGTGTGGTAGCACAGAGTTCTACCTGGGATGGGAAGCTCAAGCCTCCCTGCTGCCTTCCAGGATAGTCAGGGCTCTCAGTTGTACCAATACAATTTTCCTTGCCCCGTTTTGGAGGCAGAATTGCTTTAAATAGCTTGCTTAGGAAGCCTAACACTTTTGGACTATTAAAAATGTCAACAGCTCCCCGAGACCTACAAGGAAAGGGCAGGGGCAACCACGTGGCACCTGTAGGCAAGTGTTAATTTTCTCATCACAATGTCGGCCCGAAATCAGGCGTACAAATGACATGGGGTTCATGTGAATTGGGTTTTGATGTGCCATCTCTCAAAAATCTCAGGAGAATCAAAAGGGGGGCTGTTTGCAGCTGGATAGGCACAGGGCCCTCTATGTAATTCCCTGTGTTTTCCTGCCATTACCTTATTTCCAAAAGAGAGGAAGAGCACTGTGTTCATGAATGCTATGTAAAAGCTGTTGCATTTTCACTGAGCGACAGCTTGGTTTGTCAGAGTTGGGAATGAAAACGTGGTTAGAGGGAGTGAATTAAATCTCAAATGTAATGCCTCTGATTTGCAGAAGGGAAAGGGGAAGTGCTAAGTGAATATAGGAAATTGCAGCATTATGCATTGTGAGAGTAATTCTTTCCATCCTTGTAGCTAATGGACGGAACAGAAAGTGAACAATTTGTTTCATACAATGATTCACCAACATTCTGACAAGGTTTCCAATTCTGAGCTCAGTTTTATATTCAGCTCCCTGTTTACTCATGAAACAGTACAATTATCTGTCTACCTCTTACATTTTATAAACAGGCAAGGCTGCAGTGTCTGAAAAGGATAAAAATAACTGTATAAATCTTGGTTGTTTAAGGCTGGAGGAAAGAGAAGTGAAGCAAGTGGCATCTTTCCAGCAGTCTGTTGGAACACTCCGCTAAAAATGGAGCTAAATTCCCTGGGAAAATAGATCCAAAATAAAAATCCCAATGGAACTTGGTTTTAACTTTCTATTTAATGTTTTCCCCATCCAGGTTTGTGAAAGGAAATCACAAAACATTTCCTGTTTGAGCCCACTTGTCAAATTGTCAATAGTAAAGTAGCCAGAACTGTTACAGCTGAATTGGCGCTGTAAAGCTCTGGTGAAAATGGGATGCTTCTCCCAGAGGCGTTTGGTAAATGTACTAAGCTGCTTTACAAGACAGGATGACATTTTTCTGCCTTTAACCCCAGTTTTATTGAGAACAGGAATCACTTGGACTGTAAGGAGTTTCAGTTTTTAATCTGGAAGTGTTTGTGAGTTGGCCCTGACTGCAAATCTTGCTTGTGGGATCAGAGTCTTCTGAATGAGGGAAAATCTAGGAACAGCCTCCCATGAGAGTGTAATTAGTTGCTTGTTAATATTGACTGTTTATGATACATTAGTGCTTATCAGGGCTGTTTGGAAGGAGATTCTAGACAAATACATTGTAAAAGGGCAATCCCTGTCCCAAAGTATAAATTCAGTAGAACTTTTAAAATCCAGTGAGAGTCAGCGGGTTGGGTGGAAGAAGGTGATGGCTATAAAGATGGCTATGAAAGCTATTAATAAGGGTAACAGTCTGCATAGTTGAGGATTTAGGAGTCTTATTTCAAATTACACAGCCAAAATACATGTAAAAAAATTAGAAGGCAGTAGCAACAATTACCTGTTGCAGCCCCTTCTGCTAAATGGGGGTGAGACTGTCACTTCATGAGAGAACATGAGTTTACCCCTTATGCTCACCATAAACAATGAGTATAAAGTTGGTGCTTAAAATGCTTTTAGTCTGAATGGATGGCAGCAGCCGCAGTCAAGGTGGGTGCTGAAGTCTAGGATCTTGCTGGGGAGGCAGGGTGGGCAGTGGAGGGGACCTGCCTTGTTGGGAATAGCACCCGCCAGTGTCTTCAGAAGAAGACTGAAGAGCATGAATTTCATAGCACCCATTTTGCACATTGTTCCTCGAGACCCAAGGGGGAACTCTGCGTAGCGGAGGGAAAGTATCTGCCTTTTTCCTATAGGTACAATGGAAAAGGGACAGAAGGTTAAACAAAAACAGCCTACGTGACTTTGGTAGGGGAGAGACATTTAAGATTATCAATAGCAGAAGAGTTGGAGTTACCTAATCTTACCATATTGAGGAAAAAAAGCGCCCTTTTTTGTTGGTTTCTTAGAAATCCTAAGTGATCAGTACCTCTGTCCATGCACAGGAGGAGAATCCTTAATTCCAGGGCTACCTTCCTCAATGACACTGGGAAGAGATGTTTGGTTAAATGTCTGCTGAGTCTCTGGGGTGATTTTACTGCTGCCCTTTCTGGAAGCAGCACACACTGGGCCTGTGTTTGCTGGGCAAGCCAGCAGTCCTGGCTGCAGGGCTGGGATTTGCAGTCGTACAATGAATCCACTCCCTGTACAACGGAGAAGTGCAGCATTCCCTTTGAATTGCAGGAGTGGATATGGCGCAACAGAGGCAAATTTGTCCGGTGAGGTGTTCACTTCAGGATGAAATGAAATGTCACCTGTGAGTGCTTTGCAAAGTTAGCCTTGGGTCAGTACTGCCAAGGTAGGAGTCGATGTCTCTGTTTGGTTGGATTGCTCTCACCCTGTACCTTTCTGACCTTAGGAAGTTCCAGGCAAACCTTGGTAGTGGTCTGAATTTAAGTCAAATCTGCCATTTTGTTTAGCTCTGGAAGAAATCACATATCTGGAGGAGCAGGAGGAATCTGCCCACAGAGTTACCATGCTGTGGTGGTCCTTGGCAGTTAGGTAACTATGAGCTAAGAAGTATAGATCACGCTGGCCTTGGGCTGTCTTGAAGTAAGTCTGGGCAGAATTTGAACAAAGCCATTGCTGTGACTAAGAAGCTACAGCCGATTTCTCTGGATACCCTTAGATTCCAGAGTATCTGCTTTCTACTGGGTGTAGCATAAAGGAAAGAAACCACAAACCGGAAGAATAAAAAATGTTTTTTCTCTGTTGGTAAGCAAGTGGTGCAAACAGAGACGTTTCCTGTCCAGCAGCACCAAGTTCAAGAGGGTAGCTGCTTCATTTCCAGCCTCCCTGTCACTCTCACCCTGAAAGTTGGTGTAGACAGCATTTCTTCCCTGTGATTCCCTTTTGCAACCTTATTTTCAGTTGCCTGGAGCGCTACAGCATGGTGAAAGGTGACTCATTTTTCCCTTTCAGAAGATGGCTTTATCTTTGCTCCTGCATAAAGGACCTTTATTTCTTGCAGATTCCTGAAATATGTTTTGTGGTAAGACGACAGACAGTACACCTTCTTTCACACATTTGCCTAAGTGCTTGCAGTCTGCACGCATCCTTCACTGTTGGACATTTCCCAGTACTGGGATCTGTAAAACCCAAGCCAAACCCTAACCTATTCTACTCTTTTTAGAAGAGTAAAGCAAACAAGCAAACCGATATTTTATTGCCCTCCTTCCCTTCTGTGTTTAAATTACCATTTGCCCTAATTAATCTTGTGTGTGGCTCCCCGGCTAGGCAATACAGTTGAACTTTTATTTTTCAATGTGTATACGTATGTATACGTCAATTAAAGAGAGGCCAGATTATTCTCCGAGCAGATTTTTCCATGGTCTCCTATGTCATAATTGCTGCCCAGGGTTCTGTGAAGTTGCACGTGCGGTTCTCATGCAGAAAGCAGAGCAAACATAACGTAACTAACCCATATTGACTACCAGATGCCTCAAAGTGTTCAAGACTTGCAGTAAATTACTGTTTTCTTTGGTCCGTGTCCACTCTGCCTTCTGATGCTTTTCCCTTTGATGCCCTGTGACCTTGCTGCGAATGCGATGCCTTCTGCTCAGTGCTTGCACGGACAGATGGACAGTGGTGCCGGCAAGGGATCTCAGTAGTCAGCCCACTAGACTCTGTTGTCATTCCTCAGAAGGATGATAACTGATTAGCTAAAGCTAATGGCTTCTGACAAGTGCTTAACTAGACTTAAAGAAATACTGTCTCTGTGAAATCAGAGCCTTTTGATAGATATTTAAAACTTCGCTTCTCTGCCAGAAGCGTGTGTTAGTAACCGTACTTCACCAGCTGATCACATCTCATAATTACAATTACTTGTCCTAGCCCAGGGAAAAGCTCAGTTCATTTGTCCGAGTATTGATTAACTGGTGTAGTCAAGATTACTTTACTTCACAGAGGATGGATAACCATTAATAATGTTACAATTACAGCCCAGAAAGTATGGTGATGAGGAGCTAGGTTGGAACTTCAACAGTTAAGGAGACAGGCATTCTTTATATAACTCTGAAAAAATTACAGCTGCTACATTAAAGGGGAGTAATTAACCATAGGGCTGCGCGCAGGGGGCTCTTCTGGTGGGAGTCCCTGGAGGCCAGTCACCAGCTCGGGGCAAGGCCAGGAGAAGATTTGCCTGAGAGACATCTTAGGGCTGAAGCGTGTGCGGGAGCGTGAGGAGGCAGAGCCATGGGCTGTAGTTTGATGTTGTGAAACCATCAAATACAGCCATGCCCAGGGAAAGGATGGGTGGTGGTTTCATTCCTGCTCTCTGCCTGGCCTGGTCTGGTCAGGCAGGAGTGGGAAGGAGCAGCCAGGATACCCATGGTAGGTGCCACAGCACAGGGTGATTCCCATCGAGGCGACATCCCTGCTTTGTTGGCTGGCAGCCACGTGGTCCTGGAGGGAGCAGGAGGAAGGAATCCCATCTCGGGCAGCAGGGAGGTCCTGCGTGGGGCAGGGACACAGCAGGGCACTGAGGGCTGGAGCGGCCGGTGCTGCACAGAGCGGAGCAAAGCGGGACACGGGGCGAGTGTAACAGGAACACAGACACTGGCATTGCCAAATGATCTTGTGCTTGTTCAGAGTGGTGAGACTGCTGTGGGACCAGTACATGGTGATGGGCTGGAGTACCTGTTAGCCAAGGAGAGGCCGGGAGAGCTCGAGAAGAGAAGGCTCTGGAGGAATTTGTCAATAGGCATGCATGCCTGATGGGAGGTGGGGATGAAGAAGAAGGAGCAGGCTCCTCCCAGGGGTGCCCAGTGACAAGAATGGGCACAAGCTGCTGTACAGGAAATGAAACTTGAACCATTTTTACTGTCAGGGTGGTCAAACACTTGCAGGGGTTGTCCTGAGAGGTTGTGGAGTTTGTGTCCTTAGAGGCACTCAAAACCTGGCAGGACCCAGCCTTGAGCAACTTGGTCTGGCTGATCCTGCTCTGGGCTGGAGGTCAGAACAGGCAATCTCCAGGCACTCCTTCCAGCCTCAACCATGCTGAGACACTGCGACCAGGACGTTTCACAAATGCTACTAATACACTGTAATAATGGTGCCGTCAGAAGCTCCACCATCTCTTTCTAAGCCAAATGTGGATAATGTGTCAGATTGCCTCTCATTTTTGAGGTGGGATCCACAGTGCTGTCTGCTTAAGGTTTTCGTCTATGACCAGCTTCCATGCTTTTGCTTGAGACATCAATCACTGATTATTAACCAGTAAGCTCTGTTCCTGACAGAGTAAGGTCTCTTCTGACCTCCCATAGCGGGGCTAAATCAAACTTAAGGATGTGAAGTTAAACTTTTGTGGGGAGGAATGTAGTTTTGCAAAATAAGGCAGCAACTTGTAGGTCATTGAGTTTGTTTGCTGATTTATTCCTGAGAGTGAGCTGCAGTTTTGAGTTAAAAGAGTCTAACAGCCCCTATGGCTCGGCAAAGAAATCCGGTGAAGATCCTCCCACTGTGGACTAAGATCAGAAGAGTTTTCTTAGCGCTCTGGGTGTCAAAACCCGAAGTCCAAAGGGCGGGTCACTTTGCTTTGCTCTGAGGGTGTTGGAAATCTCTTGGGTTAGGGGAGGTTTCAGAGAGCCACAGATGGGACCTCATTCTCCTGAACTTCTGGAGGTGGTGAAGTAGGACATAACACCAAGGATATGGCTTTATGGGTGGGGTAAAAACTGAAAAAAATATTATTTGGAGTCAGTAAGCTCATGTCCTTAATCTCTTTAACACCATTGTCTAGACTTCAGCGAATTCCAAGGCTCTGTTCCAAAATAAGTGTCAAAACACGGTCAATCTGCTGTTCATCCATCACATGGAACAAACGTGACCATTCCTAGTGAAAAGTGATTGCCCATGGGCAGGGTGTGTGTGCTTGTATTCCCTCATACAGCCCACTCTTCCACACAGGTCCGTATTGTTTTATGTAAATTCATACGAGTCTCCATTTTTGTACATGTGGGCATATTTCACCCGTCTGATACGGATCAAGGGACTCACCCTTTGCTATATACTTTATATTCAAACAAGCTGGGGTTAATTTGATGCCAGGAGAACAGCTTTTAATTCTCCCTCTCAAGGCATTAAACTACCAACATTAACTTTCTGTGCTCGGTTCTTGTGGTCTACAAGGAAATGGTGCGAGCAAATTTGATAGCAAGTATATTGGCATGTGAATGTAAATCAGGTTGTAGGCAAAATGAGTATCGGGCTAAGATGTGTGGTGCTTTACAAAGGAAAAAAAATGAACCAAATTAAGCTCAAGCTACATTTTTTGTTCCCACAGTGTTGTTAGTTCGGGTGTTTGATCTGAACGCTGTGGGCGGATTGTTTGGAAATAGTAGGTCGTGAGATCTTTTGTTAATGAAAATGTGGAGGGCTGTCGTGTCCCACTCTGAAATGTACAATCTCTTTTCCAGTGCAACTGTTACCATTAATTTGATGTATTTCTGTCAGTGATCTGCATTCCCTTCCTCCCCTACTCCCCTTAAAGTTTTCCAGAACGATACAGTCCTTTGTTCTTGCCGATTTGGATGCATGATCCAGTGTTGTCCTTTTTATTTAGAGACTAAGTGCCGAGTAGTGAAATGTAAATAAACAATAATCTGTCCAACTCACAAATACTGATTGCACACCCCTCTCTACCACTACTATCATCACTGCAAAAGCTTTGGTAGATTTTATGGATTATTTGTAAAAGTCAAGAGATTCCCAGGAATTTTACCTTTCTGTTCAAGCTAAGGGAAAGTATCTCAAAGCTTGAAGCCTTCTTCAGCAAAATCATTGAAAGCAGGTCCTGCTCTTTCTTAAATTGGCAAGACGACAGCTTGAGCACGTCCGCTGAGTGCGACTGTGACAGTCTGATCACCTGGGGAAAGAAGTGTCTCGCAGACAGGCAGATCCCAAGCCATTTTGGTAATTATAGGTGAAAACTAACAGCTTGCCGGTGCAGATTCTTGAGTGCCCAGGGCGTGCGCTTACAGTAGGAGCCTCCACAGTGCAACTGCTGCATTCGGTGATTCCGCAGCAGCTTGTCCGGGGGGCTCCAGGGGACTCCCTGGGGAGAGCATGTTGTAAATAAAATAATCAGGAGATAATAAATGTAATGGACAGTAGTTTTACAAGCTCCTGACCAGCTGGAGTTGAGAGACCCCATGCCAGCTAATGGTGCTACATGATTGTCAGGTGCTGGCTGAGCATCTACCCAGGCCTTTCGGTTGCAAACCAGAGTAATTCTCCTTCTATCTGAAGGTTGTTTATAATGTTCCTTGATTGCTTCTCTCAGTAATATTTTCATCTTTCACCACCCTAATCTTGGCTGTTCTCTAGCTTTCACCAGGCACTGAATAAAGTATCATCTCATTATAGAATGGAGATGCATTTGTTGTCAACCTTAATGTCACCAGCATTGACATCAGGCATGATATCAGGCCGTCAGTTTTCTGGTCACACAGGAGTTAATTAAAGTGGTCGCCAGTTGGTAGGAAAAATATCTGTGTCTTCAATGGGTCTTTTCCTGAATTTAAGCATTTGTGCCAAAAATGGAATGTGTGAAAGTTTAGTTCAGGCAAAGTGTAGACACCTAAGTGGAGGAGCATGGAAAATGCCAGCTTCTTTCTGCTTACTCCCTGGAGTTATTTGAATTCCTTAAGTGCCACAAGGCTTGACTGTGGCATTTCGCAGTGCCTAAACCTCTGGAAAGACCCAGAAGTGCCATTGTCAGGACTAAGCAACTGCCTAAGTCCAACTGTGATTTCCAACCAGGCATTTCCCTGAGCGAGTCTCCTAAAAGTTATGAACAAGTGGGTTTGAACCAGGAGGACTAATTTCACAAAATTAAGGCTGTGTGATCTTTCCCTTTTAAAACTCAGGCAGGGAACACCCTGCTCCCTCCCTCTCCTCCAAAATACAGTAGCCAGCTGGAAGCAGAACTGACCAAAGGCGCAAGAGGCCTTCTGCCTGAAAGAAGAGATCCCGAGACCTCTCACCTGGGCTGGACCGATGCCACCGATGCATGGTCCTTATCTGCCAAAAACTCCAGCTCTTTGCGTCAAGAACTGGAGGGGGCAAGATGAAGCCTGGTGTTAGGACGTAGTTACTTGGGTTTTACTTTTTTTCATTTAGCTTAGCTACCACTGCTTGGAGTAAATATTCCTCCCAGAGGTACAGTGAGAATTTGAATTAGCATGAAAACTATCTTACCCTGATTTACAAAACAAAACAACCAAAAAAGCCAAACAAAAACCCACAAAACCTGAATTCTGTATGTTGTTTCATGGAAATATTGACAGCTTGGCAGCTGAGTGAGCCCACCTTGTGACCAGCCAAGAATGAAAGAGGAAGAGGTAACCCTTTATTTTGAGGGTCAAGGAAAAAGAGCTTGGTTGTCAATCCAGCAGGCTCCACGGCTCCACCTGCACCCAACACCACGTGTGCTGATAGTCGAGTGGCAGCAGGCAGGGACCTTCTGCCTTCAGTTTTCTTCCCACGTACCCTGATGGCACCACAGCAATGACTAAGGTGGATAAAACTCCTGACTGCATTTTAGGTCCTTGTTACTGATGATTCCTGAGATAGTGGAAAACCAAAGCTACAATAGCCTTTTTTGAATTTTAGGTTCCAGGCTGAATTTGGAGGACAAGTAGTCTGGGAAAAAGGAAAAAATGTTCTTTCTACTTTTAATAAGGTGGGTTGGTCTGGAAGACTCTGGAAAAATTATAAGTATGGAGTCTGAGTGTGCTGTTTTCTGCAAAGATAATCCTCAGACTAGAACTGCTCTTAAATGAGTACTGAACTGTAAAGACAAGAGCATGGATTGGAGCTGTATGGAAAGTTCCTTTTGTTTAGGGAGAAATTACAGCTTTTCTCTGTAATTGCATATAAAATAACTTCCTTGTGCCCAAGATTCGGCTGTTCGATGAGTTAACAAGACTGGCATGACTGCGTCATGGAGCACCAGATCTAAGCTTCTGTTAAAACAAGTGAACTTCTAACCATTTTGTTTGCCAAGAAAATCTTCCGACAGTCTAATTAACATAATGTTGTCTGTCTGAGTCTGCAGACAGCCTTTACAGGTCAGCGTGAACCATTCCACCCCACTCATCTCAGTGAAGTACCAGCTTCACGCGCCTTGGTTTCACTCAACACCGGTGCCACTTGCTTTATTGCCGAGTGCTCTATCTGAAGGTTTGGAAGGGGCATGCTGGGACATGCAGGGAGGGAAAAGCACAGGAAAGAAGAGGAACAATACAGGAAGGAAGAAGAAGGCATCAGCCGTCCGCTGCATGTGGATGATGGACTGAGCCCCTCTGGTGACTGCAGAGCAAACGGGTGCTGGACCTCTGGCCGGCAGGCTGGTTGCCTCTCGTCCTTCTGCCTTGTCCCACTCTTTCTGTGGCAGTAATCTGAGCCATCGTGGACACTGGTGCGAGTAAGTATGTGTAAATATCCTGAGCGCGGTTAACTGGAGATGTTGGCATTGGCACTGACACCCCAGAGGCTCCATGGAGCCTCGAGTCTTCTTCTCTCTGCCCTGTGTCCAAAGAGCACCAGACTGCGTGTGGCCTCGTCTCCATCACAGTAGTCCCTTCTGCACTCAGACGCTTTCACAGAAGAGCTCCCCTTCCCTGCTCTTCCCTGCTTCTCCCCTTGCCTATCCTCAGCGGGTTTTCAATACACTACAGTCAGACGCTCTTCTCCCCATGTCACTTGGATGGGACTCTCCATTTTTAGCTTCCAGTTTTTCTAAGCCCCTCTCATGATCTGTAGCCAAAATGAGAGAGAAATGGCCACTTTTGGGGTCTATGACTCCTGAATGTCTTTTCTCTAATGCTTCTGGTGTGAATATGGTAGCTTTGTGTGCTCCAGTTTTGGTACCTTTGTTACAAATGCACGTAACGCTCCTCTTCAAGTAGAGAAAAATTCAAGGCTATGCTGCAAAACATTCGGCTTTCTTCTTTTAAACCTAACAACCAAGCCCCGTGATTTGTTGTTTTTTTCACCTCTCTGTCTGTGCTCTAGGTTTTTCATACCTCTCTGCTTGAGAGCCCCTTCGGATGCACTAAAAGGAGTCCTGGCAGGTTCGGAGAAGACGTGGTTAAAAAGGCAGAGGACTGTGAAGGGGAGATGGGGCTACAGGAGCTGAGCCAAGCCAGAGGAAAAGGCGGCATGGGCTGAAGTCAAGGAGAGGTAAAGGCCTGGAGGGATAGGGGAGGGAGGGCTGCCGGAGCCTGTCCTTCATCGACTGAATAAACAACCCACACAGCAATAACAATAAATAATTTTATGAGGAGCTAGATAAGCTTTTAAGGGGAAAAATGGTAGGGGGTGTTACTGCAAATTGAGGAGGAAAGCAGCTGAGATGGGCTTCCCTGTTGCCGTCTGTCCTCTATTTGGCAGCAGCTCGTTTGTGAAAAAGGCAATCAAGAGTAGTTTATGATGCTAAGACATTTCAATGACTTGCACTCAGTGAAAATCATTGATGTTTCTGCTTTAGCTAGATTTTGCTGCTTGCAGTTGAAAGCATTTCACTGCCTGAAATCCTATTTTGTTAAACCTGGCAGTGAGTAAAATCGCAAGTTCCTTAGGAAAATCCTCTGGGCTTGAAAGAGGATGTGTTCATTACCCCTGCAATTAGTAGGAAAATTCCACCTTGATGGGGCACTCAGTCCCATCCGATTCCCCTCCTAACAGCTCCCTAATCACCAGGTGCCATTCCGATTGTCGATTGCCACCGTTTAATGCATGTTGCAGAAAACTCTGATTACGTGTCACTGTGAAACGCTCTGAGAGCCAGGCCATAAATATTTCCATCAACTTGTCTCTCTACCATCCCCAGGACTCCGCTTCCTGCAATACTGCTAATCCCTCAAAATGCTGTTTGGGTTTTGGTTTCTGTGGAGCTGACCCACAGGCAAAGGAAATGTTACTCTGGGAACAGGGTTAAATGATAAGCTTGTGGGCCTCCTCTCTTATTTCCCCTTTATTTTATGATGGAAATGTAAGATGTTATGAATGGTTCATCATAACATATGCCAGCAGAAGCAAGCCAAAAATAACAATCTGAAGCAGCACACGGTACGTAACGCTTGCATACTTCTCCGAGAGTTAGAGAGATCATTGAAACAACACATGTCAGATGCTATTACTGTCATATTGTTGGGGCCATCTGTTAGAGCCCAAGATCAAGACCTGCTGCTTTCCCTGGAACAGCAGCTCCGCAAAGGACTGTGGCAAATTAAACGAAAGCCGCTCAGGCCTGGGGAGTTCATCTGAGGGGTTTGCTTGTTTTATTTCAAGATTTCATCAGGGATAAAACCAACAGTATATTTTGGATATTGCTCCAGGGGGAGTCTGGGGAAAAGCTTTTTAATTCTTTTTTCGTTTGTCTAGTTAGTTTTTTTTAGGGAGTAAATACCAGGTACAAGATAAGGACTGAATTGTCAGGATAGGATGAGTACATTTGCACCCACAGGTGTGCTTCTTGGGAAAAACCCATTCATAAATAAGGTTCATACAAATGTGCGCGTGCAATTATTCACAGCTAATAAGCAATAATTTGATACAGACCTGCAGTTGTATATGGCAACCGATTAATGCAGTTGACTACACAGACATAAATTTTCAAAGCAAAGCAAAGACTTTTGAAGTTGCATATGGAATTTGGATGCCAAATTCTCCTGGTGGTCTTCAAAATCTCAGCTAGAATATCTGTAATTCTGTTTATTATATATAAGATGAAGTTGCCAAATTCTCCTGGTGGTCTTCAAAATCTCAGCTAGAATATCTGTAATTCTGTTTATTATATATAAGATGAAGTTGCCAAATTCTCCTGGTGGTCTTCAAAATCTCAGCTAGAATACCTGTAGTTCTGTTTATTATATGTAAGATGAAGTTCTATATAATTTGGGATCCACAGGGAGTTTTGCTACCGACAGCATTGAGCTGGATGTCACACGTACACTTACTGTACCAACATAGCTACTCACATGCACACATCTATACATATAGATATGTGTTTTCAATGGTATTAACATAGTGGCACAGCTTTTAGTTCCACTGCATTCATATAAGTTTAAGTAATGGGCATATGTTTTACTGACGTGTTTCATAACAGTTTTAAACAATGTGCTTACTGGCACCGGAACACTAACGCATTAAATGTACTGATGTGGAAGACGGAAGTCTCTGTTATGAAGACAGACGTGGTTCAAATGTCATGAGGTGGGAGTAGTTTTCAAATGGAGGTAAGTGACATCATAGATCTGGAATATTTTTGCGGAGGTTTTGTATTGCTGCAGTGTTGGTGAAAGACTTGGACCTGGCTCCTACCCATGCTGCACTTCCCAGTTAGTGGGGGATCTTGCACCTCAAACAGCCTCCCAAGCTGTGCTTTGACTCTGATGCAGAAAGAGCTTCTGCTCTGAAAACGCAGGCTGTGCTGCAGCATATGGATACTTTTCCTGCGGACTCGGGATGCACATGTTCCTCCTGAGAGCCTCCTTCTGCTCCCGGGGGAGCCCAGTGCAGGGGGGTACGATAGCAGGAGAGACCTCCCCAGGGAGGAGGGCACAGGAGAGAGCCCCAGGGGGGATGAGGCTCAAAGCTGGTCCTGAAATAGGGAGGGAGCAGCAGGGAGATCCCTGTTACTCTGCAGGGCAGGAGGGAGATGTGTGGGGAGGAGAGAGGACCGCTGGGCATTCACTGCTGGCAGCACCGTGTCGTTCTGCCCGCCGGCTGTTTCCGTGTGTTACCCGATGACTGTTTCATGTAAAATCTGTGGATGGTCCTTAGAGCTGGGGTAGGATCCAGGTCCTCCTTTCCAGGAGAAATCTCTCACTGGCAGGACAGAGACTTGACATTTATTAATTGCACCTTCAGAGCCTGGGGAGGGAGCCTTTGCTTGTGGAGGTGTCATGGTTTGGGCAGGAGAGGAGGCAAACCAGGACAGGAGGTCAGACTCTGGGGAGAGGACAGTGCCTTTATGCTCACAGCAATTTTTTAATCTACCTCTGTTCTCTCCTCTGGGTCTCTTGCAGGTGTCAGCATGCTGCTGCTGCTGCTGCTGCCGCTGTTGGTGGGGAGGAGTGGTGATCCCAACCGCAGCACCCTCTGTGCACCTGCCGCTGTCTGGGGATGCTGACGGCGCCAGCTGATTATGCAGTGCTAAAGTACCTAACAGCCTTCTATTTATTTCCTTTGCAGGAGAAATTCCCCAAGTAAATCTCTGTCACTCCTCCCAACTCATTGCAGTGTTCCTTCGGAAGTGTTTGAAATACATTATTGGAAGCCTTGCTTAATTGAAATGCGTTGTGTCCAGAATAAGTAGGAAGAGCCAAGGCTGATTTTATGATGTATTAGAAAACTCTCGAGTTCTTGGAGGAGAGAAGCAAGATGGAACTGAAAGATGGTGTGGCAGTTTTGGGACAAGGCAAAGGGCATGTTGTCGAACCACAGGTACTGTGGAGTTACTTGTCACCCTCAAGAAGAGCTAGCTTAAAAGAGAAGCTTCCATAATATGAACAAACCTCCCCTTCCCCTACCTCTCTGGTTTTGATCTCAGTTTTATTTGGGTTAGAAGCATCTTTCTGATTCTGAAATTTCTGCCAATTGACGAGCTCCCAGGACAGGCCATTTCAGCTCAGTGAGACTGATGTTCTTGTCACTTTTGCTGCCACCTCCAGCACGAATGGGCAGCGATACCAATTTCCCCGAGCAGCTGCCGGCGCCTGCCACCAAGTGGGACTCTGGGGGAATCCACCAGCAGACTGGCTCCAGCTGAGGGCCCACACACCTTCCAGCATCTCCAGCCTGGGGCAGGTGTGCCAGCAGGCAGGATGACTGAGCTCAGAGGGCTGCCTTGGATTAAGGAAAAGCCTGAGATGCATTGACTAGCACATTTCAGGCTGCAAAGGGTGGTATTTTTTGACTGATCTTTATTTTGACAGCACATTCAAACAATTCTAAAGCCCCTCTCAAGAATTCCCACAGTCTAAGTGCTCACGTTCCCTCTTTGCAGGCACTTCGGATTGGCTCTCCAATTACACTTAATACCCAGCCTGCATGTGACCAGAAAAGCTCTCAAAAATAGGTCCACTTTTAAGGTCATGGAGAAAGAACAGTCAATTCCGTAACGATCTGACCAGCACTGAGGCAATTCCTATGTATTTCATAGTAAGTGGTAATAGAAAACTTTCATAAAGAAAACCCTAAACCATCCCAAACTGTGCTTTCCGTGAATGAATTCGAACACAAAAACTGCCTGCCTGTGGTCTGCAGGAGTTCAAGCCCAAGATGTGTCAACACGAGTGCCGTGTCCAATCTCAGTCATAATGACACAGAGAGTGGCTATTGCTAGTCCCACTGCCAAGCACTCAGTAATTCCTTGCTGGAAGAGGTTTGTTCAGTCCCAGCAGGGAAAGAGGCAGCCCCACTGCAGAAGCTATCCAATTATGTGGATTTTTTCAGGCAACACCGTAAAAACATCTTCCTTCGTGAGCCTGTGCTTGAGCTATGTGTCTCTAGTGATACAATATTTTTGTTCTGCATGGCTTTTTGCGGTGTTTAATGATGTAGCGGGTTTCAAAAATTTGGTGTTTGAAAGTTTAAAATGTGTAGTGTGAAAGGTGGCAGAAGGATGATTTGTTTGTTTGTTTGCCGTTTTCTTGCTTGATTTTCCTTAGGTTAGAAGCGGGCAGAAGAATTCACCTAAACCAAAGCCAAAATGTGTTTTTTCAATACACAGGAAATATATATTTCCTTGCTTACACTGGAATATTCCTTAATGAAGACAACCCTTGAAGTAATAGTATATATGGGGGATGCTGGGGTACGGAGCTGTTTCTCCTAAGGGAATTGTGAATTAATATGTGTTCCTCTCTTTTCCTCTCATTTCCTTCCGATGGTAGTAAAAAGTATATCCATACTGTAGCTTCAGCCTGCGTGGTTTAATATCCTAGACTGGTTCCCCCTCGGGATGTAGCAGAAGTGGGGAGGAGTATATTTAGAAAAGGAGATAGTTTGTCAAGAATTAAAGAGCATTTTGATCAAAACAAGACCCCTGAAATGCAATAGCTTCAACAGAAACGATTCCAAATGTGTTGTGTAGCAATTCTGCGCTGCTTTTTGCTGCGCCCTATGGTTTTGGGATTCAGAGGCAGAAAAAAATACAGTCTGCCTTACTGAGCCACACTCTTGTAAGAAATGAAGAGTGCCAAATATCCTGTCTCTGCTAATGGCTGGCAGCCGCTCCTCGGAGAGAGAGAGTAAGAGAAACCGGGCAAGCCTTGAGGGAGCCTTGAAGGGCGGCGGTGAGGGAGGAGGCAGAAACTGAGCCCCTTTTTTTGCCTGAATTCTACCCAGTTTAGTTGAGAAGAGGTCGGCACCTTCGGCTGTGCCAAATGCCCATTCCTAGAAAGCCCACAGTCACAGAGCTGTTTAATAGAATTCTCCCATTGCTGGGGGGAAGCCGCTTATTCATTTTATCTGCTTTTCCCCCCGGGGAAGTAGTCCAAAGCCTGAAGTGGCATCGGGAAAAGCTCGGGGAATACTGACAGTTCTCATTTGGCAAATTGTCAAATGAACCCATTTCCCACTGTTGCTGGTAATGTCTTTCATTATGCTTTTAATGAAATTGTATTGACATATTTATGGTCTAATAAAATAATAAAAAAAGTTACCCTGGGAAAGCAGTTTTCAGGAGCTGAAATGTTTAATGATAGTTTCATAAGTGATTTTGATTTTTTTTTTTTTCAGTCATAAACTTTGGCGAAAGGAACTGTGGATAATTCAAAACCATTAATGAAATGGTCTCTGGACTGCACCATTTAAATCCTCTGAGATGTATATTCTGCTGCCTCTCCTTTAAATTTGATGCCCTTCATTTTTGACATCTACGGGGAGCTGGCTGCAATGTGTTGTATCTTCTTCCCACACAGCCCATTTATCCACTATTACATTTTCCTACTCTCTTGTCACTGGGAAAAGAGCACTTTGACATACCATTTTAGGATTTATAATTTAAAATACCCACCTGATCCAGTTTTATTATGTCCTCAGTTGTTGAATTCGGAGTGAGTTAAAGTAGGGACTTTAGCATCTGTTTTGAAATTGTTAGGGATTAGCCAGAAAATTTTGTAATGATTCTGAGGAGCATCTGTCAGTTTTTTCGTGGGGCAGTGGTGAGAGCTTCCAGATAGACTGTCATGTCTGGTGGATCTGGATCTGGACACTTCCTAAACCTGGGATCCAATCTGTCAGTTGTGCTCATTTGCTTGAGTGCAGTTCTGAGTTTAGTAATAGATGACATGTAATTCTTTTCCATAGTTTTTTCTTTTGTAAACTCATAAAATGAGCCTGACTGAGAGCTATGTCTTTTCACTTCGCTTATACAAGTTGGCCAATTGCTGTATCCAGCTCAATTAACATCAGAATTTGCTTTAATGAAAAAAAGGCTATTGGTTCTATTCCAGAGGTCACGGCAGACTAAGAAAATAAAGGTCCTGTTGTATCTTGAATTCAGAATGCACAGATGTTATATGAAGATAAAATCTGAAACCCAGAAGCGAAAAGAAGACATATTTGCAGCTATGCTATGTATATGTAAATGGTAACAGATGATTTACTGCTGGAAGTGTGTGACATCCTTTGTTTCTTTTAACAAAACAATGTCATAAAAAAAGGCAAAGAAGAAAAAAACCAAAATGAACCAATGAATTACAACACATACTCAATCACTCTTAAATATGAGACTGGGAGAATATATGCTAGTTTCTTAGGATATGGCCAGTAAATATATATAGACCCTTAGTGGCAAATCTGGCTTCTCAGAACATTAGTTGCTATATCACAGGTGAAAATAAGGATATAAACATCAAAAACAGAGAAGAAAAACAATACAAATACCCATGAGATCTCTGTGTAATCCAAATCGGTTGTCTGTAGGAGAGTTAAAAAATACTTTATGCATTCAGGGAATACAGCTTTCCATCAGAGAAATAAAATAGATATATCTATAATGCATCACTGCTGGCCTCATATTTCCTTTCTTTGGGGTTTACTCTGATTTGATTTCGTAGTAGACATGCTTTTCCCTTTGAAATTCACCATCCTTAGCTTAGATGTAGGGACGAAGAACATTTCAGAGGCAGAATTCTTGGCACAATTTCTGCCCATGTTGTAATTTCACCCCGTTTCACATTTTCGCTCTCCTTCTCTGCCTGCTGTGACTTCTGGCTTGAGCTTGGGCTGAGCGACTGCAGAGTTCACTGCGTTTGAGGCATCTGAGTGCAGAGCTCGTACATCATTTCACCCTCTGCGAGGTGCGGGGAGACATGTCGGTGAGGAGTACAAGGAGGTTGGCCCAGTTTTTCATCGAAGACCTGCATGACACTTTCCAAAGTTTTATGAACGAGTTGTCTGTTAAAGCCATCTGTGGCTCTTACAAACGTATTTGTCTATCTGCCTGTTTGTATTTATTATTGGCTAAGTTTAGGAGCGTGGCCGCGATGGCTTATGGACTTAGGTAAGTGCCACGTTTAGATACAGGCAGCTTTTCTTTTCATTTCACTCGCTCTTCTGAGAAGCAGCCCCTCTGTGCACTGGTGCCTTTGGTAGGACTGCAGATGGAGAGCTGGGTCCCCTGTAACCTCATCCATGATCTAACTGCTCCATACAGACAATAAATGCACACAGTTTTACCTGAGAATTAAGGCTGCTCAAGTACATTTCTTGACAAAAACCACAAACCCGAAAGTGTAAAGAAATCCTAAACTGCGGCAGCTCTTGCTAGAGGCATCTCCAAACATGAGTCAAGTGCTGCTGCCCCTCAGTCATCCCATCACTCCAAGGACCATCTCAGCACACTCACATGTAGTGCGGCGGTGCTGTCACTATGTGTAGTTAAGAAAGAAAAATGATGTTGTAGTTGTTTGCACAGATTCAAAACTTACAGTTTTTGATTGGACACTGATGCATTGAATCTTAAAATCATAAATTTTACCATAAAAGAAGAAAAACAAGTCAACCCGATCATTTCTGCATATCCTGATTTACCTAAAACTCACACTTTGAATATGTTTTATCAAAATATATCATGTTTTTTAGAGCAACGGACGATTCACTGTTAACTGAAACCACATACAAACTCATACTGAAATCTCCCCATTCCATCTTTCTTGTTTCTGTTCATAGTATATGCAGCCCTTAAGTGACTGTAGTCTCCAGGAATCGGTGTGGGATGTTGTGTTCAGTCTCACAAACAGAGAAGTGAAGCTCAGACGGAGTAAATGAGTTCCCTAAGGTCACATGTGATGTTTGCAATAGGAACTGGAGCTGCACTGAACTTCTCTGGTAGTTCATTAAATGTGAGATTGTGCTGCCATGTCTTTGCCAGAACAGGGTAGCAGCCGACCAGGGCAGGATATAAGAATGTTTGTGGTTTAGCGTGTACGTGTGTTTGAAGACTGGTTTATGACAAGATAATCCAATGCGCTTGTGGAAAATATTGGTGATTTTCAGAGGATCATAAGAGCCCTGGAGCAGATTTCCAGTCCTGTGTCCTGTCTCTGGTGCTTCAAAAGCAGGTGAAGCAATTCTGCAGCAAACGGCTGTGGGACTTGGCTTCCACATGATGTCTCACCCGAGTCTCAAATAGACATCTGCATGACCTTAAAGCAGGATATTTGACTTCTTGTCCTTAAGTATGTTCAGCACAACACTCTTACGTACTCATAGAAGACTGTGTCTTGAACTGTGGTGTATGCTTAGCCTCAATTACAGGCTGAGGTGCTAAATTTCTCTGGTCTTCATTTTAAAAAATGTTTTCTGGTTCTCGTGACACAGAAATGCAGAAAACATAAACCAGAACATAACGCAAATATAATTTAGCAGCATGGATTAGAAAACCCATACAAACGAGAAGTCAGTTGTCACCTCTAAAAGGTCTGGAATTGATTTGTTTATCTGAAATGGTAGGAATAGTCTTAGAGCTATTCTAAGGATGATTTTAAATGATGGGTTCGTAAACTAACAGACTTTGTAATGCATGTGCACAAAAATTTACTCAGTATGTACTGTATTTCTTACACTAGGCTGCTCTATGTCCTCAGAAAAAACAGGTTTAAACTTAGCTGTTAGTTAAAATCCTAGTGCAAATTTAGAACCGATCTATCCTGCTATCTACTTAGTTTTATATTGTTTATTACTTTGTCTAAATAATTAGTGACCTGAGAGTACTCCTGGTCCATTTTAGCAGTGAGACTAATGATGTCTTCTGTTATTGATGTCTCAAATGTGTCTCAGGCTATATCAAAGGGCAGCACACTTTTAATTTAATGTGGCACTTCAATCATAACACGCCTCGGGTTTTCACAAGGTTGGAGGAAAAAAGTATCCTTTTCTTGCACGCTATTTAGTTTTAAAAGTTGATAATACACAAGAAAATGAAGATTTCTTTTCTTGCATAGCAGTAAATAGCAACCATTTGATGAATCATTGCAGCATATGTAGTAATTCAATTTCCCTCTTCAGTCAGTTTTTTTAAAATAAAAACCTTGCATAGTTCCTTACCAGTGTTTCCTTCCGTAGGGGGCACTGGAGAGTTAGCAACGGAGGCCTGTTTGTTCTCTTGATCCATAAAAGAGGAATTATACTGCAACGCGGTTTAGGAAAGAAAGGTAACAGTGCAAGGAAGCCCAATTTGAATCCGTGCCTGGCTGTATAAACTTAACCTTTATTCTTCATTATCCACCATAGAAGGTGAAATGTCTTTGTGTTTGTTAAATGGTTGGCCTCGGTCTTGCAATTGCCATTCAGGGTCTGCAGCCATGACATTGCAGCTGTCTGCGAAGCTCAGTTCAAATCACCCTGGCTCCGGCTCAGGAGGCAAACAAAGGGCTTGGGTCAACTGATGGCAATATTTGGAACAAGAATTTAACTGTTTGCCTAAGGGTAAAGGGCTTAATGTTTGCTTATCGATCCCCTGAGCCCCCCAGGCTGGGACACATCTCATGGCGAATGCTAAACTTTGCTATGGATCTGAATTGATCAAGCTAACGGAGCTAGATCTCACCACCTCTGACCTCTCCTGGTCCTCCTTGTCAGACCAGACTGGGCATTCTTCTCCGAACTGCACCTGGGGGGGTTGCCTTTGCCAAAACCCATGAGCCAGTGCTTATTGCACAGCTCCTTTTTGAATATCCCTGCCTCAGAGCTCTCATCTTATGTTTACACCCCTAAAATTACAAATGTGAATTCTCAAATAACAAACAGCAGTTTTCTTTCCCTGTAGACTTAGCACACTGTGGCATCTGTAAATACTTTCTTCTCTCTCCTGTGTGTCCAGAATACTACTGTGGCATATACAATTAGGCTCAGGGCAGGAATCACCAAAATTCCCTACTCAAATTAGGAGCTTTTTATTTTTGTTGTTGTTTTATTGGAGCCGGTAATTTTTTCTAAAGGAATGCCCACTCCTCACAACGCTTCTCAAAAATCTCCCTGAGTTTTTCTGCGTGATAAGTTGTATTTAAAATATCTTAATGAGTAAAGTTGGTGAAGTATTTCAGGTATGTTCCTGCAGAGAACCATTCGAGGAAGAGGGTCACCTGGATTTGCTGTCTAATAACTCTTTGTCTGTGACAAAACTTAGCATAGCTATGACGGGATAAATAGATTGCTCTCAGCCACCTACCAGTGGAAGTTTCTCTTCACAGCATCACCTTAAAAAGAAAGCAGTTCCCCTGAACTGTTAAATTGAAGTTCCAGCTGAGAAAAAAGACAGTAACTTTCAAAAGAGAATTTGATTTTTATACTCTTCTGGTTTAAGAGCCAGCAGCCTTAGGTATCTGCAAATATATCCTGAATACATAATCAGCCTATGCTGAAACCAGCACAAGTTTCATGTATCTCTTGTAAGTACAGCTCCTAAGGAGGGTACTTGCACTACAGCAATACACAGAAATCACCGCATGAACTTACAAAGTACTCTGAAAATGTACCTTTAAAGTAGTGCGTTCAAGTAAACGCCATTCTCCAGTTTTGTAATCTGTCATGCGGATAAATGCCTCATTTACCAACCAGGAGGGGACCACAAAGCTTTGTTGTTGTAAAAGTTTGATTTTCCATTTCTTGGGACTGGAAAATAAAATGCAGGTTTGTCCTAGCCTTGTGGCAGAATTGACAAATCATTAATTCCATTGATTCTCATGGCAGTGAAATTTATCAAACTGAAGTCCATTTATATTAGCAAAAAAGGTTACATGCCACTTCTCATGCTCTTGCTTTTATACTTTCACTTTTTTTTTTTTGTGGTTTGTTTTTAAAGCACTGTTATAAACCTTGTAAAGATCCTAGAGTGACAAGTTTCGAAGCCTTCGATTTGTTCTCACGCACTGAACTCAACGCGCCTCGTGTCAGAATTGCAAATACACGAAGTGTTGTGGAATGAAAATGTTTGCCAGGCTTCAGAGGGATTTGGGAGGAGCAAAGGGCTGCGTGCCGCAGGCTGACCCACTGCACCTCTTGCCCCCCAGCCTGCAAACCTCCCTGACACAAAAGGCCTTTGGCAGGGTGTCAGGCTTGGAGCAAATTTCCTCGATTTCAAGAAGAAAACACTCTGACGCCTGCTTGGGTGGGCTTTCCCTGCCCTGGTGGGTTTTTGACCAGAGTTTGTAAAACTTATTTGTAAAAACCTGGTGGGTTTTCCACCAGAGCTCAGCCTCTTGGCACCAAGGAGGCACGCGAGCACAAGAGGGCTAGGGGAGATTCTGATTAAAGTTCCATTTACTGATGCTCTTTGCCAATTTATATCCAAGTGCTACTTTGCTAATTAATGACTGCTCATGAAATGCCACGTGTCAGCAATGAATCACTTACTTTTGTTGCACTTCAGTAGTACACAGCTAATGAGCAAGGACAACTCATATAATTAAAGCTTAAAATAGCCCTGTTGGTAGGACACAATAAAGTGTTTATATCTTGCTGTAGACTATATCACTTTCCTGTCTTTGCCTTTGCTAGTTTCACAGGAAAAATGATGGAGGGTTGAAAAGATGTGGGGCAGTAAACATTTTTTCAACTGTAGTAGTACGAGGAATTGAATTGTATTTTAAAAGTACCAAAATCCTGCCGGTTACCTGTATCTGGAGTAACCTTAAAATAAGACTGCCTTAATTGTTGCCTCTAATAGGCTTCATCAAGCCCCAAACTAATTAAAAAATAAATGAGAGTGAGAAACAACCTGGATGAAAAGGGACAAGTTTAGTGCAAAGTTACAGCAAAACCAGTGGTTTGGTGCTCCGCTGCTGCTGGTAGCTAGAAAAACTCAGAGTCAAGCCCTCCGTGAATGTACGTAGGCAGCTGTTCATACTTTAAGCAATGTCTCAAAAAATCTGCAACTGAACCAGCAAAACGCATTTCTCCTGCTTGACCTGGCGGTGCTAGTGTGGCTGGGATCTTGTGCTTTCATTCACGAGAGCTGAGGACCAAGCCTTCGGAGAACATTTGGTCCATCCACACACGCTGCATCCCTTTCCCCACAGTGTTCTACATCACAGTCTGAATGACCGACGCAGTCCACTAGTTTTCCTCACAGGACAGAAAACAAAATAATCATATTCCTGAGAGAGTAAGTAGCTACTATTAGTCAAAATACCCCATATTAGTAGCCACACGTACAAATGACATAAAGCAAACTGTTTCCTAGATTCGGCAGTAGGAACACCGAATACCATCTCCTCCACCAAAGTCTCTTGTGGACTCACTTATTCTGATGACCATCAGGAGGGAAGGGGAGGGATCTCTTTAGTCTATATTGAAAAGATAACACAAAAAAAGAAAGACGTTATGGAAGGCATGGGCAGAATACCGGACTTTTTATTTTAGTGTTTCAGATACAAAATGTGTCAATGTTTAGGAGTTTAAGTCTGTAACGAGAAAAAGCTTTGTGAAAATGTTGGCACAGTCCTCCTCCCAACAGCCCCTAACATCTCCCTCCCATGCCCTTTTACACAAACCTATATGGAAACTCAAGTTTCTGTGAAGGAACAAAAAGCTCGACCAATACTTATGACCACTCCTGCTGGAGAAAGCAAGAAGTTACTTTTCCAGGAAAAGAGCAATAAAGGTGAACATCCGTTTTCCTTGGAACAGGTTCTGAATGCATTCCCAGTGTGAGCAGACCCAGTCTTGCTGCTCAGCAGTAAGAACAGCAACAGTTCTCCCATTGCTGCTCGCATGACAGATCAACATTTGTCCTTGTTATTGTCTGTAGCAAGAACCGCGCCAGACCCTTGGTATTGGCCTCATACGGAGATTTTAAAAAATCCCCACGAAATGAGGATCTTTTTCTGAAATGACTTGTACAAATCCTCAGAAAGCTTTGTGAGTGCCTGACAAAAGCCCTCACTCCGGTGTATAAAGCGCAGTGGGATTGCCAGCTGTGTGTTTTCACAGCCTTGTTTAGGAAAAGCGCTCAGCTCAGGTTGAATAGGGAAGACCTGAATCTCCTTATCTGTAAAAACATCGCAGCCGTCCCCACCTGGCCTTGCTTGAACGTTAAGCTAGGAAGACACACATGCTGCCTGGATCTTGTCCCTTTCATGGTCCCCCGGTGACCTCCAGTGACATCCTGACATCGGATAGTTCCGCAGTGATAAATTGGGGAACAATTCCTCTCGCCGACGTCTGCTCTTCCACGTTTGTTTAGCTCTTTGGATGCTGTTTGTCTGCATTGACAGGACAGTGGATAACCACCCTGCGGCTGAGTGGTTAGATTGTGAGAGCAGACCTTGGATGGAATTAATTTAGATATTTTTGGTCTCTTGGCATCCCTTTTGGTGAAGCCAAGGTTCTGTATAACTGCAGAGTGGAGGCAGGGGTAAGAGTATGAGTCTGTCAGAGCATCTGCAAAATGGGCACTTCATGTCTTTAAAAAACATGCACTGTTGTGGAACAGAAGCGTAATATATGCCATTAACATTAGTGTCGTTGAGCAGCCTCTAAATTGCAGATTGGTGGGGAAAAAATTGATATGAAAACGTAAACAAGAGAAAACGAAAACTGCAGTAAGCTCTCTACATAAGAAGGGTAATCTACAATTAAACACAAAGGCTAAGCCGAAACAATGTGAAGGATGAGACATACTTCCTACTTTAAAGCTAAGACTGATACTCTGTCCCTAACCCCCAAAGCTGAGACAAAAACTTAAT
The DNA here is from genome assembly GCA_013398295.1 of Chionis minor. NCBI lineage: Eukaryota > Metazoa > Chordata > Aves > Charadriiformes > Chionidae > Chionis > Chionis minor. The sequence continues at coordinate 41,710 of VZSF01011010.1, read as the reverse complement.
GGTGTGAAGCAGGGGCGCCATGTCAGGCCTCACTCTGCATTCCTGGCTCTGGATGATTTATCACTTGCAGCCATTCTGTTTGCTATTAATTAAGTACAAAAGTTATTTTAGTAAGTTAGCTTGTCTGTGCTGCGTCTCCTTTAGAGCTTAGTTGAAAGTGAAAACAAAAGGCCTTTATTGCAGCTGCTGTAAATTCCGATTCCAAAGGTATTCTTTTGCATTTGCACACTCATAGAATGAAAAAAGGTGGCCTCTCTTCTCTGCTCTAGGTGCTCCAACACTCGTTGTAAACGTGTTTATAAAACCTGATTTCTTCTTAACAAATAACCTGCATGCATTATAACATAGCCATGAGGGTGGATGTGATCTGGATGGTAGCGCCAAAGAATTCTCTTCTTTTTTTCCCCCTGACAGCAGACATATGAGCTTTGTTTTATGCTTTGAAGGACAATGAACTATTGACCACCAAATGATGGGAGAGCGACATTCGATGCTGAGAAGGCCCTGCTGGAAGTGCCTTCTGGGACACAGTGCTCAGCAGCACAGGTATTTCTTGGAACTGGAGCTGACTACCCGCCAGGCTCTGTCTGTAGCTCTGACTGCTTTGGAAATGTCAGGAATGTCAGCCAAAATGGGAGGCTCGTGAGAGAGGAAGACAGAGCATCTTGCTGAGCTACAGCAATAACAAATTTGTGGCTGAATGAGAGATACCACTGCCTACTAGCACAGTTTTCAGAGTTGAGTGGAAAATGCATTCTTCCTGTACACAGCTTTCCCGGTGACACATCCCTGCTCTGCTGGGAACTCACACTGACACATGCTTATGACAAGGAGATGGGTTTTTTTTCCCAGATCTGTTGAGAATGATTTCCTGCTCCTCCTGTTATGTTGGAGGAGTGCTGATCACTTCATGTTATTTTCTCTTTCTTAATGGCAGGTATGAAGAATGAAAGATAAATCCCAATAAAGGCAGGCCCGGAGTGTCTGGGTAATTAAATGTCTCACGATTCAAGTTATGCTGGAATACAAAACACAAAACTGATGACTGATGTGGCTTTTTGTTCTCCAGTCAGCCGATTGCAAGGTAAATGCTTCCTTCTTTCTTGTACAGTGATGATAAATTGAAGACAAGACGTGTTTAGGTGATGCAGGGGGACCAGACAGTATTCAAACACAGGATGCAGAGGATTTTGTCCCTCTGGGCGTCTGAAGGTCCGGCTGAGCCCTCCTGTCAGACAGTCCCTGCGCCAGTGGGAGATGTGCAGCGTGGATGACTGAGAAGGGATGCTGGGGTTACAAGAGACAGTGGGTGTCAGGTACCACGAACTCCTTCCAGTCCTTTTGTCTGGGCTGCAATCGTGCACCTTGAACCTGTTCTTTCCTCTGAGGATCGAGAGAGTTATGCTGCAACCCTCCTGCAGCATAGAAATGGAAGGAGCATAGCTCCTTATCATATCATTTTTACATACAGTTATTTAAGCGTTCCTGTCTAATTCCATTCTGAACAGCTGTTTGGAAGCTCCTTGTGCTGAACTTCTGAGGAGCCAGCCCACAGCAGGCACTCAAGACTAAACACTCTGCTCCTGAAAGTCATCCCTAAAATGTAAGTAATCCAGACAATCCTTCAGCTCCTACTTCGGCTCGTTAAGAAATGTGGGCTCCCAGGAGCAGCAAACACAGCACAGGATACCTTGTATGGAGTGCTATCTCTTGTCTGCCGATTTTAACAGCTTCCTGAAAGAGAGGTTCAATTACAGTTCGCCTTGGGAGAGGCTTTCTTCTGAGCTGCCTGAACTCTCCCAAGCCCCTTTTACAGGCCATGGTCTGCCAGGCTTTGATGTTTGCTGCAGGAGGTCCAGTCCATGGGCAAGAGTCACCAGCTCCAGCTCCTGCTGGATGGGCCAAGCAGGGCACGTGCGATGAGTGTGAAGAAGAACCTGGGGGCTTCAGAAAGACAGAACCCCACCCAGGGAGATAATCTTAATGTTTAACAGAATTTCCCAGAGCCAGAACAGCTTTCTTTTCTGAAAGTAAGGATTTTAGCTGGTTGAAGTGAGGATACATGGTGGGAGAAATTTATTCTTGATGGAATATTCTTATAACATTTTATTATTACTTTTCACACTGAAATGTCTCATTGTGTCTCATGAGAACAATCGTTAGACATTTTGACATACTTTCTATTCAATTCAGAAATTAACAGAGTGGTTTTAATGAAGTTCAAATAAACCCGGTATGAATACTGGGATACAAGACAATTATTTTGTTCACAAATCAAGAAGAAAAAAAGCAAAAGCCTATCTGAAGATTATGAAGATAATGTCAAAGAAAATAAAAAGATAAACAAATGAGCACAGCTATCATCCCTCAAACATTGTGAAATGTGTTTTATGACATTTGGCTGCAATCACAATTAGCCATACTCAGGGCTGTTCACTTGGCTGTATGTGCAAATCTGGATGTGTGTGTATGAGAGAGTAATAGTGGCTGTACAAATGAATCTTCTTGTGAAGATCTGATTGCTCCACCTGTTATAGTCTGTCTACATCCCATATTCCCATCAAGTGTTACCGATTAGTTCACAGAATGTAATTGAAGAATGAAAATAGAAGGCCGAAATGTCTGATTTATAGGCTGAATTGGTTATGCCCAGTAATTTTTTTTATGCTGGTTTACATATTCTGTTATTAAATTGATTAAATAATTAAATGCTGCTATGAATATGTCAGATGGTATTCCACATCAGTTTTCTACTGCCAAGTGGGACTCTCATTAACTTCCCAATGTAGTGAGTATTACTGAGGTAAAGTTGGTGCTGGTCTTGAACAAGACTGCTAAAGAACGCTAAGGAAAGAAGGAAGGTATGAAAATACCCTCTGCAATCACACGCTGGTGAAAAACATAGTTAGCACAGGCAGCTCACACTGCTTCCATCTACTTTATTCATGTTAAATAAAAAAGCTTTCTTCGCTGGGTTAAGCAGAGCTGAAAGAATAACTGGTTCCAAAGGAAAAAGATTATTTCAATGATTCCTTGTTTTCTTTAAAAACAGTTTGGTGACAATACAATCACCAGACCACAAGCTGCACTCCTTGTATGTTTATTGAGTTGTAGAACTGAATCTATATTTGAGGAAGGATGAAAAGTTAAGACTGTAATAAATCCCTAGATCAAAACAAAGCCACTTGCTGCAAATCGTAATGTTAGTAAAACAGATAAATTAAAAAATGGTTTGGGAGGAAATATAGAAGCTGATAAAATCCAGGTGGACCTGCAGGAAATTAGTATAGCAAACTGTTATAAATATTGTCAGCTACAGCCAGAGAGAAGGAGCTCCCAGCTACTGTGTGTCGCTCTCCACTCCAAGCTCAGGCACTGCAGGAGCTGGGCTCCCTTTGGAGCATCGTAGCTGAGCTCCCTTTCTTCATATCTGGTGGCACCTGAACTCCCGCTGCCTACTTTCTGTCTTTGGGTTCAATCCTGTATTTTTTGTTTACCCTGAACTTGCTTAGAATCTGCTTAAGCTGTACTAATGGCTGTAGTCTGTTTTAATCATCTCCTGGAGAGTCACAGTCATTGCCTGGGTTTACAGATTTTTGAAGGAAGGGGAAAACCTGTACCTGCCTTTTTGATGGTGTTCTGACTTTGACATGTTATTTGGCCCACTCGCTATTCCTCACCTCTGTGCACAGAAAAGAGGGTAGCCGTTTGTCTATCATGCAAAGATAGGGTAAAAGAAAAAGTTTGGAAGCTCATGAAACCCAAGAATTTCCTCTTTCAGTGGTCTTATTGCATGGCTCCACTCTCACACACCATCTTGCACCTTCCTTCTGGCCCAACAGACCTTACAATACCCAGGGTACCTCCATTTGCCCTTCAGAAATACTTTGAGATTTTTCTGGCTCGTGGACAACATCCCAGACGGGTTTTGTTTAACAAGTAAGTAACAGTCACGTGCATTGGATTGGTCGCTGCTTCACGCCTGGGTCCCTCCTGTGAAATCAGTGGATTTTGGGCCATAGGCAAAAGAAGATGCTACTTCCAGCTGCACCAGAGCACCTCTCTGCAGAGGAATCACTCATTTGCACTGTCTACACGGTGCCTAAATATAAATCTGTGTAGAAAATTGTTTAAAGAAGGTTGAATAAGTTATGTTCATTGATACACTGTTGTCGAGAACATAGCTGGCTGGTCAAAGAGGGTGGCTCCTTCACTGTCACAGGACCCCTCTCAGGAGGAGTAGACGTATTTGCATGGAAAGACATACCACGCTTGATAAATTTTTCAAGATGAGTTGAGAGTTTTTGTTGCTGTGCTTTGCTATGATTTTGGGATTTTTTTTTATATCTTTTAATTTTAAGAGTATTCTGGATGCATTGTAAGTATTTTGCCCCTAAGACTTCACTTCTTTTTCTTTTTTTTTTTAAATGCATTCCATTAATTTAAAAGCAAATCAAGGCAGGGGCTGAAGATATATTCTCTGTTTGGCAAACAGCAATTTCCATGCACAGGTTTGCCTTACAGCAAATGTAAGCCTCCTGTTTTTAAACATCCACACGGACTCCACATTCCAGGAGTCCCAATCTACATCAATCATCTGCCACAGTGCCTGCTTGCATTTCCTCATCCTTTTTCTTGTTCACTGAGTATTTTCAGGACTTAACTGTTCAGCAATTTACAACCTGTGTGTGAAAGCAGGCATTCCTGCTACTGCAGTGGCAGCCAGATGCCTGGATACTGCCCCGCTCACTGTCATTTTGCAGGTGCAAAGCAGAGGCTTTTTTGCAACTGGTCATTAATCATGAATTGTCGGACTCAGATTTAAAGATTGGAAACTGTTAATGTGCTTCAGGTTCCCTTTTCAGACCAGTTCTGAGCTGAGTGAGCGCACACAGTCGCTATTCTCTGAATACGTATCAGAGTGGATCGCATTAAAGTCCCTTTTTCACTTGCTGGTGAGAAGATTCATTAAGAACTTCTGGTTCGATGTGCCACAAGAAACTCAGAAATTTCACTCATTGTGTCTGAAAGCACATGCTCCAGCTGAAAGGGTGATAAAGGAGATAAAATTGGCATTGTGATTTTGAGGCTAAGGTTCCTCAAGATTTATTTAAGAGAACAAGTTAAACAACACTGCGAACAAAAGCAGAAAGCTTATAAAAAGGTCAGGATAAATACTGAAAAATAAAATTATTTTTCAGCGGTAAAGAAACTGGAGAAGGCCAATAGATCTTGACGACAAGTCAGCAATGATCACTATAAAAGAAATAGTTGGAATGGACATCTCCATAATTCAAGTGACTGGCTTTACTCCAGGTATGTATTTCTAAGTTTTAAAAATGGTAAGTGTCTAAAGAACTCCACCGGTTTGTGGGGGGCTTTTTTTTTTGCTAGAAATCGCTGTACCTAAGAACAGATATGATTGGAATTTGGAAGGCAACATTTGTCATTACTAAACTTGTTTGCTTATGTTTACGGTTCTTGAAGAAGTATCAAGTGAGGAAGGTTTCAATTTGAGACAAATCTGTAGTGTTGTTAGAAGACGTGAGAGAGTAGCTCCTTTGAGATGCTCTCTTTCTGTCTTGTAAATACACTTTGGCAATTTTATGTAGTGCACGGAGAGCCAGGCATAAGTGCCTGCACATCTCAGTTCACTCGGCACTATTCGATCTGAGGATTGCACTTCGGTGTACATTTTATTAAATGCAAAACTGAGAAACAGAGAAAGCTTCTAAGCCCCATGTCAGTGAGCCACGCAGTAAAAGCACAATTATAAAAATATAATAAATATTTATGCAGTTTTAGTACATACTGTAAAATGTGCACATGCATGGAATAACAAAAGACTTCATACCAAAGCATTTTCTGCTTTGCAGATTACTTTACGCTACCGTGGCCCAGCTGCTTTGGAAGCAAGATTTGGCTAAAAGTGAACATTTTAAGATTTTCATGTGCATGAAGAAACAGGCACTTACTTGTATCTGAAAAGGAAGATGTACACGACATAGTGTGTCCAGAATCAATATATTCATGTGGTGTATAATCTTCATGTTTTGTCAAGGGAACCTCCTCCCCTTCTATGGACAAGAAATGAGGTTCTTTTGTACTGTTTACTAGGCTCACCCTTATTCTTACTCTGCCAAAATAAACTCTGAGATGTAAACTCTATTCCTCTGCACAGAAAAAACCTCTACAACTTTTTTTTTTTTTGTTTGGAAAGGAAATAAGAAGGTTGAGAGATAAGTCTGGGGGCTATAATTATAGAAATGTATAAATGAAACTGTAAAATAATTCCTTTGAAGACACTTTTTAGCGTGTATTTCAGAAAAGGAGCAATTTGTGTGGTGCCAACCATCATTAATTGGAATTTCTGTGCCTTCGCTTTAATAAATTTGCTTCGGTTACTTGATCTTTTAAACTCTCCCACTAAGTGGTCTGCACTTGTTAAGGGAATGGTGTGAAGTATGTGATCTGTGTGGAATTCTGCCTAAGTGCTCCATTCATTGATGAAAAGAGAAAAGGTGCCCATCCACTTACCGTGCAAACATGCGACCTCCTTTCTGTGGAGAAGTGAGTGGAGAAGGAAGGCTGGAAAAGGTGACTTGGGCATCCACTTCTGTAGGGCTTAGTCATGCCATTCTATGAATAACTTGATCTCATTCAGCTGAGGAACCAATTATGTGAGTGATTCCCATATGGGTAAACAAGGATTTTAAGGTAAGAATGTGCTTTTGAGTGCAGGACCAAGCCAATGAACAAACACTAAGTATGTGGGAAGCAGTGGCTTGGAAGCAGCTGACAACAGAATAAAAAAATACATCAGGATATGCATCACTGGCAGAAATCTTCCAACTGGAGCTGGTCTAGTTTTTTTTTAAGGTTTTCTGGAGGGATGCTCCACCCATGTGCCATCACAGGCCAGGATGTGTTTCCATCATGTGGGCAAACCAGTGGTCATCTCCCCAGGCAACAGGAAGGTCCTCAAACCTCACCCATGTGCTCTCCTTACATAAGTGTTGTTTTTCTAGCCAGATGAGAGGACACCAAGCAGTCCTGGCCATAGAACACAGCACGTAGGTGGCACCTGCCAGCCAGCCTCAGTATTTTGATTATATGGAGAAGGTGCTTCCTTCTGTGTATGTGAAGACATAGCATGTGGCTATGGGGAAACAGGGCAGCATGGCTGGGAAAACAGTTCAATATCCCAAGAGAGGAGTTGGGATCAAGTTTTGGGCCAAACTGGGTTGTTGCAGTAGAACAGATCATTCATAGGGACAGGAGGTTGCTAGCTGCAACACAGAGAGGTACCTGTCAGTGGCAGTGTGACTTTTCAAGGATGTTGTTTTTATACTTTAGTGCACAAATGGAGATTGAGCAGGTATACTGTGATTCTTCCTCATTTTTCTTAGTATTATTTCAGCTATTACGCCGATACTGCGATAAGCGTAGTACAAACACATCACACACGGAGAACGTTAGTTTGCGTGTCCATTTCTAACAATGTGGTAGTACCCAGGGGTTGGTAAGTGGGTGTAAGTGGGCACGAGCAAATCTAATAATTAATGCCATCCAGAATATCCTACAGATCACACCTTCAAGCAGGCACAAACTACAGCCAAAAGATGATCAGAAATAGGTGCCTAAATAGCTGCCACTCACCCCTGGGAAAAAAAAATAATAAAAAATAAATATCTCTGCTTAACTGCACCTTTGCTCAGCTGGCCTGTCCCAGCCTGAGCACCCAGAGGAGCTGGTCTGACAGCCTGGCCAGTGTGAAGGCAGCAGTCTCCCAGGCAGCAGCATCACCTACCTTTCAGATGTCAGCCTAGTGCCCCGGGCATACTGTGCCTGCAGAACAAACCACAGCCAAGATGCTGGCACGCCTGGCCTGTGCCCATCACCACAGCTTCTTCCTGTGGGTATCAGTACAGTGAGGTCTTGGTGCATAATTGCTACCAAAAAAAGAAAAAAACCAAAGAAAGGTGGTAGTGAGGCTGTGGTCTAACAGATCTCCCAAAACAGAGGGGCTGTAGGAGTTACTTCAGCCCTAAGTTGGCCCTATCCCCTTTTTAAATGCAGCAACAGGTAAAACTGTTCCTGAGCGTCAGCTTTAATGCTATTTCTTTGAAAACCACAACTACTGTTGCAATTCTGTGCCCAGTTGTGAAAAAGGAGCATCTACCATCCACAGTAATACGTGTCAGAGGAAGGCAAAAGAAGGATTAGTGTTTTATGCCAACCTGGTTCAGTAAGTGAACTCAAGTTGCCAAATTCACATGAAATCCTGGGGTAGCTCATATGCTTTAAGCTGGGACGTCCAAATACCTTGCTGGGCTGATAGGCTTAGGCTTAGAGAATTCCTAAAGGACTCTGAAATAATTTCTGCTCCATATAGTGACTGCTGTTGCGAATTAGTTATATCTTTATCTTACAGTGAAAAATAGAGGAGTTTCAGCTTCAGATTTTTCCTCTGCATGTCAGACAAGAAAGTGGCTTAAATGGCAACAGGGGATATCCCTGAGATAGGGAGATATCTCAAGAACAACCACTGGTTGATGGAGGCTTCTGGTGAGCAGAAAAAAAGGCAAATAGGCTCCCTGAAGAGAAAAAAATCTACAGCACCTATCAGCATCTTGTCAGAATTAGGTAGATTAAGAATTTATTTCCTTCAGATGGATTTTCACATTTAAACCCATTCTGTTTGATTATCTAGTCATTCATAAGCAAATACCTTTCCGCCATAAGTCCTTCTTGTTTCTATAATCTTCTTTTCTGGCTTCTCAGAAAAAAAAAAAAAAAATCACAGTATTTGAACTCCCTTGTGCCAAATTAGGATCCTTGGGTTTTAGGTATCCAAATTAGGATCCTTAGGTTTTTACTGAAGTGGAAAACCAAACAGAGTTACTCACAGGAACCAGCTCAGATTTACTCAAGAGGAACCCATTCAAAGCTGCTGTTTCAATACCAGTCTGGAACTCTGGTGCTGGAGTCAAGGTCACAGAAAGGCACCACCAGCCTAAATTTGTCAGTCTGTGACACCCATTTGATCAAAGAATAGGACTGACAGCTTTCTCTTGCCTTGAAATTTGGAATTAATGAGAGAGAGTTCTGTTAAAAAAAAAATTAGTCCCAGGAGCAGGAGTCAAACTAATGGCTTTGTCTCTGTGCTGAAGGTCCTGAGCACAGGGCTACAGCCCTGGTGGGGCTGCTCCATCATGAAGACCACTGTAACTGCCATGCCCTGCTGTTCTTCCCAGTGGCTCCAAGACAAACCTATGTAGGAAGAGCAGCAGAACACCCACTGATAGCAACAATTATTGACCTCCCTTTTGGGAGAGAGTGGCCCAGTCTCACTATTTCTTTGTCAACCTTCCTGCAAAACTGTTGGTTTGGACTCTTGCAGCAGATGTGGGTGGATCTTCTGGGTGGAAGAGGTTCTAAGATGATAAGGATTCGGAGGAGGAGGACAGCAAGTGGCTTTTTGTCTTTATGTTAGAAGTGAATGACAGGAGAAGCATTGTTTGACATTTTATTGAGTGGGCGCTGGAGAGTGCCTTCTGTGCTTGGCTCCTTCTCTGTGAAGAGACAGCTTCAGTGGGAATCTTACAGTCACAGTTGTCAGGGACAGAGTCTTATTCACCTGCTCTTGTACACCTCTGCACTTCAACGCTTCCTTTTTCTTCTTTTAAACAAACTGAGAACAGTATTTTAAAGGTTTCTTTCTGTCTCTATTTATCTACTGTATCTTTTGCATCATTTGAGGCTGTTCGTAGAAAACATACTTGCACCACTTTGGGGAATTGAAGCATGGAAGGAAAGAAAATTACATGTTTATCTTTATTTGATTTCTTAATTTGAGAAGCAGGGATAAGCTAATTAATTGACAAAGGGGTTTTAGATTTATCCCATTAGCAGTTAGGGCTAGGACTGCTGAGCAGTTAACTGTTTTTGACATGTCCAGAACCTGAGAAGGTTGTTTTTTGTTCCATGTTGTTTTTTCTCACTTCAGGCTAAGGTACATTTATATTTGCTTTAATATTTTTGCTAAGTAGTGAGTTTGTTAATATTAGCTAACAGGACAGGATCTCTGCTTCCAATAGCTTATACTGAATAATTATTTTGCTGGGAGACTAACAAGATGATTTTATACTACAATTACATAGCTGTGATTCCATAGCTTCTCAATACCCGGTGGTGCTGAGATTCAGGGTTCTTGATAGATTCTGGTAAGAGACAGCGAAAGACCAGGTGATAATAATTAGTAGTAGTAATGCAGAATGTTAATAATACAAACAATTAATAATTAACTTTTTGTCTGGTGATAATTCTTCAGAAATCTAATCAACAAGCACTGATTCTGTTGTGCTAAGTTCTGTATGCATTCTAAATATCCAAGGCAGTCAGATAAGGCATTTCTACTTTATTCAATGTCCTCTGTGTTCTATATGTTTGGAGGAGAATTTAGTCGTAGACAGATCACTAAGTGAAAGCACCTATGAAATGCTGTGAGGTTCCCCCACAGCCAAACTCTTGCTCTGCCACAATTCTCTGTATGTCCTTCAATTTCTAATCCCTTTTCCAGGGCAGCAGTGCATTAGGTATGTGGTAGGGAAACTCAAAAGTATTTTCATATTCCATTCAGATCTCAAGTAATTTAATCAAAACCCTGAAGAGTTACACCCAGACTTGGTTTGGCTCTTTATATTTAGCATAACCTAATACTAGGGCTTTATTTCCTCCTAAACTATCTGATTGAATACTGCTGTAAATTATTCTGGTTTTAGTGAAGCATTATTTCATCTTGGCCTCATGTTTCATAACTTTCAGAATCAAAAAAAAAGGAAGAATTTTTTTCAGCTTATTTCCAAGATTTGCTTAGGTAAGCTTTATGGTATGCCTGCAAGATTTGAAACAACGGTACATATCTTGAGAGGTAGAATGACATCAGTGATATTTCATATTGCCCCGATCACAAAGGGAATATATTCCATATCTTAATTTCTCTCTGATGCATATAGGATTATGGGGTAATTTGGGCCGGAAGGGTCCTCAGGAGACCTCTAGCCCAATCACAGCTTCAGAGCAGGGTCAGCTACAACTTCAGAACAGGATGCCCAGTGCGGTTCCCATGGTGTGATCTTCAACTTCCAGGCGCAGAGATTGCACGGCCGCTCTAGGCAGTTAGCTCCACTGCTTGGTTGTCCTCATGGGGAAACATTTCTTTTGTCCAGTCTGAACCTCCATGTTTTCACCTTATGTCCGTTGCCTCTCAGCCTCCGGATGCAGACTGCTGGGAACAGCCTGGCTCCATCTCCTTGATAAGCTCCTTGTAGGTGCTGGGGGCTTCTGTGTGGTCCTCCCCAAGCCATTCCCTCTCTAGGTGAACAAGCCCCGGTCCCACTGCCTCTCCTCACAGGTCACATGCTCCATCGTCAGCCATCGTGGTGGCCCTCCCCTGGCCTCGCTCCAGTTTATCTGTGCCTTTCCCATACTGGGGAGCCCCAAGATGGACGCAGTGCTCTAGATGTGGTCTACCAGATGTTGAGCATTGGGAACAATCACTTTCCTTGACCTGCTGGCTGTGCTGCTGCTGATACAGCCCAGGGTGCTGTTGGCCTTCATTGCTGCCAGGGCTCATTGCTGACCCACACCCAGCTCGCTGCCCACCAGCACTCCCAGGACATCCTCTGCAGAGCTGCTCCCCAGTCTGCCCCGCTGAAAATGTTTCTTCCTCTCGAGGGGCATGGCGTTGCATTTGTCCTTGTTGAATTTCATAAGGCTCCTGTTGGCCCATCATTGGATCTTGACCTCAGGCAGGGCTGGAAATATAGTGGGAAAGAATTGAGAGGATACAATTGAATTGAGAGGTTGCTCTTGAATCATTCAGGACAGAAATTTAAATACATTAAAGGGAGGAAGAATGTGCAAAGCTATTCCAATGAATCCTTGAAATACCTTGAAATATGGGGACAGAGTCTTTCATCAAGATGTACATGGTGTTAAGCGTAGCGTAAAACCTGCTGCTGTAAAAGCAGTGCCCTCAACCACCTGACCAGGCAAAAAATCATTAGTTGGAACAGCCTGGAGCCCCATATCTAGCAGTGGTCAGCTACATAAAGCAGACATTAGGCATCTGAGGTGAGAGCAGGTGCTGTGTATGCCCTCAGCATATATACATATACACAGTGTGTTAGACTAGGACTGACAAAACGTTGCTGGGATGGGACTGCACATAGGTGGGAGCACATACCTAGAAAATCCCCTACTTGTAATAGCAATTCCTTAAAATCAGGCAAAACAGATGGAGACACTTGTCCTGAGTATAAACATATAGTATAGTATAAAGTTACATAGGCATAACTTCATTGTTCTACTCGTTCCCTAAATCAGGCCTTTACTTATTTAGGATTAAGGAAGGCCGTGAATTTTGAGTGAAATAGCTTTTCTAATTTTTCATGTAAACAAGCTCTTATTTGATTTTTCTCTGTAATTATTCACTAGGGAGAAAATTAAAGACTATATTCCCTATCAAAAGCTTTTATTAAGTATTTGGCCCAAATGACTTGATTGTATCATTTTAATGAATACAGAAAAAATTAATCAGCACGAAAATTCATTAATTGTAACATGGCAGAAAGCCACTGAAATAGACAACAATTCTTCTTTAGCAGACAGATAATTACTCAGACAGATTATTTCAAAGCCATCTTACAAACTTACCCAATGTGTGGGCAACAGATTCACCAGGGGTCCATAAAGCCCTCTCAGTACTTTACATATATTTCTACATATTTCAGTAGGAGTCACCCTGCTAAGGCTGGCTTATTCTACAGTAGCCTACGTACACAAAAGCCAGAAGAATTTACTGCAAAAAGGGGATCCTGATTTTAAGATCCATCTCTCTTTTCATAAACACAATTTGATCAAAATGGAAGACTGTGAAAAAAGATGTTGTACAGAAAAGAAAGCCCAGAAGATTCTGAAAATGGATACAGTTCAAAACCTCATCAGTGCTACCAGCTACTGCAGTCCTCACAAGTGAGGATTAAGTCATATATCTGAGTGGATGACATATTTTGGATCTGCAGAACTCAGACACTATGTTTTTTTCTTAAATGCACTTCCTTTCTTGGTCCATTTGTTCCAGTAAATGGACAGCAATCAACTTCTGAACCAGAAACCCAAACAACAGGTAATATCAAGTGCCTGAAATCTTAAAAGCCACTCCCAGCTGTTCAGACAAGAGAAATCCTGGAGAAGAAAACTGGGACAGAATGTCAGGGAAAGCAGAAGAATGAAGTAGTTCAAAGTGTATGTTGGCTTCTTGCAGGAAAAGGGAAAGCCACACTAATTTTTTGTCTTTGAATCTTAACTGATGAAAACATAGTAGCAGGACTGTCATGTCCAAAAAATTGGGCCATGTGGTTTAGAAATTAAGAGAAAATATTTATTTTTTTAAAAGACTCCAAATAACAGGATCATTTTATTCACCTTTGGGTTTCTGGTTTGGTTTTTTTGTGTTTTGTTTTGTTTTGGTTTTTTGTTGTTGTTGGGGGTTTTTTTGGTTTGGTTTTTTGTTTTTGGTTTTGGTTTTTTTTTTAGATTTCTGATACCAAGCTTTTCTCTTCAAGCAGTTAGGCTAGAAACTAAGTATTTTACTTTTTTTCCACACGAATGTTGAGATTCACTATCAGTGCTGGCACTGCCTGGGAAGCATCAGATGGAGGAAGACCTGGGCTAAGCCTGAGAGAGGCTGGAACACTAAGGCAGCAGTGGACACCCCTGCACTGGTGTGTGGCTAGAAGACCTCCAGGTTTCCATGGGCCAGGTCTTCAGATGGTCTAAAGCAGGTTGATTCTGAAGAAGTCAATGGAGCTGTGTTGATTCACACCATCTGGGTATTTGGCTAAATCATTCTCTGGCAGAGTTACAGAGCTATAAATGTCCCAGCGCTCTTCCACTGTCACTCTTTGTGAGTTGATTCTATATTTGCTGAAAGAAAACAATAATTGAGGCACTGATATTTGCTTGACAGATAATACTCATGGCAACAATCTCTCAGGCATTATTGTGTACACAATTATTGAGAACACTGACAGTTTTCCTTCACTTGATGATATAATAAAATACTACAATTAGTAAAAAATGTACTCAGCCCTCAAAATTTAGTCGTCCAATGACATTCATTGTTCTTGTGACTGACAGATTTTAGTGGAGAAGGATGAATTTACTTAAGTGTTATTTGCATATACTTTTCAATTGATGTTGATTGATTTGAAGTAGCCAAAGGCAATGTGATTTCTAGATTTTCCCTACCACTTACGTTTGTTTTGAGGTTTCCCATTAATCCATGTAATCTCTTGAGTAAATTGCTATTTACTTCATCACAGATAGGTGTGTTTCCTATGACAAACAAATGCTTGGTCTTTTGTTCCAGCGGTATGTCGCTGAAAGGAACCAAAGAGTTGTCTCTGCATGCTTTACTGGCTGTAAGATCACAAGAATAAGAAGTAAGGTCAGTTTTCTCAGCAGAAGGCGGCTGGACGAGCACTGCGACATTCACCCAAATAAGGTTGCTTTTCTAATTTTGTTATAGTCAAGTGCTGTGACAGTGCAGTTGTACCTAATGGAGTGAGGAGTAGGAAGAGGACAATGTCTGTGCTGTGGAGACAGAAATGGTAGAAAGAACCCCCAAAGGATCAGTGGGGGAGATAACGACACACACGACCCTGGTAACTCTTCCCTGTTACTGCCTAGCAGAGTATTTGGTGGGTTTTGATCGTTTCATTTACTATCAGCCACTTGTCATAAAGCATTAAACTACCGCATAAGTCTTGATAGATAGGTAGGTAGGTAGGTAGATAGACAGATAGACAGACAGACAGACAGACAACTATAGAACAAACGCATGCAAACCATTATCAGCATAAGCTTGCTTGCTTATGCTCAGCAAGCAAGGGGTGCTTGCTGAGGCGCATCCTCATCAGATATTAAACCTGGGTGAGAACTCTGCTCTGAGGCTTGAAACTCGTATGTGTCATTAAAACTCCCCAGCGTCTGTGACACCACCCCTTACCTCAGTGTCCTTGGAGGTAAGAGTGCAAAGGGTGGTTAGGTTCACTTCTGAATTGAAGTAAGAGAAAAGCAGGGAGAAAATTCTGTTTGCTGCAGCAAAATTACTGCCAATCCTGGAACTGTAGAATGGCAGAGTAAGGAGGGGACTTGTGGAGGTCATCTGGTCCAAGCCCTGGCTTGAACCAGGTCCATTGAAATCACATTGCTCAGGGTCTTGTCCAGTCAAATTTTGAATATCTCTGTTGAGGAAGATGCTGTATCCTCTCTGGTCAAACTGGCCCAATGTTTGACTGCCCTCGAGGTGAATTTTTTTTCTTGAAGCTTCTAACTGGAATTTCCTGTGTTGCAACTTGTGCCCTTGCCTTTCATCCTGTCTTTGGGAAGAGTCTGTCTCTGCCTCTTCTGTACACTTCTGTTAGGTAGCTAAAGATGGCAAGAAGATTCATCTTTAATAGTCTCTTATTAAAGATTACATAAACCCAGTTGTCAGCCACTCCTTGTACACCAAGTGCTCCTGGCCCCTGACAAGGTCCAGGAAAAAGAAGTAAAGCACAAGGACTCTTCCTTGCTCTTCCTTCTTCCATTCCTGGGTGCTCAAATCAGGCGCCGGTGCTGATGCCGGAGGTCAGGAGTAACAAGGAAGTGAGGGACTACTCGGGCAGTATGATCTAAGCAGGCTGCTGGGGCCCCTGTCTGTGAAAGCAAGAAATCAAATTGCAAGCCCAAGCTTAACGGGACATAATCAATTAGGCAGTATTACACGCAAGGGTCATCCTGATTTGGGCCAGAGCCACACAAGGTCTTTGAGAACAGAGCTGATTGCTTCAGTGTAAGACTTCTCTTCAGCTCAGCAGATACTGATAAAATTTTTGTCCATGCAACACAGTACGTGCAGATGCTGTTTCTGCTCAGCACAGGTATTTTTAGAATAATTTAAATACAGTTTTAAAAGACGTTATATTAACTCTGGCTCGTATTCTTCCACCTGCAAGTCCACACTGAGATGTACAACGTGTGCACCAAGCAAAGAGGAGCGATGAGCACTGATGGTACAAGGACTCATTCAGCGCACCTCTGACAAGGCTGGATTCAATGAGGCAGCCTGTCTTCACAAATAAATAAGCCATGCATGCCCTTACAGTTCAGCAAGCCTTTCTTCCAGTCACTGCATGACTGTGTTGTTAAATACAGAATACCTGACTGTGTAGGACGAGTTTAGCTTCAGAGGTGAGGTTTTGATTCTACCAGACTCATTCCCGTTCCTTAAACTACTGGATGGGGATAAGGGGCACGGAGAGGAGTGAAGCAGTGGCTCAGTCCTTCCCTGCCTCTTCCCCTATCCTGCACAGCTGGGTTTGCAGGATGAGAACTGCCCACCCCATCCCTTAAAACACATCGGAGCAGCTCCATTCCCTTGGAGCTCCCACAGCCCAGCATACACAGATTGCTTGGTTAACACTCTTTTCCCGGTACTCACAGTAACTGCTCCAATAAAGCAGTACCCAGCAGCACTCTGGGGGGCTTGTCTGCTTGTAAAAATCCAATGAACAACTGAGGGGACATGGCAATTTCTTGCGGCTGTCAATCTGTTATTCCGTTGCCAATTCACAGCATGCTGCAGAAGCGTTTTCAATAGTCGGAAGTAAAGTCTGGTTAATCTCTGTAAAGCCCAGAAATACTTCTCCAATCATCCCAATTTAATGGGTGATTCTCGTGCAAGGATAGCAACGTCTACCAATTTAAGGTAGCTGTGGATTCAATGGAATACTAACTGAGATACAGGGGCTTTCACGGCATGATCTAGTGAATCATAAAGATATGCATGTACAAGCAGTTTTTAAATTTCGGCCTAAACATCAAATTGCCGTGCAACATCAACATAACTTTGTCACAATGTTTAGTGGGAAACACTTAGAGCAAAATATTACCCTCTCAGCCAAAGATGTGTCAGAGAGAAATATTCTTGTCTTTCAGTATGGCTATAGACGCAAACCGGAGCTAAAGAAAAAATACAACATTTTTAATATAAGTATTTATTTTAGGTTGATTTTTTAATGAAATATTTGACAGCCCTGGAGTACAAATATAATTATTTACTGTAGGATTTAATTAAAATATGCCTAGTTTTGGCAACCCCACCCCCCATCTGTCCTGAAATACCAGTGCTACGGTACGCAGGCAAAAATAAATTAGGAAACACAATTCTGAAGTCCACACATATTATATGTATTCTTCGAAGTCCTATTTATGGGCCAAATTCAAGAACTTGTAGAGGAGGCCTCTGTGGCTGAGGAGTTTGTTCTGTAGCGTGGGAGAAGCGTGTAGGATCCTCATGAGACTCCTGTGCCTCTCATTGCCACCTTGTTTTCTTCCATGGGGCATGGCTGGTTGCTTTACATAGTCATAGAATCCTATCAGTAGGATGCATGAAGCTTTGGGTCAGCATTGGGGTGACCATGGGTCTGCAGAGGATTCCCATAGTGGGAGCTAGAACTCCTGGTGGATCCATGTGTTGTGATGGCAGGCAGAGGAAGGGAGAGCTGTACACTTGCTCCCAAAATTGGATGTTCTTAAAGGAGAAAAATACATATTTCACTGATAAGATGGTAGAATTGGCTGGCTTTTGGAACAGATATGGCCCTCTCAGTGAGCAAACCTGTTACAGCAATAATCTGGACAAGTTCTCCACTGATGTCCTTAAAGTGAACGGCTGGCAAGAAATGTTTGTTTTACAGAATACCAACCAGGATAGAAGAGAACATGTGTGATACACACCTTCTTCCCTTGGAAATGATGCCACACTGCAGGTGCATAAAAAGCTAGTATTTTCAAACTTTCCTGATCAAAGTGCATAATTGCAAGGGTAGGCTGTATGCATGCTTATGGAAAATGTGCAACACTCCCATCAGCTGCAGGAGAGTCAGGGTTTCCCAGAACTCCTCTCCAAGTGATCTTAATGAATGAATACCACAAATGTCATCCTCCGCTTCTTCCAGGTGCTTTTTTAATAGCACTGCTGGAGAGAACAGCTTTTGTTCACACAAGTGGCCCCAGTTTCCAATCAACATATTGCTCATGCTGGCACTCTGAAAGAGAATTTGAAAGAAGGAGGTTCCTAATCCTGTTTGTATTCAAGCCCAAGGTAATCTGTCCTTGGTTTGCACATGTGTTTCTGTCTGCATCAGGTTAAGAGGGTATAAAATGCTGCTGACAACTCCCCTTAGGGTTTCCCTTAGGAATTCTTATGATGCAGGATAATTAGCAGGGCCCTGGGGAAGCCAGGAGAGAGGTCCTTTTCCCCTTCAGGGTCTCCGTTGAATAACTCAACCTCCCTCAGTATTTGCACAGCTCCCATTTATATGATGGACCAGGACTTAAAGCAAACAAACAGGTATCTAGACAGAGACAAAACCAAACAAAAACCAACCTAGCTGGTATCTAAACGAAGGATCCTGCTGCCAGACCTAGACAAGCAAATAAGTGATGTTGTTAAGGGTGCGTGCTGCCAGAGCATGTCCTGGCGTGTTCAGTGGGAATTGCTACCTCTGTGTGATGAAAACCAGGTCATTCGCCAAGTGCCTGAATGTGGATTTAATAGCCTCAGTGGGAGTGGATGTGGTTTTCCTCTGAGGAACTCTTGGCCTTATGTTACATGCACACACTTCTCCCCCCCCATCTCTAAAAAGAAAAATAAAAAAACCCCCCACAACTGCTGTAAATCAAGGAAAATTCATAACTTGCTTGAGGTATAACAGCTGCTGATTTAAGGCTCAACATCTTTGGGAGCACATTGCTGCTAGGAAGATAAAAATGTTTTTGACAAAGTTGTGACCATAAAAATTGCAAGGCTTTAGTCAACATTTAGAGAGGATTTGCATCTCCTTTATAATAAATAACAATAATAATAGCTCACATTTATACGGTGCTTCCCAGATTCAAAAGGTTTTACAAACATCAGCTAATTAATCTTATTGAAATACTTTCCCTCGCAATACAGTGATATACAGTCCAAAATGTATCTCATAAAGGCGGCTGATGACTCATAAAATGCAGCATTTTCCTCACTGTGTGACTATCACTGGCTTTTAAAATGGGAAATATAAAAATCACACACCTTTATATTTATGCAGCCCATTCTTCAATTATTACATCCGTGCAGTGGCCGCTATGGTTAATTTGGGCTGGGAGCATGACTGGAATTTGTATCTCCAGCCTGATTCTCTGGCCTCTTCATTCTGTGCCCTGGATTTTCCTCACATTATGGGGTGGGGTGGGGGGGGCACATGGCAGTCATTGTCAGCCTGCCACGTCAGGCTAATGGTCCCCAGCTCCTGCTGAAGGAGTCCGTGGGTGAAACAGGCTTCTCCAGGGGGCAGGTCAGATCTGGCACCAGTCTTTGGGGGGGCAGCAGAGGGGCTACCTCCCCCTCTGCAAGGTCTGCAGGAGCCATGGAGGGACAAGAGCATTGGCAGCTCTTGTGGATACTCCCTGAAGTCCTTCTCACTCTGTTTTGGGAATGTAAAGGAGACCTGAAAGGGATATGTGCCAAATGTGCACTCCTTTTTTATCCCCCTCCTCTTATATCCCATCTCATACCACATCCCTGAAGGAACATGAATCAAGCCTGTGGTGGTGAAAAAGAATTTTTGCTAGCATGGCTTCTAGCACATATTTCTTGACTGACAGCCAATATTTTTGTGAGAATCCTACCAGTCAAACCATACTGTTGACTTACTGCCGATAATGGCTGATCGAGGCTTTCCTGCCATTCCCCAGCAAAAAAGTCTCTGTGTCCCCAGTGCAGAGGACATGTCCTCAAAAGCTGGAAGCACAAAATAGGGCTGTAACTAGGGCTTTGCTTCTTCCAGAGTGTGCGGTACCTTTATTCAAAAGGATCGTGTAGCTTTACAGCTTTCACCATTGTTGTTTATGGCTTCTTACTAGAAATGTAGGAGAAAATCCTGTAATCTTTAAACTGACTAAATGTGAAGCCAAACTCAAGCCAAGCTTTGTACCAGACACATATACTAATGACTACTCATGCTAATATACTTTACTTATTCTTTGACTTACTAATTACTGCTACAAGTGTGATAGCATTTTTATAGTAAGTGGCATAGCTGTGGGATTATCTTGCGAGATGGGATCATTGTTAACTACTTCTGCTTTCTCTCTGTAGAAATTTTGAAAGGCTGTGCTTTAGGTCTTGACTCTTATTCATATGAATGCTGGTTTACTCCGTATAAGTAATATCAGAAGCATTACAGTGAATGCAAAAATAGTTTACTAAGTCTACAAGGCCCTTTTAAGCTGACAGAGTGGTACAAAGTGTCCTTAAACATTTATGAGAATCAGGCTGTTGGGGCTCTTGTTTAGCTCAGATCCATGCTTGGTTTTAAACCAGCTCATTGACTGCAGAAAATGACAGCAGAGGAAACTGCATCCTGTGGATTCTGTTCTCCTCTCACAGGCAGGTCTTTTTGCACCACAGCAAAAGAGATGATGGCATCCTAAAAAAATTTTCAGCAACTACAGGTATGCATCTTCCTGGACACCAGCTCTGCTGCTCAGTCCTGCCAGGCCCAGCACATCACAGATCCTGTGGCAGGTCTGGATCCACAGCCTCAGGTGCCCTAAGTGCCTTGCTGAGACTTCAGGAGAGGAGCAGCCACCGGCAGTGAGGAAAGCCCCTCTCAGACGGTGCTGGGGAGGAAGGACCTGGAGGCGTCCAGCCATGGCTGTCAGCTGCTGGCATGTAGCCCCAGCCTGCCCCTTACCTCCACCCCTGTTCTCGACAGCCCTGTCTCTGGGTTTTCTAGCAGAAACCCTTACCTGAATACGCAGTTTTTGTGATATTGGAATGCTCTAGCTACCGTTGAAATGCTTTGCCTCAACTGTGAAATGTCACTTTGAACAAAGGAGATAATGTAACCAACTGACCTTCCCCTCTTGTCTATTCAGTCATAAAGGATGACTCCTGATTAAAATATATGTTTGCTACTTTTTCCATCCCTTACTGCTGAAGAACCACCATTACCATGGAAGTCTGAGCCAGGTTCCCTCCAGTTTGTGCTTTGTCAGCCGGGAAACTGCCCGAGTTCAGGCTGCAGTGTGCTTCTTGCTGGTGATGTGTGAAGTCGGATGCACAGAGCCAGCTTTCTGCTCCCGGATCCGCTTTGCAGGATTGCCCATTAGCAGAAGATAACTTTTCTTTGGGACTTCAGCAGATTTGAGCTGACAGTTGTCAACATGCAGGATGTGAATGTGGAGCCTTTATGGTAGAAATTCTAAAAAGTTACTTTTTAGGCTATAAACCGTGCTTGAAGCAATGACACGTGATGCCTCAGTGACAGGTATGGTTTTCAGATCATCCCTTGCTTCTAATAAAATACTTTTTTGTGCATTACCACATCACATGAACTATGTTTATATCATCACACAGAGTATTGCTGTGACTTCCTACTTACAGAGCAATTCCTGTACTTTATTTACACATTTCAGAATGATCTTAAGTGTTTAGTTACAATTTCCATTTAAGCCTAAAAATAAACGTTTGAGATATCTAAGCATGAGTTTGTTGTTCAGACTCTTCTTTACACTCAGTACTGAGCACAGAGCACTCTTCACATTTTTAAACTGAACAACATTGTCAGCTGGGTGAGGGGAAAAGTAATGAAAACTTTTCTGGTAAATAGGGATCAGCACAGCTCACCAGCTTTTAATTCGTGTAAGTGCTAAGGAATTGACATAAATTTATGTGTAACCACTTAGCAATAAGTAGAAAACAGGTAAGGAAAAAAGTATTATTGTATGACTTGAAATTGCCATGGATCTAGTAAGTAATAGTTAATACCTCCCTTTTTTCCAATAACTATGTACAGAAATGCTCTGGATAGATGCTCAGGCTACTGTACCATAAAAAAGGCTAAAATCTCAAAATCTACAGAAGACCTCAAGAGAAATAGCTCAGAATGTGGAGTTAGCTAGTTAGGAAATGTGGAGGACAGGGGAGTCCAAGTGGCATGTATCTTACATTACATGGCTCTTTTAATCATTATTTTTCTTAAAACCAGAACTCCTCTGGATTTTATAGCTCAGTGGGTAAAGCCTCCAGCCAAGATGTGGGAAACAGCGGGTCAACCTTCCTTTCTTCCCAAAGGATTCAAAGCCACATCTCCATATGCAAGGAGAGAGCGTTATGTTGTCATTCATTTTGGGAGATATGTTCAGGAATATACTTGTTTTAGTGAAGCTTTTAGCATCACAGTTGTGAGTTTAAGCATGAAGGCTGCACTTAAATTCCCTTTTGGGTACCTGGGCCAGAGTTCCACAGGCACAGAGATGACAACGTTGCTAAGTTGACAGCAGCAGTATCAAGACAAATCTACGGTTTTGACCTTAGTATAGTTGTCTTACCTCCTTTGACATCAACACCTCTTCTGAAAGAGCTGTTGAAGAGAAGTAACTTTTGGTTTTGTCATATGAGAAGAAACATAACTGTGCAGGAAGAGTTTTTGACAGCTAACTGTAATGTCCCTCCTCAGCCTCCTCACACCCTCTTCTCTTGGCCCATACATTATAAATAGAATTGTTTTATAGATATTATACAATTTTTTTCTTCAATGGCTAAAACTGTGTAGATAATTCTCATTGAAATTAAGGCATTTATAGGGAAAATTCTAAACTATTTCTTAAGTGTAAATCAAACAATTTAGCTCCTTTTAATTGTGTCTACTGATCTGAAGAAAGATAAGCAACCTCTCCAGAATCACAGAATCACAGAATCACTTAGGTTGGAAGAGACCTTTAAGATCATTGGGTCCAACCATCAACCTAACACTGCCAAAACCACCACTAAACCATGTCCCTCAGCACCATGTCTACCTGTCTTTTAAATACCTCCAGGGATGGCGATTCCACCACCTCCCTGGGCAGCCTGTTCCAATGCTTGACAGCCCTTTCTGTGAAGAAATTTTTCCTAATATCCAAACTAAACCTCCCCTGGAACAACTTGAGGCCATTTCCTCTTGTCCTATCGCTTGGTACTTGAGAAAATAGACCAACCCCCACCTCGCTACAATCTCCCTTCATGTAGTTGTAGAGAGCGATAAGGTCTCCCCTCAGCCTCCTTTTCTCCAGGCTAAACAATCCCGATTCCCTCAGCCGCTCCTTGTAAGTCTTGTTGTCTAGGCCCCTCACCAGCTTCATTGTCCTTCTCTGGACACGCTCCAATCCTGGCAGTCCTGGTAGTCCTGGCAGTCCAATCCTGGCAGTCCTGTAGAGCATCCCTTTCTCTGCATCCTTAGTCTTAGAGATCTGTAACGAATAGTTAGGATAACCCTGGATAGATTTAAGTCTTCTGTAAAAGTTTCTTCTCCCAGACATTACTCTTACTTATTTATATCTTTCAAAATTTCAAAAGCAATGGACTTGTTATAGTCAAGTACAGTTCTTCCAAGCTAAACCAGACTAATATTTTACAAGCAACATAGCAGAGTGTGGAAAGAAGAGAAATAAATAAATCAGCTGGTGAACCATTATCATTCACTTTACATAGTAAAACCCAAATATAGCTGTCATTTTCTAACTTTTATTGAAAATAAATTGAAAAAGTATATCATTCTTAAACCCAGCAAAGAAACAGAGAACTGCCTAATATTCTGTGATGCACATTACTTGTGTAATATATATTACAAAGGGGAAAAAAAAGAATGAAGTAGTGAGATTGCTTAAAGTTGTAAAAGTGGCTTATCGTATGCCAGAATCATAAAAGACTCATTTGAAGGAGAGAGAAAATAAAGAAGGGGAAAATCAATTAAGAGTAAGCAAAGTAAATAGCAGTTGTTTCTGTCTTCCTACACTGCTTTGCAGCCACTGTATCAAGCAGAGAAAAGGGTAGGCGGGTATGGGTGTTGTAAAAGTCCAATATTGGAATTGGCTCAAAACCTCAGATTTCTGAAATAGTTTATGACACTGAAGTATTATTTTTCAAGGATACCAACATAATTATGTAGACTTTTATTCTGAAAAGTAAAAGAAACTTGCTGTCAATTTTCTTGCAGCTCTGCGGATTGGAGTCACAAAAGCAAGGCAAAGAGTAAGTCCCCGTAGTTTGTCAGTGTGTTCAGAGGCACATGAAGCTTTGGCAGCCCAGATGAACGAGCAGGGTTGTGCTCCACAGGATGCCATCCCTTTCCCAAACACCTGACCTGGGAGTCAGCTGGGCTGAAGACAGTTTTGGTCTTCACCCCTCATTGACCAGAGTAAACACTGAGCCGGGTGAACTCCTTGTGTAGTTCAGTGAGTTCAAAGGCGTGATTCACGCTTGACCTCCTATAACCAGATCAATCCTAAAAAACTAATTCCCAGGGCAACGTAGCAATGATCAGTTTGCAATAAGTCTCCTCCAACCTACAAAGTTTCAGACCAAGTGGTTATGCAGAAAGGCTTCTTGATTAGTGTCATTTGTCCCTTCTACCATTCAAGGGTGGTTCAGCCCCGTTTCTGGCACTTTGTGCCTCATTACTACTGAAATCTATAAGAATTGTGTAATCACTATTTTGGATTTCGAAACCAGCTCATTTGAGAAGTTCTCCATCTTAAGGGCTTCATATAGCCCTTTCCAGATGACGATCAATGTCCAGCTGACGTGCCCCGGGTGCTGACAGCTACTGAAACATGCACTGATGAGAAACCTGCTCACAAAGATAAAGGGTATTTTATGTGATTTGGTTATACATTAAAAACACTGTCCAGTTTCCTCAGAGCAGTAGCTGATCACACATTAATCATCCTTTAGAAAAGACCATTACCAAAAGCTAATAATATTTAACCCTGTTGAGGGGAAAATACTTGTCCTGTAAAATATTTTTCAACAGTCAGCGTATAATAGCTTGCTTCAGAAAATAATAGCAAATGCTGTGTTTAGGGGGAAGTAACGAGTTACACGGTGTTCAGCTCCCTCAGAGGACCTCAGGAAACACAGGACACAAATTAAATTATAATTTATAGTATCCTAATTGTGTCAGTTTACATGGAGAAATAAACAAAGCCTTCTTCATATAATATACCTGACAAGCATCTATTTTAGCATCCTCCTGAAGCAATTTCCAGTGAGATGTATTTTCATGCACAGTCTTATTAAAAAGTTAAGGAAAATGGAGGGTATATTTGACAGATAAAATTAGAATATTAATGAAAACACATAATCCACTCAGATACTCAGAATATGAAGGACCAAATACAAAACAGAGGAGAGGAAATACTTTAATTCAGAAAGAGAAAAGTGAATGATACTACTGGTTTGCTTTTTTTCCCCTTAGTATTATTAATTTACATAGACGCATACAGCTCCAAGAAGTCCTAACCAAGGCTGGAACCATTTAATATTAAATCCCTTATATATACTAAATCTAACACAGTCTGATTCTTCCTTCTTCTTCCCCTCCCCAAAAATATCCATTTATACTTTCTGCTCAGAGTAGGAAGCATGCAAATTGTAATTGAGTGCTAAATACAATTATCATTACAACAATTTTGCTTTGCCCATGAAAAGCTTCATGGTGTCATGTTATGTGAATCATTTCCTGGTTTGTGAAGAAAGACATGTAATAACTTTGTTTTCACTTTAAACTGCCCGCTATTTCCTGCAGCAGTCTTGTGAAAATGTATGAAATAGTTCATACTTTTGCTCAATTCCTTTTAAATACAAGATTTAAAGTGTATGTGAGATGGGTGCATCTGTGCTCACTTTAAATGTCATTATATGAAGTTCTGTGCATGACTGTTCATTTTGGAGCCACTGGCAAAGCTCAAATTGATTTTGAACCTTTCATCTGCCATAGGAATACATATTAGCACGACGGACAAATCTGCAACTTAATATAGTGGCTACGGTGTAACTGAAAAGTCTTACATGAGCTGCAAACCGTGGTGTTCAAGATTATTGCCAACAGAATCTGTCCAAAAGGATGCTTTGTTTTCATCATTTGGAGCATAATCTCCCTGAAAATACATATTTTACATAAAATCCTTAATTAATTTTTATTGATCAAGATGCCATTTGCTGGAAAATATTTTTAATATTTGGCACTGGGTAAAATACGCTTTTAGGTGATGATTATTATGTTTATCCTCAGTTTGGGGAGGTAGTACATGAAGATAACAGTAAAATAAACTGCAGTCTGTGGTATGCCTTAGATGTGGCATTGATTATGCGGCTGTGACTTTCCCATTGTGCCCCTGATCCTGGCACCTAGTCAAGCCCCTGACAATAATGATTCAGGTTCTCATTCTTACTGAGCATCCCCTTCTATTTCTGTAAAAAGCCTTTTGGCTCAGCTGGCTCCTAAACAGGTGTATCCCTTTTTTCTGTACTTCATTAGGCGCCCTGCCAAGGAGAGAAAGGCTGATTCAACTTTCCTGTCAAATGGTCTCTTTTAAAGTGGCACCTTTCAAAGGGAGATCCGGTATTTTGCTGGTGTATCTGGGCTCGAGCGTGGGAGACAACAGAGCATTCCTGGTTGTCCTAGAAATAAAACTCTTAAGCTTTAGTGATGACATTGGAACACAGCTCTTTGTTCCTGCACATCTCACCAAAAATATATATATCATATTTCAGATATTTCCAGTAACA
The DNA here is from genome assembly GCA_013398295.1 of Chionis minor. Taxonomy (NCBI): domain Eukaryota; kingdom Metazoa; phylum Chordata; class Aves; order Charadriiformes; family Chionidae; genus Chionis; species Chionis minor. The sequence goes on along the minus strand of VZSF01011010.1, from coordinate 15,000 downwards.
ATTGCTGATGTATGACCACAGAGAAATAGATATTTTGTGGTTTTCTTAAAGTAGCATTATTCATATGGAAAAAGCTTTTCAGGAGATCCATTCTGACTGTTTTTAGTTGGGAAACATTTCCTTTGGAGAAAAAGAGTCTTGAGCCCATGGAGAAGCTGAAAAAACAAGTTCTTCATGTAAATGAGGTTATCTGGCATATTTAGCTTCTACATGTTTTGGCTGGAGCCCTCTGCAAAACCTTCTGAGATGTCCCTGCCCTGGGGACCTACTGTAGTCCCTGCGCCTCTCTGTGTGCACCCTGGTGAATTACATCCTGCAGTGCCATTCCCTGCAGCCAACAAAGCTCCTTTTCTTGACCAACGATGCCTGGTATGTCCTCTGTTTTATTTCGGGTGGTTTCCCAAGATATTTCAGATTCCTTCTGATTCAGTGACCTACCAGGGGGCAAAAGGCCATCTCACTCTATTTTCGTCCCTTCCAGGATATTTTTGATAGTGGAGGGGCTAGGGACAAATGTTCTGCTTTGAAAGTCTCTGGCCTCTAAACTGGTTGCAAGTTGGTGTGCAGGGAATTTTACACTTGGATAGACCACAGCTAAAAGTGATAAATACTAACACTGAGGCTTACGGAGCCAGCTACAAGGTTTAGCCGGACCACTCCATGTGAAATGAACAGCAGTTATGTGGGTAATTCTCTAACTGGTTTTCATTAGACAATATGGGTGCAAGTGTGGACATGCTTAATGGATAGATAAAAATTTAAAATGATAAAATTACCAGTTTATTCTTACTTCTTTTTAGATTGTTAAATCTCTACGGCAGCTGTCACAAGCCAACGCTGTGCGTTCAGTACATCACATAGGATTTTCGTAATCACTTCCTAAGCTAAAGCTAAGCCTCCTTTGCACGTTTGATCATAGTCTCAGCCTACGTTAGTGCTCTCGCTTGCCTGTTTTCCATCCAGCCAGCAATCTATGCTTGGCTCCCCTCACCCTGGCGTCCAACCAGCTTGGAAAACGGTATCTCTGGAGCTTTTGCCGTGGAACTTGCGCAGCACGTGAACGGCTGCTTCCGGCAAAGCTGTGGGAGCCTGGCTTGCCACCCCATGCCCCAACCATTTGGTGACCAACCCTATGGTTGTGGTTGTGATTGACCCCCCTGGGCCACTGTGGGGAGAAGCAGCCCCCAGACAGGTGGGGGTCTCAGCTGGGAGGCAGGAGCTGGCAGCAGTCGCTGCCTGGCGGTGGGGCCAAGGCTGGCCAGCCCCAGCTGTGGAGCTTGCCTGTGTCCAAATTTGGGCTCAGCACCACGAACCAGGAGGCTTCTTTGGCTCCCACCCTCAGCTTGGGCCAAACAGGCTGTGTAAGTATATCCCACTCATCTGAATGCACGCGCGCTTGTGCCACCGTAACACCTGCACCGCTATAGCCTACCCCAGACCTCCGCTAGGCAGACTTAAAAATTAATAATTGAAAGAAAACAAAGGAAAAAATTAATTTAAGGAGCTCTTGATGATGCCAGCTAATGTGGCCATCTATCCAGAAAGAGAAGATTATATACACAAGTTACAAAGAATGTTTGCAAACATTATCGTTAATGTGCACACCTTATCAACATACATTGATTTTATACACATCCTTTAATTTAAATAGCTTTGATTTTCTGTCTGGAAGACAAAAGAGAACATTAATAGCCATCGCTTACTGAGTTTACAGAGCCGTACATTAGCTCCTCTAAAATGATATTTTGTTTGTTATGCTTTAACTATTAATATTTAAAAGAATATTAAAAATGCTGGAAACCTGAGTCAGGTAGACACTATATAAATAAATTGCATATTTGATATTAATTCACCCTGTTACTTCCTATCATCCTCTATAAAATTGTATACTTCCTGCAAAGCTACCAACAAAAATCTCTGTGTGCCAGTTTATTACCTGTATAGATATCATTATTCCCCTGTGACAGCAAAGTCAAATTCAAGGCATTTTTCATAAACTAGGAAAAATTACCTTTCCAGTGACATGTGACACAACCTTCAACTACTAAATGAATCCAAGAAAAATTCTCCTTTGGGAAAAGACCTTGCACATGATTTGTCAGCCTTAAAAATATTTTTTGAGAAAGTTAATTCTGAGAGGCTTTACAACTGAGCAGTGTTTTCAGCCTATATTTAAACTGTTCTCTGCTGTGATGCATTTCAGAATCAAAACTACAGAAAAAAATTTGCTTTGCTATATTTTAGCCGTACAAAGACTGTTAGGTCCTCATGGTGAGATCTGAGGCCTTATTGGAAATCTCATATAAAAATCTTATTTGTAAATGTCACGTCATGATTTTCAGCACCGAGGTGTTCCAGGAGATTGATGCTGCGATGAAGAGCCTGAGGAACAGACTAAAACTGAGGTGAGACGTCTGGGAATTGACAGGGGAGTTAAAGTAGGATGAAGTGGTTGAAGCAAAAAGCATCAGCTTTGGGGAGGAGGAGAGGACAAATGGATATTCATAAAAAGAGCACACTGCTTCCAAAATCTCCGCCAGGTTTAACCTTCCTTCTGCTGTTGATAAAGACACGTCTGGAAAGCCCATTGGCACCTGGGCTCCTCAGTGCTGGTCCATATGCAGGATGATAACCTACAGATGCTACTACTGCCCTCAGTTACTGAGGTGGGGTGAATGCACTCTGCCTGCCACAGCTCAGGGAGGGTTAATGAATGGCTTAATTACCTGCCCTCGCTGAGATCAAGCTGCAGATTTGAACCAGCTGCTGTAAGAGAGGGCTGCCTGGGCAGCATGGGGCAGCAGGTGGTCAGGCTGCAGGCTGCCCTGGAGAGGCTTCAGAGATACAGGCTGACAGGAGTGGTGGAAAAGGCAATGTGGAGAGGAAAATTGCCAAGCAGGAAGCTAGGAAGCTGTAAAGGAAGAGGGAGAGATAGGGAAGGATGATCTGTGATTGCTTGCTCTAGAGCTGGCAGGAAAGAGCGTCTCTGGCCATCCCTGCTCCCACCTGAATGGGCATCTGAAGCTGGGCAGGGGCTCGTAGCTGAGTTTGCAACCCCTTGCATCTACAGGCCCTAACTTTGAGCTGTTAATTACCTGTGGGGACCGTCTCTCTTGCAGTTGGAGAGGGCGGCATGGGATGGGGATGCTTGACTTCATTGTAGGCACGTGCAACAGGCTGCTGCTGGCGTGGTGGGATTCGGCTGTGCAGTACAGCTCCGTGCCTGCAGAGACCCTGAGGCTGCCTCTAATGGCAGCACGGTGTGGTGGCACCTGCGTGGCACTTGGTCTCGCACAGGCGATCTTGCTGAAAAACCTGTTGGAGTAGTCTGAACAGCATGGTGTTTAAAAGAGCTAAACCCATTCGACCCAGCTGGATCACAGCTCTTCCAGGTGATGCTATGCTACATAGATATACAGATACTTCCCGTTCAGTGTAACTAAAAATATTGCAAAGGAAAGGCCCTGGTGTTTACTGAAGCAGGGCGACACTGCTAGTCTTCTCTATCCTGCAGTCTAAGAAAATTAAGTTTGCCATCTGCACATGGTGTTAAAATTGGAATTTCCGGGGCTCTGGAGAACTTGGATTTCAAATAGGAATAAAACCCTGGACATGTGAAATTATTTATGTACATAACTTCCCAAAAACAAATTGAGCAGCTTCTTCAGGAGGGGAGGTACGTGGGTAAATGTCTGTCTGAGGAGCGGGGCAGGCACGATGGTCACGCTCCTAATGCCTCCGTCACCAGCTGGCCCTTGAGACGTGGCTAGTGGTGAGTGCAGCTGCTGGTGAGGTGGTGGGACTGCTGACCAGCTGGGGCTGGGGGGTCTCACGCTCGATGTGTTTGGTAGGAGGCTAGACCTGGCAGAAGCAGAGCTTGTGGTGCATGTAGGTTGTTTCTGATGCAGCAGAGGCTAAAAACCCCTCACAGGAAGCAGAACCCTGTTAAGTATTTCACAAGAAATAACACAAGAACCTTCTGTATGAACAATAGTTGCAGTCCTGGGTGCCCCGTGACTTTTTTCCTTCGGGTATTTGTTTTATGCCATTACACTCGCTCTCCCCACTTAAACTTCATCTGATGCTTTTGCAGCATTTTGGGATTTAAAGAGCGTAAGAAAAACCCCAAACAGACAAATATCCAAAGCCCATTTTTAAAAATGTGGCCATTCCTCAGTCCAGTAAGTGCAGCTTTCAGAGAGGCAGATTGCCAGTGCATGTCTTCTCGTGCCGGTAATCACGTAGAAGTACCTAGTAATTGATCATAGTCTGGTCTATGCGAAGGTTTGGGTAGGAAAAGGTGGGGAAAGACTGATAAGGATAACTGATGCATGGTGGAGTCATGCAGAGACACCTGTCTCTGTAGCTGTATCCTCAGCAACTGCTGAGATGTGAGCACAGGGTGAAAGCTCTCTCACTTGTTGTGCGTCGTTCTTCACTCAACCTTATTGCAACTGCTTTCCCCCCCCTCCTGTCCTCTCAGTAGGGAAGCATTTGCCCGTCAGTGTTTTGCTGTAGGTGGCGGTTCAGCTCACAGCAAATTTTGGAACGTGATCAGCTGTGCCAGCCATTGCTATCTCCGTATTTCCATGCGGTGTAGCATCCAAACACCAGACAGTCATTAATAGCTCTTTTCCTCAATGGCTTTTCCGCTGTTTGAAGGGATAAAGCTAGCAAAGGGGTACAGGAATGCAGGGGCTGTGGAAGAAGGCTGTGACTTTACTAGGAAGTCAGTTGCTGAGTTTTTTGCAGTCTGGGCTAGCGAGCTGTCTGTTGGACTGTCCTTCCTACTTCATTCCATTTGCTCGAGCTGAACTTATCACGTTTGAACTTAACTAAGACTCAGAGAAACTGCTGGACACTTACCTACTTGTTGGTGGGGTGTATATGCAGGGGATTTACTGGGCTTTTCATCCTTGGGAAATTTCACTGAACTCACTGAACTTCAATGCCTGCTGTGGTGTGTGCTCCTGTGCAGCTCCCTAGTCTCTTCCCATCTAAATAATAGCTATATCCGATCATGGGAAACTACGTTTTCCACTGTCTTGTGTTCTCTGTTATTTGTTCTGATCGTATGTCTTAGAGATGAAATATAATTTCAGTAAAACCAAAGAGCTACCATTTAAAATGACCTCTCTTCTTACCAGCAAGATTACCTGATATAGGACTACTTGATTTGGTTTAAGAGATTGTCAGGGATGACTCCTTTTCCTTTATAAATCTGTATCTACTAAGAGAGAATGCAAAGGAGCTGGCTAGCTAAAACCCAGAATTTGTAAGCTTAAAGTGGTTTGTTGTTTTTTATGTGTATGCAGAAAGAAGAAGATGTTTTGTTTGGGGGCTTATAACATACAAAAACTTCTTTCTCGACGCTTCCAAAGTTGTTTACATTAAGAAAGGCAACCAAAAGGCTTAGTAAAGGTGAGAAAAAGGGCTCTTTAAAAATTAGAAACCTAGGAAACATTCTCTCTGCTCCTTTCAAGAAGACAAACTGAACATAATTCCACTATCCAGTTTCTCCCCATAAGGTATGAGGATGCGTTTGTTCCGTTCTGTGAGGTTAGGGGACAGCTGCGTTATTAGTGCTGTATTAGGGAATGCATATTTTGACCATACTCCAGCCAAGTCTCGATCTGAACGTCCTTTGCAGTACATGTCCCCTGAGGCTTTTAATTTTTTATATACATTTTTGAATGTCTGTGCTTTATCATCAGCAGAATCTGAAGCTGCTGCGTGCAAATCCAGCCTGAATTTCACAAGCAAGTATGCTATGCTGATCTGATCATTCATCTTTTCTGAATGTGGGATTAGTGGGAGTTTACAATTATCTACTCATGGAAAGCTATTGCAAAACTAATGGCGCTAAGATACAGAAGCATTTTTCTTGTGGCAAAAATCACACAAGTCAGAGCTTGCCACTTACATGTTCCAAGATAAGTTTGATGATTATCCTGTAAATGAACATTGATTTTTTTTCTTTTCTGTAGATCCCATTACTTTCTATCCCAGAGAGATTGTTCTGTCTTCTTGCATACCTATTATAAATGCATAACAAACATTTTCTTTGTACGTTATTGTTTTTTTCTTAAACAAAAGACGCCCTAAACCCCCCAAAAACCACCACCTCCCCAATGATGCTCTGAATGTGAGATCCTGACTATTTTTAGTGCAGCTGGAAGAGATGTGCGTGCTTTTATAACTGGCTGACCCACAAGGTGGCACTAAAGAGAAAAGTGACAACTTGCCTAATAAAAAGTGAAAACCAAAGGCAAAATGCCATATGCTGAATCAATATTATTTTAATTAGGAGCACGCTTCCTTTATTGTCAGTTAAATTTTATTTTGTGAAAAGCCTTAAAGCTACATAGCAGCAAAGACAGTTCATTGCCCCCATCCCACATCAAAAGTTAAGTTTTAAAGAGAATGAATGAGAGACATAGGTCGTCTACTTATCACAGTTCCAGAATCTCAAGGAGGATAACTGTGATCAAAATGTAGTTAATTAATTTTCTTCACAGGGGAATAAAGGAATTCAAATGAACTAAAATCTGAAATCTTCTTTTCAGTTATTAGACATGTTGGTAAGAGATACGACACGAGGAATTATTCATCATCTGTGATGCAAATGAGTTTTCTACAGGAATGTTTTGCTTGCTTAATTTTTATGCCTTTGCTGTTGAGTGCTCTGGTCTTATTTCAGAAACAAACCATATTATTTATGGTTCTGTGATCAAGAATTTTATACCAACAGGGGTTAAATCTTGCCACTTTGATAATGAGTATGAATTCTCACCAAAAACATCTTAATCATGAAACTTTTTGAGATTCAAGTTTCAAGTGAGTGGCCAGATTAACACTTTTCTAGCAAGAAAGTAGCAGCCATGACTGTTCCGTAGATTGCTGACCTGAAGCTTCCAACATAATTAAATAAATTGCGTCAGGGTAATTTCTAGACCTTTACAACCAAACTAGTTATAGTATTTTTATTTCTTCCACAATGTGTGCCTATGGGATGAGTACTACGAAGGGCGATAGGGGGCAGGAGATTACTTGCAGAGATAAACTAGTACCAATGCATTAAGAAAAAAACCCCACAAACCTTAAAGCGATTCTAAAACATTTTTCTGTAAGGTGAGCAGTATTACAGAATACCTGGTGGTGTGTTCTGTGACCCACCAAATGATGAGATGTATTGGTAATGTATTTTGATGCTGCATGAAATTGCAACTTTGCAACCAAGCTGGAAATCGAAAGTAACCCATGTGTAGCTTGAAAGACTGGAATCTACAACGACTAGGGAGGATATTTTCATGTATTTTAAACATTGGTTAAAGTTTAAGTGCTGCTGATGCTTTCAGAATAGTTTTATCACTGCATGCGGTTACTTTAAAAAAAATAAATCAATAACTAGTATTCTACGTTCAAAGACCTCATTCAGTCGGTTCACAATATTCATTGCATGAGGAAATAAAAGTGTCTGTTCCCCAGGATGCCAGTAAAAGCAAACCTGGGCAGATTTTGGCCAAGATGAGCACCGAGGCAAGTGCTCCTGCCCATTCAGCTGAACTCCTTTTCCCTCTTGTAGTTTAGCTTCCCTTTTTCAGACTGCCCTTCGGCGCTTCCTCTGTTTTAACGACTAGCTGGAAGAAAGCTAGATTTCGGCGTGTATCAAAGTGTTGGAATCAATTATAAAAACACGACAACCATAAACACATTCTGACCTGCTTCCTTCCGGCCCTCATTCAGTGGCAGTTTGGGCTCAACCAGAATTTAGGCTGAGGAATTTCACAGTGATTTGTGGAAGCTTCTGTTTGTGGAAACTCTCTAATGGCTTTGCAGATAATTCTTCTTGAAGGATTGTTGCAAGCCCTATTTCCCTCAGCTGTTAAATTTTGGCCACATTCCTCTAAAAATTGTCTGGTTTATATTTATCCAGGACATTCGGCAAGTCACTGATTCCTAAGGTGATTTGATTGGGAAGGTGAAGATAAGTACGTATATCCTTACAATAACTCCAGGAGTCCATAGGAGGGTACGGCTGGTTACGGGGGAGCTGACATTCACAAACTCATATAGTGTCTACTGGACACAAAAATGGGCCTGAGGCAGGTGATGGTAAAGCAGAACAAATGCTCTTGCATAAGGAGGGACTGTCTATCTTAGCTAAATCAGGAGACCAACAAGGGAACATCCATATTCTCTCCCTGTAAAACAGGACATGGGATATTGAAAGAAACAAAAGAGCGCAGATGTTTGTAATGCTTTACAAAACACACTGAGCTCTGTCTGCATTGACATCCTCTACCAGAAGTCTGAACGTGTATTGTAGAGTTAAATGGACAAAGAGATTATCCACAGATTTTTTAAAAAAAACGTGTTTCAAAGTAAGTTGTAACGGTAATAAACCCTTGCCTTGCCCACTGTTATGCTCCTCGTATTTTTCAGGGAAAAGGTGCTTGAACTAGCAGACAAGGCACGATCTAGGTGTGGAAATGCTGGTTCCTAATACAGTCTGGAGTTACCACAAATTCTTGCTCTCCCTCTGAGACTAACTTCTTACCACTAATTGATTCCAATTAGCCAGTTTTAAGTGTAATTATTCAGTGAAAGAAACAAACAGCATTATATCTATGCTCTGCACCCCACTACTAACAACATGGCATTATTGAACTTGTAGAAATAAATGGCTCATCCTTGGGGAAAAAAAAACCCTTCAAGAAGCTGTATTTAAAAACACTGAGAAAAAACACCTTTGGAAAGAAATTGAAATATGCTTTAACTAAAACTTGCCAGTGGAGAATGAGGACACTTGTTCTCCTTCTAAATTGCTGCTGAAATGAGGAAAAAGAAATGAATGGAAGAAAAAGAAAAATCAGTTGCTGAATAGATGTGAATAAATGCAAAACCAGAACATCTGGGGAAAATAATGCATCTCATCCACCTAATTTGGAAATTTAAAATATTTAATTCTCATACGAAAGTAGCTATTTTTATCCCAAAACTTGAGACAGAAAACCTTGGCTTTTGAGTTAAAAAACGTGTTATGATTTAGTAGGGTAGTACTGAATAGTTTTAAAAGGACTGAAATAAAAAGGAAGAAAATTCCACAGCAAAGGGTGGCGATGGTACGATTTCAAAGCTCAGGGTGAACGGGAAGCAGCAGGTGGTCACTGGGGCCAGGTGGTACATAGGCAACACTCCATTGATGCCTCCTCAGATGTTCCTTCCAACTTGAGAGGCGACCAAAGCCAAGTGATGATGAGAGAGAAAGGAGGGAGGAGGAGAAGAGGATACAGATTAGTAGGGAGCCTGTCTGTCCTGTGGTAAACTTCCAGCTTTTCATTAGATAGGACTTCACCCACAGCATAGTGCCCCTTCCTCTTATGTCTGTTCCTTTATAAAAGAAAAAATAACACTTGTCCAAGATGAAGCTGTATCTAGTCAGCTGGTCATCTCTAATTATAAACTAAACATAAATACTGCATAATGCCACCCCGCTCAAGTAAGAAAGAAGGTAATTTGTACAAGCAGCGTGAGTGTGAAGGAGCAGAGGGGAATGATGGAAGGAAAGTTTCTTTTCTTGGTATGTTTAAGCCAGCACAAATCACCATGTGTCAGCTTGTTTTACAATCCAGTGTTTTGGCTGTTTCGGCTTTTAATTAGAAAGTCTTTCCCTTAGCATTTTTCTTAGCAGCAATTTTTAAACTAAACAGAAGGTGTATCCCCAGTGCCATATGTTAAACCTGACATGTTACTGAAAATGGGAAAAAAACCCAAACCAAAACAAAACCCCAAACCCACTAAAGGTAGGGCCACTGTCCCAATCCGCTCCCTTTGGCCCACGTGCAAGCCTCAGGAGGACACAACGGTCCCCTGTTAGGCAGTGGCACTTCTTGGGGGAACTGGTTGTAACTTGCAAAGCCAACAGATGATAGGTTGCAAATTTTCTCTTTGCTTCTCTGGCAACCTGTTGTGGCTTGGAAACAGTCATTCCCCACTCATCCACCCGTTGGTCCCAAAGACAGCCATAGGCAACAGCCGCGCTGAAGCCGGGTCTATGGAAAGTGAATAGTTCATAATACTTTGGGAGCTCACCTTATTGATGTGTTTTGGCCAACCTACTAGTAGGCTATGAAGTGTAGACCATTTTAGAAGGGATTAAGAGCTATGGGCATCCTTGACTTTGAAGTATGCAAGGAGAATCCAACTATGACCACGGAAATGCCTGATTGAGGCTGAAAGGGTCAGCGGAGCACTGACTGATGTGAGCTGACTTGGTCTTTTGCCCCTGTAATTATTCCCTGTATAAATCCCAGCTGTTTGTGGGCTTTGCATAGATGGACATTTTCTAAGCCTTTTACCGTGGGGTTTTTTTTGGTGTGAGTGGAGTCAGTATGATAAAGTCTGTCTGTAAACCTTTGATAGACCCAGATAAATGAAAGATGGATCACTCAGGTTAAAAAGCAGAAAAAGTGAGGCAGCCTCCAAAAGCTGGGATACGCCGATCCCCTGTTTGGATGAACTGTACCCAGGTGCATGATATACAATAAGGTTGCTCATTTATAGAGCTTTTCTTCCAAGACTGTAAAGCACCAGTGTGACTACCGAGAGATGTTTGTGTGCAATAGTAACGTAACGTAAACCACAGCTTTATGGGGGTCCCTCATCAGCTCTTTGCTGGCCCCAGTATAGGCTGGTATAGAATTGGAAGCTGCGCTGTCTGAAGTTTATCCATGTTTCTTCTGATACTTGCCTAGAGAGGGCCATCTCCATAGCAATTCAGTTAAGGTGAGACATGCTCTTTTATTTTGTATGAGTAACTGAAACCCTATCCTATAAGCTCATAAAAAGTGATTGCATACAAGATGTTGATGGCCTAGGGGAAGTTCTGAACAACTGGGAGTCATTATCAGGATTTTGCTGAAAAAATGATCCATGATCTGATGTGTTTTCCAACAGCCTTTGCAGAAAGACTGGAAAGGAGTTGCGTGCTTCAGAGGCAATACCCATGTAATCCATGTGGAACTTTATAACTGTGGACAAATGAAAAACCAGGAATTTTTCCCAGGTGTACACAAATTGTTTCTTGGGAGCCCCGTGCCTTTGTAATGTCTTGTCAAAATGGCTATGCATAACAATCTGTACACAGAACTACTTGCAGAAAGTAGCGTTTGAGAACAAATTAATAAGTTAATACTTCCCTTGACCTGGAGCTGGTCAAGCTACATTTTAGAAACTCATCATTACTACTATGAAGAAGAGGTTAATCTAGTAACGCGCAGTTTTAGAGTGATAGATGAGTCGAGGCACATGAGCTATTTAACATTGTACCTAGCAGCACCTTCCTACTGTAAGTCTCCAGACTGACAAGAAACCCAAGGAGGGGTGGAGGGGGGCTGCAAACCTCTCCATGCTTTGAGTAATGGGACCCAAGTTGGAGGTGAATATAAACAGCTTTAACTCTCGTTACTCATGCCTTGCCCCGGTATTTTGACTCTGCTATTTCAACTTGGCTTAAGAGGAATTAGCCTCATGGCTTCTTACTAGCATGCGCCTTAAATCTTGTACATACCCTCTCCGATACCGACCCTTCAATTTACAGACTGATATTGTCAAAGCTGAGCTGTGTGACTGACTGCCTCAGCTGCTGTTGGAAGATCTCAGCGCAGAGAGTTATGCATTTGTTATTTGTATATTGGGAAGGCCAGGACAATGCTCCTGTGCTGTCACAGGCAGCTGTACATCCCTCTTTAAAAGTGGCAGAGCTGTTTAGCCCAACTGCCTGGCGCTCGCCGCTTTTCCGAGAAGGCTTCACAAAACCCTCAACCTGTGAAACTTGTAACTATTCAATTGTATTTAATGAAAAATGTGATTAAAAATATTTATAAATATTTTTATATTTATACACTCAAACTGTTGCACCGTATTCCAGGATACTTCTGTTCTTGAAGCACAGCTTTGCTTGAATGTCTCCCTGTGCTGCTGATGGGAACAAACATAACTTAAAAACCATTGCAGAAAGCGATAGGGGGAAACACTGCCTATTTTACTAATGTCTGATACTGACAGCCTGCATACAAAATCTTAAAAGCACTCAGGCACTTCTTTTGTGCCTACTTTTAAAGGGTTTAATGAAACATATAGAAACTGACATTTTAGACCTGTAGCTTTGGATGTTATTTTGCGGTGTCAGTTTGTTTCTTTTTTTCCAAATCACATAGCAATACTTTTCTACCTTTCTGCCTCAAACTTCAGTCAACAAATAATGAAGGCTATTTTCAGGTAATAAAATGTTTCTGTTCTTTGGCCTGTTATAACAGGTGGGCAGCCAAATAACGCTGCAGTAAATATGTGGGAACGCTAGTTATGGAGCAAAATCTTAGTCCTCCTAGAACATAGAAACACAATTAGCAACTGTATCACCATACTTACGATTAAGAATAGTTAAGATTACAAGCTTTTGTTAGACTGTGCTGCAAGATAAAAACGAAGGCTCGATTTCTTCTGGGGAGACCAGACCTATACATAATCCTTATATAGGAATATATAAGGAAACTGGTAAATTCCGTATACTTAAACTGGTATTCCTTAGACTTAAAGTGGTTTGAGTGTTTGTAAATGATCATTCGTATTCTGCAAAAGCAAGCAAAGTCGGATAACATTTCTAGAAGATGTAGCAGATTCAGGGAAAACAGAGATTAGGCATTCCTTCGGGAAGTAAAATGGCTAATACATCACATTTCATGAAAGTCTGCAGATTTGCTTTGCTTACGAAAGAAGTAGGGCTTGATTTTTTTTTTCCTTTTTTATTCACTATGGAAAGTAAGGCCCTTACTCTGCAAATTGTTATGTACGCATTTAACTTGACGTACGGCACATATTCCCATAGATTCCACAGGACTGAATGCCGTGGATAAACACATCTGTAACAGCTTACAAGATTTGAGCTAAAGGGGTTCAAAAGAGAAAATGAACGGAGACAGTTTTTGAAGTATGCAAGCACAATAAGAGGGAGAGGGATGCTTTCAGACATCGATCTAGCTCCCCGCTGGGTATACTAATTCTGCGCTTCTGCAGTCCCTGTGTGCAAAAGCTTGAGGGCAAGTGGACGAAGTGGGCTCAGACGCAGTAATTCAGTTTTTCCAGATCGGGGATTCACTCTCAGGGTTACTCAAGCCACGCGTTGGTGCGTTACCCCAGGCAGCATTTAACTCACCCTTAAACCCCTCCAGCCGAGAAGCGGGGTCCATCCCGCTCGGCCGGAAGGGAGAGCAGGAGTGAGGAACCTGTCCTGGGGCGGCGGAATAACGGCAGCCGGATTTCTGAAAGTCCCAGCCAACACTTACTGAGTGATTTTTTTTGGGTTGTTTTCCTCGGCATATTAATCCTATCGATTTTAATGGGAGTATTTATCCTTTTTTCGGCTCCATCCTCACGTTAGTACGACAGCGCTATTGTGGTCCAAACGCGTAGTCGGCGGTTCTTTATTAAGTCTACCCAAACACGGCACGGTACCGGCGCGGAATATTTATGTGGGAGCACGCTATACACGCGTGTAATCCCGGGAAGTCCTGCGGCGCGCAGCCTTCGCAGCCGGGCGGCCGTCCCGTCCCCGGCGCATCCCGGCTCTCGCCCTCCGCCCGCCCCGGCCGGGGCTCCCGCCGCCGCCTCAGCGACCTCCTCCGGAGCCGCCGCCTGTGACACACCGGAGAAAAACCTCTCTCGTCCCCGCGTCGCCCC
>VZSF01011009.1:680532-701628 GCA_013398295.1 Chionis minor | reverse complement strand
TTTTTTTTTTTTTTTTTTTAATGTATCACAAATTTCTTAAAATCAGTCTAAAATAAAATGTAGTTGCTGTAAACACCTGTCCTTTCACTTCTGAGCTGTCCATGGGGAAAGACCTAACCACAGCTTGGTACATTCAGAAATTACAGACTAACTGGTGAGTCTTTGTGCTGTATTGATGGGGCTTCTCAGCCATACCATGAATCCCCCCACTTTCCTTTCAAGCTGTGTGAGCCAAAATTCAAGGCCTAAGGGAGTCAGATGAGAAGGCTAGCGGGGACTTAAGATCAACAGCACCCTCCCTTACACAGGAACTCTGTAGCCATGAATTTCTGCAGCATCAGCTGGTTTTGACCTGGTTAGTTCACTCTGCAGGAAGTGGGGTTGCTTTAATGCACCATCCAATCCCATTTAGCAATTCCTACCTCTCCTTCATGGCCTGTGTTCACTGTTGGGACAGGCCTGCCCTGTCACATTCAGCACAGGCTCATTCCTGGAGTTCAGAGCATCCGTCAGCTTCTAAACAGAGGCTTCTGTTCTTGCAAGCAAATTCAGTAGAGCAGCAGGCAGCAGCCAGTGCTAGGACCTAAGCAAATTTCATTCCAACTCAAACAGCATCAGTCTGACCCCATGAAAGCCAAAGCTGAGAGAAATTGTACTTTGAAATGAGGTCATTACAAGAGGGGAGGAGGGAATATTGCTGCTGAGCACATGAGTAGGAGAACAATAATGAGGGAGTGGTTAAGATTAAATAGCTAGAGAGAGAGAGATTAGCATCTCATGACTGATTTTTGTTCACTGACCTGCAACAAAATAAACAGTAAGACTTTAACAAATAGGTGATTAGCTGTGTTATTCCAGTGTTGTCTTTGCTATTAAAGTACTGCCATGGTCTTCACTTTTCATTAGCTAATACTTCCTGGGTTTTATAGATAAGGCTGGTGGAGTTAAGAGGAGTAAGCAACAGAAATCCTGCTATGTTAATAAACGTAAAAACGGCGTTTAATTTTCAGAGTGAAAGTACCTGCCCCTTCAATACTCTTTCCCCTGTCAGCTCGCTGGTGTCTGATTGCACATAAAAATCAAGCCCAGCAGATTAGGTGGTTTGCTGTTCACCTCTTCAGATGGGCAAAATCAGGGAGCTGAAAAATGCTTGTAGATGAATGCACGGTGGGATTGGTGAATGACAGCCTTCTGCCAGCTTGTCTGACATTTCCTCCTTTCCTGAGCTATGTTGTCTCCTGCATAAAAAAAATGCTTTGCTGTGACCAGACCAATTAGCCAGGGCAACTTCAGACTCTCTTCTCAGCTGCATAAAAAACAATGTATGTAGTTCAGATGAGATGCAGAGTGGTGAATTGGTTCTACAGGACCCAGAAGAGACCTCATATATGCACACTTAGCACCAGTTGGCACATACATACAGTTGGTGGGAAATGTAAGGGACCATTCTAGGTCTGTTCTTTTTAATTACCTGAAATCATGGCACTGAGGCCTTGCATAGCAAGTGGGGAACTGAACAGGGCATCATCCGCTTTCCCTTTGGCAATTTAAGAGCTGCCCACCATACCCCAGAGACTGACTCCAGTAGCAGAACTCACAGTGGCAACTTGGTGCTGCAATTCACAGCCCAGTTCATGACACTGAAATCAGACGGTTTCAGCTAATACTCTTGGCTGTGGATAACACAGCAGCTGAAGCACAGTCACACTGCCTGCAGGACCAGAGATGCTAACTTCTTTAATTGCCCTACAGGAGCTTCTGAGTCAAAGTCTTTAGGCGATAGCCAGAGTTAGTAGAGTACTGCCCATGCAAGCAAACCCCAGTTTCCCCCTCATTTCTGCTACAGTAATCCTGATTTCAGACATGCCACTACCAATTCTCTACCTATTCCTAAAAATTCTCACTTATTTTAGTGAAGAGCCTTTTTCTAGTCAAATATCAGGTGGAAGCATCTAGCATCCATCTTGGAATGGCAAAATACCCATTTTTGGGTATGGCAAAATTCCCTCTTTTAGCTTAAAATCATTACCCTTTGTCCTATTGCAACACGCCTGCTGAAAAATTTGTCCCCATCTTCCTTATAAGCCCCCTTTAAGTACTGAAAGGCCACAATAAGGTCTCCCTGGAGCCTTCTCTTCTCCAGGCTGAATAACCCCAACTCTCTCAGCCTGTCCTCATAGGAGAGGTCTTCCAGCCTGCTGAACATCTATATTTGTGGCCCTCCTCTGGACCCACTTCAACAGGTCCATTTCTTCCCTGTGCTGAGGGCTCCACAGCTGGATGCAGAACTCAGTGTGGGATCTCACCAGTGCAGAGTTGAGGGGCAGAATCACCTCCCTCGACCTGCTGGCCACGCTTCTTTTGATGCAGTCCAGGACACAGTTGACCTTCTGAGCTGGGAGCACACCTTGTCGGCTCATGTCCAGCTTTTGACCCACCAATACCCCCAAGTCCTTCTCGGCAGGGCTACTCTCCATCCCTTCATCCCCCAGCCCGTATCAATAGTGAGGGTTGCCCCAGTTTGGTCTTGTTGAATCTCATGATGTTCACATGGACCCACTTCTCAAGCCTGTCCAGGTCCCTCTGGATGGCATTCCATCCCTCAGGCATGTCAACCACATCACACAGCTTGGTGTCATCTGCAAACTTGCTGAGGGTGTCCTTGATGCCACTGTCACTGATGAAGATATTAAACAGGACTGGACCCAGTACAGACCCCTGAGGGACATGACTTGTCACCAATCTCCATCTGGTCATTAAGCCGTTGACCACTACCCTCTGGATGTGACCATGCAACCAATTCCTCATCCACCAAACAGTCCACCCATCAAATCCATATCTTTCCAATTTAGGGAGAAGGATGTTGTGGGGGACTGTGTCAAAGGCCTTAGAGAAGTCCAGATAGATGACATGCCTCGCTCTTTTCGTGTCCACTGATGTAGTGACTTCATCACAGAAGGCCACTAGGTTGGTCAGGCAGGAGTTGCCCTTGGTGAAGCCATACTGGCTGTTTCAAATCACCTCCAATGTAAAGGATACTGGTTCCACAAGGGGAGTCATGGTTAAAAGATCGATCATCTCTGCTATATGTTCTCTATCTAAGCATGGGTAGAGGTGCTCAAAACAGGAACTAGCCCAGACTGGTTCCAAAAAGGAGTTTGCAGCAAAGAGTCATAGAGAACATCAACTGCCAAATTCTGTGCAGACTGTCACCAGGTCAGGTGCTGTTATGGAAGTGATCTGCAAGGTATTTGCACACAGGTATTCCCACTGCCAGTGCTAAACACGTAGTCCATTTATGTGAAGCAAGTATGTGGTGTGGTTGCAAAAGACATCCAGGGCCAGACTTCACAGCCTTTCGTGGGCACTCGCATTAATATTTATTGTTCAAAGAACTTGTGTGTAACCTACGCAGCAATAACTGCTTCTATACATCATTCATCATCCCAAAGATCTACCCACCAGTTTGCCATATGGTTGGACCCGATCTTAAGGGTCTTTTCCAACCTAAATGATTCTATGACTCTATACAGGAGGGATTACACTTTGAAATAGACTCAGATGTGACATTAAAGCACTGTGACAACTTTGCACTAACTTTCTGTATTAGGTATTTCTTGCATGCCCACACTGCCTATTGGCAGTTCCATTGAGTCCAGGTCAGCAACCCAGCCAGCCAGCAGACAAAAATCAAGCCCCGAACAGCAATTAGTAATAGCAACAATACATCCTGTCAAGTACAACAGTCCAACAAACATCATTGCAGTAACAGTAACAATACATCACGTCAAGTACAACAGTCCAGAAAACATTGTGACAAGGAAATCAAACAGGATGAAGGCAGGTGGTCTAAGTAACTCAGACATCTTGGAAAATTGGGCTGAATATACTAAAGAGGAAGTTGGGTATCTAACCTGTTTAGAAATGGTGAGTGCATTAACCCTTGTCATTTAATAAAGATGCAGTTAAAGACATCAGTTAAGTGTTTTGTGATGGAAGGATGGGAAGGTGGAGGTTTCATATTCCCCCTGTGTTCCCCAGAAGACGGTCTTGTCTTTCCTTTCTTGCTACAGCACTTAAAACCCTTTTATTTAGCCTGAAACCTTGTAAGCAAAGCTACGCGCTGCTAAGTCTCCCAAACCTTGCGCTGCTCTCTTTTTTTAGAGCCACAAACACTCATTTGTTCCACTGTAGGTGGAGACTATGTAGTGGCAAATAGAGCTCTTTTAAATAAATTAGATCTTCAAAGGTGTTCATCTGCCTGCCAAGTTAACTGATGAATCGTGCTGACAAGGTCTTTACATGCTTGAATGAATTTGCCCAAATACATGAGATTATAAATCTGTTTTTGGAGTGCAGTGGTTTCTTTTGATCTGAGGCTTCACCTACTGGTGATATAAGACATTTGTATAATCAGCTTTGCATATTCTATGAAGCAGTTTGTTTTTAAGAGTCACACCTAAGAGATTTAGGTGCAAGAAAATGATAATCAGAAGAGAACAAGTCAGGGTTTGTTCCAGCCCTGCACCAAACAAGAAAAAAATTACAGAGAAAAAGTTCGGAAACAGAGGAGTACAGTTTTCTGTACCCTACTAGCTGTGCTGTACTTTTAAAGCACTCTTCTTTAGTATTAAACAGTCCTTCCTGATTCCAGATAGACAACAGCTTGAATTTAATGCAGCTTGCTCCCTTTGAATTTTTAAAACAGACTTTCAAAGGGAAAAAAATGAACCAACTGACCCAAACTGATCTACAATGTTAGTCAATAATTCAGACACACTGATAAGAACCATTTGATTTCAATCTTTTCAGTCATCAGGGATGCAGCAGTATAACCACGCACCAGGAAGGAACTGCACTTTTTAATCACTATTTCCTTCTAACACGTCTGTGTTATAATCTGTACACAATAGAGGGATTAGTAGGCAAAAGCCAGCAATGCCACGTGAGATTGACACTTTTCCTGTTCCCAGGATAAAGTGGATGACAAAGTATTGAAATTTAAGCAAAGTTCACCTGCTCTTACAAAAGGAAAGATTGCCATGGGACAAACTTAGGCAAGAGGTAATCAACACAGAGTAAGGAAGGAAAGGAACCTGCTCAGGTCTGTTTAAGTTCAGTAGCTTTCAGGCAAAGGAGGTTCTGTAAAGAACCATCCTTATACACACAACCCCCATTGGGTGAGGTGCACCACACGAAACAGTTGATACCAGCTGAAAGTGTAGTCCACTCCACAGCTGCACAATAATTCACTTACACATAGCATCAGCAAATGCAGCCCAAGACCCAGAAGAATAAGAGTCCTATACGGTAAATGCAACACATGGCATGACTACAATAGACAAAATGTGAGATCTCCCCACAGCTTAGCATGAGCCCTTTTGTGTTACTTTTTGCAGATGCAGCATTAGGACTATGGTATATAAGAGCAACCACAGTGTTTTATCATAGCTCCCAGCTTTCACCTCATCAAACTGCCAAAAATGGGAAAGGTAAGTGGAAGGCCCAGTATGCCAGTACCCTGCTCTGACACAGATACTGGGATGGAGTATAAGTCTTTGGGAGTGTTTATATTGCAGATAATTTTTTTATGAAGACAATAGCTTCTGGGGCCACTGCTGTGAATGTAGCAGCAGCCACCTTGACCTGCGGTTCTATGTGAAACAATGCAATTCCATCTAGGTGGAAAAAGGCAGCTGGATGATTTACGAGAACTCCCAATTACTCAGGACCCCAGTACTTTTTAAAGAGAGGAGACTGTTCTGACTCCCAGAACTGGTTCAGTCTCCGCAATTCCATCAAGTCTTGCCACGTAATTCTACAAGTGAGTTCTGCTTGGTAGTGTATCACAGTTTAAGAAATTTGGTATAGTTTATCCTTTAAGAATATAGTTACACAGTCTCTTCAAATAACTTGAGAGACAGTAAAAGTTCAGTAAGGCAATGCAAAGTTTCACTGGAGATGAAGGAAATAATCTGTTTCATATCAGTGCTATTTCCAGGGCCCGTTCATAACTTGGAGTTGCAAAAAGAAAGCTAAGTGACTACTTCTAGGTAGAGAATGTTTTTATTTTGCCCAGGAAAGGGCTAGCAGGGTCAGCAGACAAAGTTCTGCTGTGGGATGATGTATGCAACTTGCTCATGACCATACTATGTTACGATTCAATGACACAAGAACATGTTAAATCAGACTTGCAATGGGTATGGCTTTCCTAACACAAAAGCTGTCTTGGTTAAAATCAGGCAAAGAATTAATACTTGCTAAAGTACTTCTCTGGTTAGTAAGATATACTATACACTATAAGCCACAGCAGCAGGAACATTCCAAATGCCCAGGCTTCACAGAACTCAGCAGTTTGCCACATGGCAATTGCTTGTGCATCAACGTGTAATGGGAGCATATAGAATAACATGGTAAATGTCTTTCAGTAGCATAATTCTGAAAAGGCCACATTATTCAAGCCTGGTCACAAGTAAGAGCCACAGATCATCTCAAAGTCACATGAATACATTTTCTCCTATTGTCACAATATAGAGTCCTTGTAAATCCCATTTCTTGAAATCATAAAGCATCCTCCTGTGATCACAGCTATTTGCTGGCACTCCTGAGTGCCTTACCCATGTGGGTAAGAATTAAACCTTCTCTATTAGCTTCAAAAGAGTGAATCTCTTCACAATCCCATCTCCAGAACAGAGCACAATTTAGCAGAAATGCACATAGTAGCTGGGAAAGTTGCCTTTTTCTGTATGTCTGTCTTGTTCAGCAATGTCAGAATTAGTTCAGTTTCTGTCTTTGCTACATTTTTGCTGTGTTTGCCACTGCAGAATTCTGTTTCCCACAAGATACAGCTCTATGAAAAAGAGGAGCTCCAAGGCCAAATGTTGGAGCTCACTGATGATGGCCCATCAGTCCCAGGCTACATCCATCTCCCCGAGATCTGCTCCCTCAGTGTTTTAAGTCACTCTTGGTTCTTCTACGAAACGCCTAACTTCAGGGGCTGACAGTACTTACTGAAACCCAGGTAATACAGAAGATTCCTTGACTGGGGTGCAGTAAATGCCAAAACTGTAGAAGCCGGCTGACTTGCACTGAGGTATTGCTCCCATGCTAAATAAACAGTGACTGCATTCCAAAATTCTTGTTCAAACAAAACTTCCTTGAATACTACAAACAAAGTTGTGCAGTCCAGAGGGAAATCCAATTTCTCTCACATTTTAGGGGGACAGGAGAAATACTTTAGAAAATATTCACAATTATCCAACTGTTCCACAGTACATGTTAATTTAAATAACTGCTAAATATCCAACTGCATATTGCTCACCCTGGTAAGCATAGAACTCCTCAGTCATTACTTCACTGGATAGAGCTATTAATGGGAAGGTCTGATTCTTTCATCTAAGTTTTACCCAGGCTTACAAGTTTTGATCTAGGAATAGATTCCAGCTCTATACTTATCAGGGTTAACAATACGCAGTTGCACATTTAACAGTTATTTAAATTAACATGTACTGTGGAACAGAAAAATAAGTCTCATTAATAGTTATATCCAGTGAAGTACTGACTGGATATAACTGAGGAGGAAAAGGACAGAAAGATGCAGAGAACCTCAGAACAAAGTGAACACTGTATTTAACATAAAATTCATGACGCAAACAAGCTGCTCCATGCTACCACCAGTCCAACAAAGTTTTCCAGTCTTATCCCACCTGATTCCTCCAGAAAGAATTTTTCCAGGTCCTTAAATCACACCACTTTTATATAGCCTTTTCTAGGAACCTGGACTTCATGAACTAGATGTTTGGCTGGTGTCAGTGGCACGGCCTCTGCTGCCTTCAGAGATGCACTGATCTGCTGCAGCAGAAGACTGAGCCAAATCCCTCAATTGCCAGGCTATTCTGCATGCAAAAGGAATTAAATAAGCATACCAGTGTGGATTAGAAACAGGACATCTTGTTGTGCTGGAAAAAGTCTATTGAAGCACTAATTACCATGCAAGTAATTAGGTATGTGCCTACTAATCATCACTGAATCCTGTGCCAGCAGGCACTCTGTGCTTTAATGAGTAAGAGCCATAACAAAATACAACAAAACACAGTTAAGGTATCTCGCAGCTTAACATACCTCTTCTCATTTAGGTAGCGGAGTCTAGATATTTTTTTCCCCAGGCATAGTTAGGCAAATATCCTACTATTCTTCAGCAAGGTGCTAGAGACTTTTGGAAAGAGAAAGCGGTACAAAGAGCACAGAACTACTAGGACACTCTGCAATCTTATCTGGTATATGTGTAATTTTAAATCATTTCATTTGGGCTTTAAATGGTAGGCTTTGATTTTGTTTTGCCTAGTAAACATTCCGATAATGGAGTCCTTGAATAAACATAAGCAACTTCTGCAGCACTGAGGTAGACTGCTTAAAACTCACATTTCCACTTGCTAGTGGCAGAGACCTCATTTAGCCATTATTTCACACTCACATGACCCAACAGTCATAGCCTGTTAGTGATCCTCACCAGCCTTTCCCTGACAACACTGGAGAGGAAAACAGAACTATTCTTTGCCCTTCTCGTCCTTTCTGGATGAGACATTCAGGGGACATTATCTCTGCCCTCCTGCCTGTCCTTTACTGCACAAAGTAGGCTGTTCAGCTGCTGCAAGCGTCTGGTGTACATAAGAATACCATGCTTCAGCCAGAGAGAAATGGAGCGTGAACAATTCACCTCTCAAGACAGAGGTGTGAAAAGGCGTGTTTCCTCTTGTTCACAAATGTCTAATATTGTTCATTCATAGAAACTTCACAGTGTCAGTAATAGGTGTGTTAGCATACTTAGGTTAGCATGCTAAGCCAGGTTTGCAAAATAACATGGAAGTTCAAGCACAGTATTTACTTGCCTGCTTAGAACAGGGAGACAAAATACTTCATTTGCGTTCAGCAAAAATACAGAAAAAAACAGACCAGCTCCCCAGGCAGCAATTAACATATGCCTACGTACTCCAGCAAAGCATCTAGTTCAATTAGTGCAATTGAGAAATATTGCCACATAGTGATGTATAAATTACTTGTTGGCATTCCTTTGGTCAAAGTCAGGAATGAACAGAAATGTGTGCTTCAGTGATCAGAGTGATAGTAAGATGTCTGTGTTTTTGATTCTGTTCGGTCCTAGAGTTTGGGGGTGGCTAAACCTCTCCAAATTTCTCCACCTGAGACAGGAATGGTGGCAATTCCTAGTTTTTAAGGAGCACTGAGAGATTTTGCTTGCTTTTGTTTGCAAATGCTCAGAGATTCTCAAGTAGATGTTAAGAACAAGGGCGCTAGAGGAGAGAAGCACTGGGAATTCACGGAGAGCATCCAAGTTTTTGCTAACAAGCCTTCTAGCTTCCTGTAGCTAGTTTTATGGTTGGTAGCAGGCACTACAGTTGATGGCATGCAGGATATGTTTCTTTACACAAACACTCACTGGTGTTTTCAGATTGTCCCTACGCTTTTCTAGGTTTTTCTGAGGTGCAAAAGCAGTTAATCTCCACGTAAAAGCAGCTGTCATAACAGCATACTGGTTGAGGGCAGTTGGAACAGATGTTAATAACCAGAATCCTCAGATCACGAACATCATTTGGCTAATGAGATTATTGTTTTGGCTCCAGAGTTTAAGATCAACCCACAGACCTTCCTGGAGTGCACAGCCCATCTGCAGCATAGGGTCCTGGGAGGGGAAAGTCTACAAGATTCAAGGAGAAGCTGAATGAATACTTGGAAGACAAATACCCCGAGGGTTATTAACCAGAGAGAAATAACCTCCTGCTCAGGAAACTGGTTGAGCTAAAAATACTTGAGGTCTTGAAGGCTACATAAAGTATCATATGTATTTTCTTCATATCTACCTTATCCTTGGTGCCTACTTATGGTCACAGTTGCTGTCAAGTTACTTGGCTAGCTGGACCGCTGATCTGACCCATGATGACTGCTCTACATTTGTAGCTACAATAAGGAATTCACATATCACTGCCGTGCTCAGGTCTCTCAGGTTCCAAACTTCATCACCAAGCCCAGTGCCCACTGTATTAAGCTATGAAGGACCATACGGGACCCAAAAGACAAGCCGGCTTTACAAAGCAAGCATGACCACAGAAAGAACGAAAAAAAGAAAAGTGTAATACTTCCAAGCCTGTCAAAGATCTTTGAGACATGCAAGCACAGGCCTGCACATAGAAGTTGTTCCTGTAAGTGAATTCAATTTGCTTAGCAAAAGCCATCAGGAAGAAGTTATTTTTCATCCAAAGAAAGCATGGAGGTATTCAGAAGCAACTGCTAGACTTAAATTCACACTTTTCCCTTGGTCTGCTTTCAGTGTTAAAGGCTACAATTTCCTGGCTGAGGAAGCACCTCCAGGAGAGACGCTGACAGTAGTGATACCATTTACAACACCCATTAGAAACACAACTAGAGCTGTGTAAAAATGGGCCAGCTAAAGATTTGCCCCTGAAGTTTTCTAGCTTCATGAAATCACCATACAAGACTCATAGTGAAAGACACATGCAAGAAAGCACGAATATGTAGTGTTTTGGTTGAAAAAGAAGTCAGTGAGAAAAAAGATGACTATTGCTCCATGCAGTATGAGCAAGAAATATAAAAAAGTGGCACTGCAGGTGATAATAGGATTTTGTGAAGGTTAGTTCAAAGCTGGGTGTGGAAGGAGTGGAAAGGAAGGCAAGCAAGACTGAGAATTGCACTACACAGTATCAAACAAGGGCCCAGAATGAACAGAGTCCTGAGTATCTTTGGGATTATCAGATCAGACTGAAAACTTACCACAATGTTCTTCCTAAATAAGGGGGGTTTTTTAAGTTCAACTGCAATTAAAGTTTCTTCAGCTGAAGAAATTGCTATGGTATTGCATTTTGCCTCAATCACTCATACCTGAGCTCCAAAAATTTGTACATCTCCCAAATGAAACTTTTCTCTGTGCAGATTTAAAAAGGCTTTTCTCTACTTTAAACTAGTAGTATCCATCCTTCAACTTCTCGTCTCTTTATCTATGAATGCTGAATGTATTAATATAGAATTTCAGCAGTGAATCCTGAATGGATATAAACAGCCATTACCACACTTTTTTTTATTACATCATTTTCTCTCTTATATGCGTAGTCTTAACTGTTAAAGAAAACAGGCAGCAATACCTGTTCTGAAGGCTCTTGAAAATCAGGACAGTTTTTATTAGCATACTGTGAAAAATGCTTTACAGTATCATCACTGGGAATCCATATGCATTAAAAAAAACTTTGTCTCATATAACCAGGGAACAGAGAGAGATTAAAAATAAAGTGACATGAAACAATTCTGATGCAGCATTTCCAGCACTTTCTTTTGCACATGTTCCATCACTAAGATTACAGAAATATTGCTTGACTCACCCTTTACCCTGATCCTCTTCTTACCGACAATAAAGTTGGTACCCCACAAACTACTGCTATTACCTTTTGTTTAGAGAATGACAATGGAGAGAAGGAGGGGAGAAAACATGCATTCTCTTTATTGAGCAAAAAATTCTCTTTTATCCTATTCCTGGGGGTGCAGCACTATGCATTCTATATAAAGGACTGCTGAATCCTCAGGCATGCTGAGGTCTCACAGCTAAACCTTGGCAAAAATGGCAAAATAAGAACAGCTGAGTGAATGGAGCACTGACAAACAACATAGCAAATGCATAGCTCCTCGTAGGCAAGTATGTTTGCAAACATAGTTTGTTGGTCTACCAACAAATTAGCAGAGGGGAAACCTTGAATGGTTGGTTTATTATCTAGCTCTTTGATAAGTTTCCTAAAGAAACCCTATAGTGCACTTGGAAGCTTTCAAATGCTAAAACATTTACACATAAAAATATTTTATTTTCATTTTTCTGTCTGGCTAGTGTCCCTTTTGAGTTTGTCAGCTGCTGAAAGAGACCTAAAGTTTACATATTCTTAGACTTTTAAGATGTACAGGAAAATGAAGTACTCTATTCTAAACAAATGTAATAAATATCACAAAACAATGCCACTGAATTTAAGTATCTTTAACTTGATTTTACTGCTGCTAAGATATAGCTGCCCAACAAAACCTAGATTGTTCAATGATTAACTCAGGTTAGACACAACAGTCTTGTTTTGTTCCTGTATCATTAAGAGAGGTGAAAACTTCAGCACAATTCAAATGTAGCAGAATTATTCCTTCCTTTGTCTGTATTCTACATTGCAGAAAATTTCTAGAATCCCAGAACTGGGTGCAGGAGATGGGCACAAAGCTGAACGAATGTGTGATGCACAGAAGTCATCCATGGAACTTTCAGTCAAAGAGCAATTTGGGTTTCACTTTCTCCAGATGCTCCCAAAAACTTGTCATGAAGCTGCTGACAGGCTATTTCCAGCATGAAATCATGATGAAAGTTGCCTCCCACTTCCCAGAGTCCCAAAGGGACATCCACCTGTCATTTCTAGTACTAGAGAAATGAAGACACCAGTAACTGTCTGTGCATCCTATAGAAAATGGACATAAGGGCTTTGCTAGTCTTTAGGCCTGGTAGAAGTGTCCCTATGGACCCTTGCAGTCTTTGGATTGTTTTGTACAATCTAGGCAAAACAAAGCCAGCTTTCAAATACTTTCCAGTGTGACTGGGGTTACTCTTGCTTTATTGCAGATCACTTTCTTTGAGGACAGAGTCTTTGCAGGCTGCTCCTGTGAAACCGCCAACAGACCAGCCAGACCTGCGTGCCCACCTCAACTGCTGCAACTCTGTCAAGGTGGAAACTGGCTGCTGAATGATCTGTGAATGTCCCAGCTACATAGACCATCATTACTTCCTGAGGAAGGGAGAATATCCTGACTTCCAGCACTGGATGGGCTTCAATGACTCCATTAGGTCTTGTATCATCACAGCAGTAAACTTTCCATGTTGCCTCCATGTTATGTTTCTGCCTATATTAGAATCAGAGCACTACAACCCTTTTTGACAGCTCTAGCACAGGTAGTGACATCCCCAGAGACCTTTGCGTAGAAGGAAGGTAGTAGAAAGGACACTTATGAAGTTCGCCTAATGGGGTTTAGAGTCCCAAAGAAGTAGATAAGTCAATTGGGATTCTCAGCAAAATGAATTGTTGGTCAGTGCCTGGGGTCGGTGGAAGGGGGCGAAGTTTATTATATTGATTTTTATTTTAATAGTATGTTTATTTATTGTGTTTTTATATATATATATATATACACACACANNNGAAACAATTTCACCAGTCTACTAAAACCACTCCGGCTATACATGATCTACACAAGAAAGTTTAGTACAGAGCTAAGAACCAAACCACACAAAGCCCCAGTCAATGCTCTTCTTTCAAGGTAGGTAAAGTTGGTGGTGACACTACTACAGAAGCAACCTGACACATCTCATTGTAGAGACACCACCATGTATTTCAGCTGCAAGTGGAGGCATATTTGCCTTATGGTAGATTTTTTTCTGAATACTTCAGCCCAGAATAGATCTGTGTTTTTCCCTCCTAGACTCATACCCTGGAAAAGTTTTACTAAGAGGGGAGAGGTTGCCAAGATGTGAAAGATTTCAATATTCACACATAAAGCTGAGGAATTGATATTTGGCCTAGGAATAGCCTTGATGCTGGAACATATCCCTCCAATGTTCATGAAAAATGAAGTCCATCCATGTTGTAAGCTTTATGTGCAATTCACAATTTCCCTGTCCAGTAGAAGCTTCATAGACCATCACAGCAAGTTTCCAGATACATTCCATCTGCATAGGATAATGCAGCTATTTTTTTTCACTGACATGCAGTTCTGGGCTTCACTTAGCTAAGCCAAGTTCTGGGTCCAAGTGCTGAAAGCTAGTGCAGACACTCTTGTGTCCTTTCAAGCTGTAGAGGGAAAAAAGTCATAGATGAGGAGGGTGGGAACAAGATGGACTGAAGGGAAGTTGACTTTGGAGAATGATGGGAAGTATCTGAGAAGGAGCAGAGAAACTGAGAATTAGTATGGGGGGAAAAAAAAATAATCCTAAAATGAGGACACATTTCTAAATGCTTTACAGATTCAGAACAAGAGTGTCCAGAAAGTTTGATTCCACAAATGTAGATACTAAAGTATTGTTGGGTTTGGTTGTGGGTTGAATTGTTTGGGTTTGGTTTTTTTCAGACTGAATTAGGTCTTGGTCTTTGCACAGCAGCAGTACTCTCTTGTCTATACAATTGCACTTGAGCACCTGCAAAAACTGTATTTAGCACTGATGCAAGAGCAGAAAGTATTTTTCCATATCAAATCTTTGCTGTGCTAGATACAAGAGTTAGAGACAGTCTTGAAACAGTTTATCATCTTACTAGATGAAGAGCAAGAAAAACGGCCCACCCAAGGCTGTGCAACAAAAACAGGGTCAGAAAAAGCTCCCTTCTGTCCCAGCCAGAGCCTCATCCAGTTATTACATCAACATTTAGGAACACTGAGGGCATGTGACTGCTGTGGCAATCCAGGTGTATCAGTGGTGATCTTTACGCACGCTTCTGCTTCCTGCCCTTCTGCAACTCTTTCAAAGAAACTGTAGCTCTGCTCTCACTGAAGCAGAAAGAACTCACAGCACTGCTGCTTCAAATTAGGACCCAGTCAGATTTATTCCTGTTAAACTGACATTCTTTCCTGTACTAGTGGCTATTCACTGTTGTGTTGCTGGCATCAGCATTGCATCTAGCAAACTGTAGTCATCTAGAACTGCCACTTGACATCCTGTGCTTACATGTCTGGATTTGCCTTTGCAGACCCAGAAGTACAGCCAGCTACAGATCTATGCAAGGAATGCTGTCAGAGGTAGGTCGTTGGAGTTCATGTATAACTACACTTCTCTCCAGAATGACTTTGACTACAGGGATGTCTGGTCTTGTAACATACTTGAGGGAAGCTGAGTTTTCCATGAACAGCCGCACTTCCAAGGACAGCAGTACCTCCTGAGGTCTGGCAAGACAGTGAATCACCTGTACTGCCAAAGTTGGATCCTTCCAACCAACAGTGGGTATTTCCTAACCAGCACTTTCCTAAGCTATATGTCAATAAGTAGTGCCATTAGTAATTTATTAAGGCCAAGGAGTTTCACAGCCTACATGGATTAGGCTCCCTTTTCTTGCAATGCTTTTAGCCTTTGATTTAAAGTCCAGCAGAGTCAGAAAGTGTCTTGACTACAGTGGGCTTCAGAGCCTGTGCTTGCTTTACTGGTAGGAGTAATTCCCTTGAACTCAGTGGAGTTGAGCTGCTAACACCCAAGCTCAGAGAAAACCTGCATCTAAGTTGCCAAACTGAAATTTTATGTGCAGTCTCAGATCAATTTAAAAGTAGCATCTTTGAAGAACAATAATATTTTAGACCTTAGAGGAAAAAAGTGAAATACATTCTTCATTTATGACAGAAAAAATCCACCTGTAACTGAGTCCATGAGACCAACTCTGTGCTTGAAATTATTACAGGGTGGACCTTATGTCTCAAATGGCCCCATAAAAGCAACGTCCTTCTCAGAAGCAGTTCTCCTGTGACCAGACTGGCAAGTTCACAGCCACAGTATCATCACAGGGGTACTGCAGCTGTGACACTAGGTGACTTAAGACATAGCAAGGCATTTACAGGATTTACTATATTTATTAATAAGAATTATTTCTGCAAGTGATTATTTGTAATGCTACAGATATCAAAATAAATCTTTCAGTTGCTTTTTCACTTCATTATGAAAAAACAGTCCTGGTGCCCAATAATTCCTGCTGCCATTTGGCATTAAGTCCAGAGTTCTGCACAAGACTGCATTGCTCCTGTTTCCAGCTCGGGGCCTACACTATGCTCTTTTGTTTAGCCAGGACCTCACACTGTTTGTAGACCTGAACTCACATTGACCCTCTGTAGCACAGAGAAGTAGTAACTTTCCCTGGGGTCTGGGGTTAGGAACCAGAAGAGAGACCCATTATGTTAAAGAGTCGACAACCTGTTCAGTGTACAAGTGGGCCCCCACAAGTCTCACACGTACTTTAACAGCACACTGTTTACACAGCACTGCAGGATCCTTAAAACTCTGCTTTCAATTTTTACAACACTAGCCATTATTCAGGTCTCTATACCCTTTCTGTGTCAGGAGTTATGGTAGCAGAGTCCTTGGAGAATTCACAAGGGCACAGGGAATGCCACAGCCTTGGTTTCACACCCCCCTCAGAAGCAGGCACTGTTCTGCAGCCAACATCTAACTTCTGGGAGGCCACGGAAGAATCCCACCTCTAGCAGCAGTTGGAGCCCATTTCCCTTTAGTTACTTCCCTTCATTTGCTTTCTTCCCCAAACCAAGAGGAGTTAGGCTCCAAGTTGCTGTAGCAGGCATTCTCGGGACAACATTACTCTGTCAGCTGAGAAGGAATCACCAAAGACTACCAGCACCAACACATCCTTAAACCTTGGTTGCCGCCATGTTTGGTTGGGGGTTTTTTTGTGTTTGTTTTCTCCTCTTCTTCCTGGCACACTGATCCCTTTCAGGAGCGATGCTGCAGATCCGGATCTGCTGAGCACTGCAACATAATGAAATCATTCATTAAATGACTTCTTAACTAAAGGAGAATGTTTTGAAGTACAAGTATGGTAACTTTACTAATCACTGGCAATAAGATGGTGGACAGTAAGAGATGGCTCACTTTGAGTGAGGTGGAGGAAGAACACTTTTACGATGCAATCTTGTACAGTAATGACTGGTGTCTTTAAGCATCTGCAAAACAAAGACAGCTGTAGTACGAGCCCACACATGCTAGCTCTAGCATAGCTAACCTAAGTGACAGCAGAGGAGGGGGGCAGTTCTAAGCTTGAACACCCATCCATGAATCTTTACTGGCTGTTAGACCTTGTAAGAACCTAGACAGACAAAGAATATAAACACATACGATATATTTAGTCTGGAAGAGTCTTTAAGATGTACCCTGCATGAGAACATTCCTAGAACAGTAGCAAACTAAGGCCTGTGGTAAGGGAGCCTATCCTACAAAAAAGGAGCAGAAGAGATCAAGTCACTGCCTGGGCCTTTAACTGCAGAGGATTCTTTATGCTGAAGGCCCCATGTGGAAACAAGCTGAAAGGACAGAGAAAGACAAAAACACTCACAATGGTCCCAGGCTACCCTGGGGTAAATTTCTTCCTGAATTTAAGTGTGGTGAATGGTTTAACCCTGCATATATGAAAGCAGAACAGCCGGGGCCAGAGGGACTTCACATTATTAGCCAGACCACCACCGCCCAGCTTTAGCTGTGGCAAGTCTCCAACACTTCAAAAGAAAAGCAACTAAAGTAACTTGAAAAGAAAGTAACTAAAATCCCTAGATACCAGCTTATGTGTCAAGGGGCAAACAAATCCCTTCCCACTTCCAAATTTTGCAAACAACTAACAAGCCCTGAACTACCTGGGGTACAATGTGAATATGGTGACAGAAGGAAGATTAAACACAAATTACATTTGCTGGCTTACCTAATAGAACAATTGCACACTCATTTTGTGCAATCATAGCCAGAGAAACTGAAGGCAAGCTGATTCTGTGCTACCCTCAGCAAAACACCATCTCTGATGCCCTGGCATCTTGCAAGGGCCAGCTTGCTCCTTTCCAACAGCCACATCAGATGCGATCTCAAGTTAATTTGGCTTGAATGTCTAGAAACCAGCATCCACAAAATCTTTTTTTTTTTTTTTTTTAACATACAGCAAAAGGCATTTTGGTAGTGGGAGTTTTACATGCAGCTGCCAAAGCCACTTGCTTACTTAGAATGTAAAGATTACTCCTTGCTTCTGTGCAAGGGACTGTTTGTAAAGGAAGATGGAAGAGTTGAGAGGCGGGTTAATTTCTAAGCATTTTCAGATCTTCATTGTTAGTAAACAAACCGTTATCCCTAAGACATCAAGCAAAACCTCAGATAAAAGCCTTGCCATGGACCTATCGCAGCATCATTTTTGATGGCCTGAGGCCTGATCTCAGTAGAAGCCTTAAAGCCAAATAACAGGTTTGAGAATATCTGAAAGTCAGATACAAATTTTTGCCTTTTTAATTCGCTTCTACAGAAAATAAATATAGCTTAACAAAAACATTACTATAAGGTGTGCGTTTTTTCCTGCCACTTCAGAGGTCCCTGGACTCAAACCTGCAATCTAATGCAGCCCATCCATTTATCAAATCCTTTCTTAATCTTTCCTCAAATTCATGCTTTCTCCCTATCCATATCCTTCTCTCTACCCATTCTGTTACATGAACTTGCTGACTGACAAGCTTAGTCCATCGAAAGATAACTGAGTTACTAATATACAGCTACTGAAGAGAGATAAAGTACAAAACCACAAGTAATGAACAAAGTATGAGACACAACCACTGTTGTAAACAGACAGTTACCACAAAACAGCAGCTAAGGGACAATGAAATACAAATGAACACTGCCTACCTGGCTATTTAAGGTCCATGAAACAATTGGTACATTATTAGGGAAGAGAAGGTGATGAAGAGTCTAATAATTAGCTTTCACAGCTGGACCAGTCCATAAACACTCATATTTTAAAGTACACATACATAGCTGGTAATGCTTTTTACATCTCCCTCCCTTCTTTGAATTCTATATCCTTAGCTAGGTCTTTATGAAGGTAAGTATACTGAAGTACAAATTCACCTAAAATTGTAGTACACCTGTGGGGACAAAGCTGTAGCCCACCTCTCTCTACTGACCTCTCATTATTGCTCATATTTACACATGAGCAGGAACTCATAGCGAATACTGAATGTCTGTACTGACAGGTAGAGACTAAACTTGCCCTACACCCAGTGATGCAGGCATCCAGAAGTCCAACAACTTTACAGGGAGCTACCTGGCTTAGGAAAACCTCTAGAAGGTCAGACCAGGAGACTGCTAACCATATATGCTATCAGAACAGACGGTCCTGTTTCAAAACACAAACACTTTACTTTCCCTCAAGAGCACCAGTATAAGGCAAGAACTGCCTACCCAAGCAGCAGTGATTGTCTGTGCCCACTGGGATAACTATGTCACTACAACTCCAGCAGAGTGGAAAATGGCTGCTTTACAGTCTGTGAGCATCCTAATTACATGGGTGGCAGCACTTAACAAGGGAGGCCTAAAGCCTACCTGCTGTAGGTGAACCTCCTCTGGCAGGGGGGGTTGGACCAGATGATCTCCAGAGGGCCCTTCCAACCCTTAACATTCTGTGGGAATCTCCCATTTCTATCAGAGGATGTATTTTTTTCCTGTTGTTTCTTTAGAGCCTGTTGCAGAGCTCCTGTGTGTGGGAGCAGAAAGTCAGGAATGCAAGAAAGCAAAGCAGTATCTCAGGGGAAGATTGGGCCTTGCTTGGGCCTGCCTTCTTCCAAGTAAGCGAGTTGCAAGAAAAGTTTGAAACAAGCTGTTGTTTAGTCTAGAAACAGCTCTAAGAAGAAGCGATAAAAACTCGTAACTCAAAAGGTGTGCTATGAAAAGTTTCCTTTTCCCATATTACTGTGGAAGGGGCAAATAATAACAGTTTGCATTTGTTTCAGAGGTGATGCAGGCTGGCTGTTAGGGGGAGCTCCTAGCAGTAACTCGAGCCCTGAGATAAGTCCCTCAGGGAGGAGGCAGAATCTCTTCTGCTCCCAAATGCTGTTCACAGAGAGGGGTCCAGGGTGGTTTAAGCACAGCAGCTCCTGCCCTGAGGTCAGAGCCGGACTCTGAGCTTTTGTGTTTTTCTTGATGGAAAAAAATTATGTTGCAACCTCCAGGCAGGAGACTATTGTGGCTAGCAGCAAGTACCAGAGCACACGTATCCTTTGAGTAAAAATAATTGGGACTCATTTTTGTGCCTCCATTTGCACTAGGAACTATGTTTAAACATTGCAGTGAAAGATACTCTCCCACTCCTGCACTGCTGATCCACTTGATACAACACCAAGTACAGATTAGGACTTAAATTTCTCCAGGGAAACTTCACTCATCTTCTAAAACCAAGAGAAATATGCACAGACACGTTGCAGGGACAGATCTCAGGCTGTCTCTGGGCTCTTGGTGATGCTCATCCATCCCTCGCAATTTTTTCCTACAGCAGACAATACAGCGATATTGCACAGTCGGTGCCCTTTGCAAAGGTTTTCCAAACCTCGCATGGAACCATGGCAGCGGCATGGGAATCCCCTGCAAAGGAATCAACCGTGCAAGAACTGGCAGTGAACGCTTCGGCGCGTGAGGCTGCTGGAGATTCACCCCTATGAGGAGATGCCGCAGCGGCAGAGGGCCCAGGGCGGCGGCAGAGGGCCCAGGGCGGCGGCAGAGGGCCCGAGGCTGCAGGGCTGTCGTTCTCCTAGCAAACTGGGGAGAAGGCCCACGTCTCCTTAGACCTCCTCCCTGCTTTGGAGCCTGGCACCGCATTAATTTCCAAGGGAGCCGACAGACACGGAGATCAGCCCGCTCCGGAGACCGAGACCGATCCCGATCCCGAGNGGGGGAGGCCGAGGGCGCGGTAGGTGGCGGCGCGGGGCAGCCGCTCTCGGACGGGAGCGAGCGGCGGGGCACGGGAAAGGCCGCGGCCGGCGTCTCCGCCTGGGCAGCCGCTAATCTGCGGGGGACGCCGCTGCCTGGGCTCCGGGGGCCGGCAGCGGAGCCCGGGGGTGGGGGGAGCTGGGCGGCGGCGGTGGCTGTCACTGCCGGGTCGGGNGCCCAGGGCGGCGGCAGAGGGCCCGAGGCTGCAGGGCTGTCGTTCTCCTAGCAAACTGGGGAGAAGGCCCACGTCTCCTTAGACCTCCTCCCTGCTTTGGAGCCTGGCACCGCATTAATTTCCAAGGGAGCCGACAGACACGGAGATCAGCCCGCTCCGGAGACCGAGACCGATCCCGATCCCGAGCGCTCCGCCTGCGGGGAAGGTGCTGCCCCGTCCCGTTCCCCCGCCCCGACTTGCCCACAGCCAAGATGGCGCCCGCGGCCTCCCCGCCCCTCGGCGGCGGCCCGGGGCGTGTGCCGGAATGCGGGCGGGGCGGGCGATGTGGCGAGGCCCGGCCCTCCTCTCCGCCGCCGCCCGGTTGCCGCGCGGCGTTGCCCGGCCGCCAGCC
>VZSF01011009.1:580113-680432 GCA_013398295.1 Chionis minor | reverse complement strand
CGTCCCCTCTCAGCAGCCCTACTGCTCTCCCCCACCCCTCCGCAAAAAAAAAAAAAAAGAAAAAGGTGAGAGAAAGCGCCTCGGACGCTAGAAACCAGCCTTTGCCGTCGTACGGGTAATAATGTCAGCGAGGAAAGCACCGTGACCTGCCGCCGCCTCATTCCCGAGGTCGTCTTTGGGCTTTAAGTAGGGATTTGTTTTTTTCCTTCCTCCACCAGCGGCCTGAAGGGTGTGTTTTCACTTTCAGAGATTAAAACCGAGGCGGCGCTGGGGGAGAACGGACATGCTTGACACTTGCCGGCAGTTGCTCGCGTCGCGCTGCCCTGTTTACCCGAAAAGGAGAGACTGACACCCTGCGACTTGCACCCTTGACTGCTTCTCGGGTTATGACACCCCTCTAATAATACAGCAAAAACTGCGGAAAAAGCGCCTGGGAACTGAGCATGGTAGGATCTTGAACAAAAGTAGCCGATACCGACGAAAAGGGGCAGGGAAGGAATGGCATCCCGGGAGAGGCTGTATGAGCTTTGGATGCTTTACTGCAATAAGGTAAATATTTGGCGGGGGGGTTGGGGTGCTGTTTGTCTGTCTTTTTGCTCTTTTGTTTGGAAGTCAAGTATTTACAATGTATCTGTAGCATCTTTT
The DNA here is from genome assembly GCA_013398295.1 of Chionis minor. Classification (NCBI taxonomy): domain Eukaryota; kingdom Metazoa; phylum Chordata; class Aves; order Charadriiformes; family Chionidae; genus Chionis; species Chionis minor. The sequence continues at coordinate 679,787 of VZSF01011009.1, read as the reverse complement.
AACACATTTCTTTTTCTTAGAAGTTGCATAGACTTATCTAGGTTCTGTAGGGATATAACTGCACTTCTTGGGCTCTTTACAGTCTCATCTCTTGCTGTTCAGGCTGGGCTTTTTTGTGTGTGAGGTATGAATTGCACAGTGTTCATGGCTCAGCTTAAGCAGTTACTGTGGCAATATCTTTTAAGTGTGTGAATATGTATGTTCACATAATTCTTTGTTTTGTAGGGCCATGGCTTTAAGATGTATTGTATTAGTTTAATTCCCTGCTGTCTAGTATTTAGCTTTATACTTACTATTTTCTGTGCAGCTCCAGTTTCAGTTACACGATATTTAGCCAAAGCCTTCCCAAAGATCAGATTTATTGAGTTACTCCGGAGTTTTCCTTTGCTGGTTATCACCATAACATCTAAGTACTCCATTAATATTAATGAATTCCCTTCGCCTGGCAGGAATGTTATTAAAATAATGTCCTGTCTCCGTTTGCCTTTTACAGTGTAAAATAATTCATATGTTTAAAGCACAGGTCCTAATTGCTGCCCAATGTGCTGAGTATGTACACAAACTGTATTGCAGATTATCTAAATAGATATCTGTAAAATAAGGAGCATAACAAAAATAACTGTAAAAGCAAAGGAAAGGAGTGACTTACTGCCATATAGGAACTCTCTCATGCTTCCTATGTATCACAGTTCCTTCAGCTCTTCAAACCAGTAGGACGTTAAGACTAGAACAAACATTCTCTTATTCTTCCTAGTTCATTTCTAGAGAAGGCCCATCTCTAGAGCCTCAATAGAATGTGACATTTTAAGTACAGACCTTCTTATCAATGCAAGGGCACAAAGCAGTGGATGAAGGTCGCACAAAACGATCTTAATTGTAGCTTTTCTTAGTTTTTGTGTGTGAGTTTGCAACTCTAATGCTTTATATCTAGTTAAAAATAAAACTAGTGCAAACGTAACACATGGTGATTTCTTACTGCTACCCGCGTGGGTGATCGGTTGGGTTGAAACATATTTGCGTAGACCTTTGCCATTTAAACTAATGTGGTAATACCAATGGCAGTAGGAGATGGATGTTTTGCCAGTGAGTTCATCGATGTGAGAAGAACAAAGACACTTGGAACAAACTCCCAAGAATCCAGGCTTTCCTTGGCTTTAGGAGGCACAGGGCTGCAGAGATGAGCCAAGCTCTGAATTTCTTTGCCCAGCCAGTGTTTGTCTCTTTCCTCCCTAGTTCTTTATAAAATTCTATTGTGTGTCTTATACCTTCTCCACTTTTGGTTGGCGCGTTCATTCGGATTGTGTGCTTTCCATCTCCGTATTGTCCGCATGCTAGCAGGAAGTTTGCATAAATAAAGGAGTACTAGTTAAAATATGTGGTTTAGATCACTAAGAGGATGTTCAGTTTCTTTATGGGAATGATGTGTACATAGTCTAGTCAGCTCTCAGGTGGTGGGGGATGGACTATTAAAAAAAAAAAAAAAAAGTCTTTTTATATACTGAGCCTCCATGAGCTCTTTTGTCCTTTTTTCTTCCAGATCCATATATTAAGGGCATGATCAGGTGGATTTGTATGCTGATAAGGTCTTGTTCTTAAGTAGGAAAAATATTTTTTTTAAATAAATATTTTTAAATTTTTTTTTAAAAATAAATTAGCTTGACTTCAAAATTTGAAGGTAACTAAGGTAACTAGAGTGACTCCAGAAAAGGAGTCTTCACTTTTTCAAAAAGTGCTAGACACAAAACTGTGTTTTCCTTCTCTCTCTTTCTCAACTGGTTCCGGTTAAAATGGTCTCTCATTCTGCTTGAGACCGGCATCCAGCATAACCGTGTTTGGTGAAGTTAAGAGCAACTAAAGAAGCTAGGTCTTAGGATGTTAGGATGTCTTAGGATGTAAAATGTTGTGAAGTCTTAATGTGAATTAGATTGTTCAGTCATGTATTGAAAACATCTGTGTGCTGTACTTTGTTCTCCTCAGTACATCTAGCACAATGGGAAGATGTAGCAATAAATAATCACCAGTGAAAGGATATAGTGGTTTAGAGAGAAATCTCTTTATACCTGGGACTACCCAGTGAAGGGCAGTATCATATCCTGTATGTTGCACTGTCATGACTTTGTTGTGGCTGACATCCTGGGAAGGGAAGCTAGCCAATTACTCCAGACTACAGAAACTGCTGGAGAGTCAGCTGAGTAAGGTGGGAATTTGTTGTGCCACAAATCCCAAATACGTGGCATTAGCTTTTGCAGCCTTGTTACTTAAAGAAACAGTTATCCAAGCTCCTTTTTTCTGTGATGCTTCAGATTATTGCTAATAAGTAGCCTTGTTTGTCTCACCTTTTTTTAGATAATCAGGTCCTTCATGATAGTATGTTAAATATAGCACACTGTGCTACAGCAGCAGGGCTTTTCACGGCTTTAAAGTAATGGATAATGCTGTGTTACCATCTTACCACTATCCTGGGTCATGACTCTTGTTCTTTGTGATCACTTGATATCTCTGGCAGCATCAGGTGCCAGTTACAATAATTACTTTTGTGCAAAGTAACATTAGGAAGGCATTCCTCTATTTTCATTGCCTCTTGCACAGTCTAGCAATGGGTCTAGGTCTGAGCAGACAACATCATGTAACTAGGATCTCTGCAGAAGTGGTCTTTGGATGGCTCTGTGTATGAGGTGGTTTCTTTTTTTTCCCCCTCAAGATTATGTTTTGAGTGGCTGCAAAGGTTCGTTTTTAGTTGGTATTCAGTTGTTTTTCATGCTGCAGTTTCTAATCTATGGTTGGGGTTTTGTTTTGGATTTTATATTTTTTTTTCTGCTCCTATTCCCCTAAAAGCTACCCTGTAGGGCGATAGCTACAAAGCTGCAGATTACAGTCTTCTGTTTAAGATGCGAAAGTAATAGCCACACATGATTTATAATGCTTCTGGTGTTGCATGGAAGCAGTTTTAAAAATTCATTAAATTTAGTGAAGTTTAGATTTCAGTTTCACTGGGGTTTTATGACAGCATTGTATTGTTAATATGCTGAGCTGTTCCTGCCCTCAGTTTTTTGTTATTGGTTGTTTTCTTCTTTTTTTCTTTTTTTTTTTTTTAAATGATGATGTCAAACTTTCTGCAAAGAAAGCATTGTTAAGGATGCAACTTGCTGGCATGTCTTTTAGTGATTTTCAGTTTCAAATGATTTTATTGTTTCTGTTCAATTCTCTGTAATGTGCAATGCTGTTATTCACTTGAATATTGATATGGATGTAAGCTACTGTCCTCTCATCTAGATGTAGGAATGTGTGCATTTTAAGATAATTGAATTACATGTAGAATAGGTCCTTTTGGTAGAAGACACTAGGAAAAAATTTTCTCTAGTAGGCTGAATAGACAACGGTAGTATTAAGCATATTCGTTATCAGTTAAAAGCTGTCAATAATCTACACAGGAGGATGAAACACTTCTTATATAAGTGCATATGTGGCAGATACCTGAAAATGCTTTGCTAATATAAGCCGACAGAAGAGCTCTATTAGGTGAACTGAAGTAGTCTGGGGAAAGGATATGCTTTCATGTGTGCCTGTGACCTTTTCATGTTCACGTGACTGAGGTCATCTCTACCAGTTTTGCCTGGCAGCCTTAGACCAGCATGGCTGTAATAATACTACTATTGTAATACTAGTTGATTAACCTTTTCTTAGATGTTGGTTATGTATCAGTATACAAAATTAATTTGTGTTTTACAATCCTCTGAAGTAACTGTTGGTGCAGATTCATATTAAAAGAGATTCGACGTCTGTCTTATCTGTAAGATTTTTATCTGTGTATTTAATCTCTTCTAGTTGTTCTGGTAGGTATTTCAGACTCTTAGGCGTAAAGCATGAAAGGATTTCTGATATTTTTTATTTTACTCAGAATACCCTTTTATATGGAAAGAGATTTTTCTCTATTAAAAAAGAAATCTCCAGTTGCTTTCAGGAGGGGTTTCAAAGGCATAAATGCAGACACCTAGCTGCCATACGGACATCAGAAAACCTTAATTTTTCATTGTGTTACGGTGGTTCTGAGCTTTCTCTTATGCTCTAGTCTTCAGTAAAGTCCTGATTTCATTTAAACACTGTCTTATCTTACAGGTGATACAATAGTTTGAAGGGAAGGCTCAGTCTGTCCTTCAATGGGCTTCTAGCCTGTGCTTCACATGTCAAAGAAGGAACTTCCATTCAAACTTAGGGTCATTAATGCAGCAGGGACTCCACGTGTTAGCAGTTGTAAAACTAATCGTAATGTTCTGGTCTTTACTAATGCACATAGCCGAGACAGTCACATCCCTTGCTGTGTTAAAAGCAGCCGACTTGTGAATACACTGTCATCTTAAATGCACTTTCTTATGTTGTGCTGTATTTCTCATTTTTATTTACAAAATCTGATTGTATTGAGATAAATACGTTGTAGTTTTCCCTCTAGCGTAGTGAGGGATATCTATATATTATAAATATCTCCTCATTTAATATTGTAGCATAGAAGGAGATGTGGTACTTTTTTATAGGAGAGCATTTTCTAATACTAGGTCAAAAGCTGGACAGAAAAAACCATGAAATGTGACTATATGCATTATCCTAAAAGTGTCCTAAAGTGGTTAAAGTCCTGTTACTTAGAGGGTTTTTTTCCCTCATTTGGGGTCCTTATAGGCTGCCTTGCAGGAATCAGAAGAAGACTTGAATGGGAAAATAAGTGGTCTTGGGAGAAATCGTGATTTGTGTGTTGGTCAGGAGCAGAGCACTGTGATGAGTGAAGTGCTACAAACTGTGGTGTGCTAGCAGTGCTGGATTTTCTGTGATTACATGACTGTCTCTATGATAAATACTTAGAAGCTGAAGCTTTAACATATGAACATGTGCATTTAAGTGGCTCGAGTTAAACTTACATTCGCATTATGAGGACTAAACAGGTCATTTACATTAATGTGTACTGTGTGCTGTAATCAAGATGAGCCTGTGGAAGAATAGTTTCCGTTCATTCTCTGTTCCTGTGTCTTAATCCTAACAATATTATGTATAATTAAGATAAATTTGATCTTAAATTATGAGAATAAATTTATGTGCCTTTGAATCCTTTCAAGGATGTGCTTCCCAGGGGTAATTCTGTTAGCATCATCCGCCTTGTGTTGGGCCAACACTAACACAAAAAGAGGACGATCTTGTTAGTCAAAAAACTTGTCTTGCAGCAAGAACATGGCGGGGTTCTCAGTGTGTGGTGTTACAGTGTTGCTAAGCTGACCTCCTAACTGGCTGCCACTGACAAAAGGGGTCCTGCCGTGTTGTCAGCATCCCTTCACTACTGTTTTACAAAGTACTGCCTCACAGATAGTATTTCATAGTTCAGTTGAGTCCGTCAGTCACCTGCATCAAAAAATTGGGGCACTTAATGTGATGTTCAGCAAGTGACACCAAATGTGTACCTTCTGGAAGAGTATTATGAGTATTAAGAGTATTACAGGGGATGGTTCATCAGTTTATATTAAATAACATGAGTTTTAGCTTGTAAGAGGTTTCAACCTCTGTCCCTGTACAAAATTGGAAAGTATTTTAAAATAAACTAAAAAAGCTTATGATCAGATCAGCTATCAGCTTTTATACGTGACTTGTAGGACTGCATAAAGCAGTATGACTGAACCAAATTTTTTCACCTAAATGTTGTTGTAGTTGTGTTTCTCAAAGAAATGCAGTTTTAGCAAAATTATGCTTAGTTGTGGTGAGATACATGTAATTCAGCAATATAATCTTTGACGTTAAACTGTGAGCCCCATGTGAAACACTGACCTTTGCATCGCAAATATGATCTCAGCCAGACTTAGCTTGCACTTGTCTTCCTGCTTTGTCAGTGATTCATATCACATCACTATGTATCGCCTTTGTTATACTAGATAAAGAAGTGTTCAGCTTACAGCTAGATGAATGCTTGAGCAAAACAAATGTTCAATAGAAGTAGTTTTTCATAAGTCACCATCATGTAAATTCATGCCTCTGCTAAAAGGAGCAAGTGAGGATTTATAAAACAATTGCTGTGTAAAATACCTTTTCTGCAGGTTGTTTTAAATAAATCTCTATTCTGAGAGAGTGTAACTTGTAAAAGAGCATGTCACGGGTCACTGTGGCCATGTGTTGGTGAAAATATCTTTGTTCCATCTTTATGAGATGCTGAACTAAGAATGGATATAGATAAACAAGAACAGTTGGTCTTCAATTCTGAATTTACTGTCTGCTATTTAAAAAGGTGTCTCATAGTCCGAGAACTAACATAATTCTGATGTTTACAAATATAGAACTTTTTATATAAATAACTGATGTGTATATACGAGACATTAGTCTCTTAACTCATAGTAGCCATTACCTTCCTTAATTATGGACCAGGGTGCCCTTGTGCTGATGGTTGTTCTGACACGGAACAGGGACCCTGCCACAGAGAATGCGAACTTCAGGTTGAAGTGATCGCAGATAAATCTAAACAGACAGACCTAAGAAAACGGTAACATTTTGCAAGCTATAGAGAAATTATTTTTGTTTCTTATCATTCTATAATATATTTGGCAATAAATATATGTAGCTGCTACTTCTAGGTAAAGAAGTGTCTGAGGTTTGTCCATGCTTTTGCTCTAAGATTCAGGGTTTTACTGGTGTCCGGCATGAGATTGAAATTCCTACACGTCCACAGGTTTGTGGATTAGTGCTTCACAGAATTGATGAGAAACATCCTGTTCTGAACATGCCAACAAATGTATTTCAGATCAAACTTTTACTGAAATGAAAGAATCAAGTGTCTCTTAAAAGGAACGATTTATCACAAAGCTAGAAACACAGGCTTCTGGTTCTGTGGGGTGATGTACTAATACAAGAGCGCATTTAACAAACACTGGGCTGTTGGGTGGTATCTGAGTTATGCCACTTTTAACTTGGTCATCTGGTTCAGATCCGGGCACAGCATGTGTCCTGATAACAGAATATTGCAGAATCAACTCAAATGTGCAATATGTTTGTACTGTAATACAGAAACGGGAGAAAGGCTTGCCAGCTGCCCGTTGAACAGCATTGTGGCTTAATGCCTGAATCCAAATGTTGTCAATAGATACTGTTAAAATATTTACAGGCTTCAGAAAGGTTAAACAGCTGCTAGAGAAGAGAGAAGAGTTTCTTTAATTACTGAGCTTTTCTTGATGAGAGAGATGTATAATAGAAGGAGAAAACCCAGCAAAACATGCACATGTCTCAATAGTACAGATAAGCATCTTATTTTTCTTAAAAGGTCATTTATTCAGGTAACTTGTCCAATTTATCTTCTAGGAAATGGGAGGCTGTAGTAGAGGAGGATGGGAGATACAACAGAAAACACCAAGAAAGGAAAATTATACTTGGTTATTCTCATCATAAACACTGTTTTAAGTTTGACATCTTACTAAGGCTCCTCCATGCATCTGCAAATCTAAACGTTAGCTGTGCTGATAAAATATTTGAGTGTGATGATTTCTCTGATATTTACAGCACTTATGATAATGTTTGTCCGATTTATGATTGAGCATTGCATGTACCTGTAGTAAGCAATGTGGCATTAAATAATTGTTTGACCATGGAGTAACACTGCTAACTATGGCTGTGTAAAATTAGGAATTAAATTTAACTGTAAGAATGGCTAATTATACTAGTATATAAAAGCAGAGCATATTTTAAAACACTGAGGGTATTTAAGAGGTTAAATTCCAAAGGCTTTAAGGGCATTTGAATGCTTTATCTAAAGGACATTTGGGGGAGGCACAAACAAAACCTCAGAATAAATTAATGGTTAAAGAGTAGTCTTAGCACAAAGAGACCATAAAATCAAAGTACATGCTGTACCTTTAATTGTCTTATAGACAGCAATTTAACATAGAAAATACACTTTTATTTAAATAACCGGTCCTAGTAGTTCTGGCTTTTATACTGAAGTTGTGGGGGGGATAGGGATGAAGAGAAATCTTTGAGGACACATTCCTGAAGTCTGAATGAAAACAGTGAATGCACGTGCTTTTCATTATTAATGCAGGGAGAATTGGTACTCTTTTTATGGTCAATTACCATTCACTAGAATCTGTTTAAAAACCTGGAGGATTATCCCATAAGACATTTAAAAACTAATAAGGAAGTGAAGGCAGAGGTTGAAAAGGTAGTACTCTCACTGGAAAGAAGAATTTAGCACTAATGCTAGAAATGTCTAGAAAAAGCAAAGTGAAAATGAAGCAGTTTGACTCCTTTAATAAGATAGCAAGATTATTCTTTTAGTATTAGCAATAATTTTAGGAAAACATTGTACCTTCATATGGTTTACTGCCACTTTTCACTTGGAATGTGGCAGGAGAATTTAGGAACTGAAAAAAAGTTTTAGAAGTTATTGAAACTTCTAAAAGCATCATGCAAAAGGAGTAAATGCTTCAGTTCTGTGGAAGAGTGATTGGAAATGTTAACTGACCCTGTATGTGGGGCATCAGCCCAGAGTTTCCAGTGACGTAATCCTCCTAAGTTTTGTAGAAAGTGGTTGTGGAGACTGCTTGTAAGTTGCCTTACCAACTCTGTCAATAGATATTTGGCTAATGTATTCAATTATATGAAACTTGGTATTCATTTACTAGTGCCTTTGCTGAGTTTAGGACTAGCTGGAATGAAGTTTTCTTGATTAATAACTGAAGGTTCATGGGAACGGTAGACTAAGTGGTTTAGCATGTTCTGAGAAGCAAGGAGGGAAAAGGTTTTATTTAATGTTCCTGATTTTTTTTTTTTAAATAACAATTTTGGTTAGATATATAGTGTTCACATGCTTTCAAGGGCAAACTTGGAATTCGTGTGAGCAAATACCAAGATGAGAAGGATTGTTCTTTAATATTTGTTGTGTATGTAAAATACAGAAGAAGGTCTCAAAAATGGCAATGAGTACAGTGACTCAGGTATACAGTGCATGTATTTTTTTCTCCACAGGACCCTGCATTGTTTACTATACTGTATGGGGAAAGCTCGTGGGAATAATGGAGGGTATAGAGAACAAGGGTGTTATTTGCAGAAATCTAACCTCAATATTTATCAGTGCTAATCATTCAAAAACTGTACCAGCAGAAGTGCAATGGATGTCAAATAGCAGTTGCACAAGTAACACAAATTCTGCTGTGTCCTATTTTGGAGTCTTTTATTTTTTTATATTTTTTTTTGAGGGTGCTTTTGAATAGTGGATTTGGGTTTTTTTATACCTTCAGCATATAGTTCAGCTGCAGTACCATGTTAATTTAAGGCCAGGTGAGGTTGAGTAGGCAAAACCAATTAGTTAAATCCATACCTAAAGATATGAAAACTTGCTTTACTTAAATTTGATGTAAAGTTATCATGTGACAATTTGAAACAAGTACAGATTTCTTTTTTTATAAGCTGTACACAGGTTCTCAGCTTTTTTCTTTATCTGCTGAAAGACTTGACAATATTTAGCTGTTGATATAGTGAAATGATAGTCTGATGTTTTTACTGTTGCAGCACCGTGCTTCCTTTCAGCTTGTCTGTGTTAAACTTTTATTGTCTCTTGCATCACACAGAAAGTTAGAAACTTTATGGGGCAAAAGCTGTCTTTGTGTGTGGTGTTGCTAAAACTCAGCCCTTTTGTAAAATGATGGGATATCTTCGAGTTTCAAAGCAATCAAGCGTTAAACTCTAAACCTTTCCTAAGCTATAGCTTGAATTTTCATTATGTTCAGGCTTATCTTGACACTGTATACTTTTGAATTATTTAGGATACTTCTTGTTCCCTTAGGCTTAAAATACTGCTTCCAGCTTTTGCTACTGTTGGTTCGTGATGTCAACTTTGATGGGAAAAGTTAATGCTAATAGAATGTAATGTGTCACAGTATGGTAAATTCCTGTAAAGTGGACTGTGCAGTGGACTCCAAAAGACTGAAATACTGCATGCCAGCTTGTACGTGGAACTTGCCTAGTGGTATTTTCTGTCAAATGTGAAGACATTAAAATCTGAGTTCAGGTTAACTAGATTTGTCCCATGGATGGCATCACTCACATGCTAGTTCCAAGCTACAAGGCTGTAATTCTGTTGGCATTCAAAAACAACATCAACAACCAAAAAAAAAAAAAAAAGACAGCGAAAGAAAGAAAAATATAGGCTTTGCTTCCATTTTAGTAAGAAAACTCTTTCATTTTGTTTTTCCAGTTTTGTTGGGGATCTGAAATAGAAAAGAAATCAAGTAACAGGTCTCAGATAATTGTATTTTTCTTTAACCTAAGGCATTAGTGGAAGATTGTAATTATTTTTCTTGTTTGGAAAGGAGAAGAACTGTATTAACTTTGACTTCTAATGTCTGCGAGCTAAATTTTATCATGATTGACAGCTATAGGTTTATTTTGGTATAATTCTCTATGCCAAACAGAAGTTTTTAACTTGTCCAAAAATAGTTGTCTCTAATGATTCACTGCAACTCCCATTTATAAAACAAACACCCCACCTTTTTCTTTTAATTCCAGAGATGGAACAGGATGCTTGTGTGAATTTTGAAAATGGAGTTTTATAATTACCCACCAGGAGCCTTTCTGCTTTTGGATCGACAGCTGATTCAAAAATTAGTATTGTGATTAAAATGAAAAGTTGTGCCCAAAGGTGATTCCCTTGCTAATTAGAATTGATTGATTGAATTCATCAAGGCAATTTACCCAGTTTAGAACGGTTTATCATGAAGTTTTTCATTAATTCTAACCATATAGCTGCTATAACGAGGCTTTTCAGGTTTTATTTTAGCATTTTACACATTTGAGAAGTTCACAAAAAGCATAAGCACTTTGACATATTTCAGAATGAAGGCTGCTAGGAGATACTGTGCTGAAAGTGTTGCCTTTTATGTCTGAAAATATGAAGAGGGAAAATGCTCCCTTAAAGTAAACCTCCTAATCCTCCAGTGAATAGTTTATTTCAAACAGTGTTGAGAAACGTTCTACAATTCTGCATTATGCAGACTACTTCAATTAGTTTTAAGACTATTAACTCACCAGTGATCTAAAGGCAGTATTTCATGTTTGGTTATTTTTTGTAGGTCTAATGCAGCCTTAACACCAAGGGATTGTTCTTATTTTAAATATAATGTTTGGGGATGGGGGATTAGTTACCATAATACAAGTGCCAGTGAGATTTTATGGTAGTGCTTCTAAGCTGAAATCCACTTTGAAGGTTGACTGACTGCTACACACAGTAGTCAGACCAGGCTGGCTATTTTATGACTGCATGTTAAATTTAACGACTTCAAACAACTGTCTTGTCAGACAAGTCAGGCTTGTCTGACAGTCGGACTCTGAACTGCCCTGCAGGGAATTTTTGCCTTTAGAGCATGGAATGCCACACTGCAAATAGCCTGGGGTGGATACAGCTTTTGTTTTTAGCAACTAATACTTCCTGAACGTAGCTATAAAAATTGTACTGAGCTTTGCCCTTCTAGATGTGTCCGTTTGCTTGAAGCCTTAGTAGAAATGGAAATTACTGTTAACTCTAAAAGCAACACGTATATAAATACATAAATAATTTTGATTTGAAATCTTGGGTAAATGTGCAATTCCACAGTTGCAGGTTTAAAGACCTTCAGTGGGAGGACTTCAATGCTCGTTTTGTGTAAAATGTTTTCATTTAACTTAGAGTAGGCTGTAGAGTTTAATACTACCTGGCTTGTTATGAGTTTAAAAAAAATGTTATTACTGGTGCAAAAAAATCTTTTTCTTGTTGACCTTCTTGTGTAGGCAAACAAATCACTGAAAAAATAACTGGATTAGAACATTTGTCATTCATTTCATCAGCCTTTATAAGGAGGAGAGAAAGCTATTGTAATTTCTAGTGAATTTAGTATATTAAAGACAAGAGCCTGTCCCAACTTTGTGTAGATTTTTGGTTATAGTGGTTTTTTTTCACTTCATTGCCTTAGAGAATGTTATATGCGTCGGAAGGGCATTAGACTAGTCCTCCTCTCTGCTCTTGGCTTTGTTTCAGTGTTGTTGAAGGCTAAAGCTGGTGTTAGCATTGAGAGCTTGTTTCCCAGTTCCGCCAAGTGTAAGGATGGCCTTGCTAGAGTTTTTATGTATGTATTGCAACTGTTAAAATGTTAGTCTTCGTGGGAAACTTGCTAATGGTTTGGCAGTGTTTAGCCGCAGTATTGTTACGCATGCTGTAGACCAGTAGACTGGTTTTATCTGGTTTGATTTAGGACCTTTTTTTTTTTCTTTCTAGCATTGTACTAACTGTGTTGGTAAGGAATGTTTTGGATGTTTTGTGGTTTTTTAGTGGTGTGTTTTTTGTTGGTTTTGGGTTGGTTTTTTTTTTAGGTGCCTGTTAGAAATATTATACTGCTCAGGACTGTCATTCTTTTTGAACTGTCATAGTGAAGAGCTATGACAACTATTGCTGTGCCAAGAGGATCTTATGAAAATGGAGGCCTAAAGGCTAGTGTATTGTTTTGTGTGGGTTTTTTGTTGCTTTTTTTAAAAAAAAGAAAACCGGAAGTACTTAAGGAAGGGAAGGAACAAGGAAGTATTTTCACTTGCAGGTGCTCTGAGCTACATTTGATTTAATAGGCTTAAAATACTTTTTCTTATTTTGTTAGTGCAGGTGAATGACTGAATGTTGCTGTAGCAGTTTCACAGGCCTTCATTACAGTAAGTTGACCTCAGAGCTTAGACTCTGCAGATTTGCTTCGTAATTATCAACTAAGGGGCTTTTTACTTTTTTTCCCCCTTCTATTTTTTTTAGATTTGTGTGTATGCTTACAATAGCACCCTTAAGATAGCCTTATTAAAACTCTAGTTGTTTCAGTTTATCACTGTGCAATATATTCATAAGAAATGGTGAACTTAAGTTGGATTTTGGCTTCAGGGAATTTCCAGCTTTGGAGAAATTATCTTCCAGAAGTTTTCAGAGATGCAGTTTTTATATATGAATTATTATTCAAATATGCTAGAGAAATTTGTCTTGTGCAAAAGCTAGGCAAGTTTCAGGTAAATAAATGCAATGCTTTGGACTTAGAAAGCTGCGAGGTTTCTAAAATCAACATTTTCTTGTCTTTCAGTGACTGGAAAGTTGTAACTAGTGAAGGGCGTTTTATTACCACTTACAGCTTCTTTCTGCTTTTTGTTGCTGTGGTACAAATCAAACATTTCCTTCTGCATTTCTTGCTGATCTCAAAGGGCATGTCTGCAGAGCGTGTGTGGCGGGGCTGGGAAAGGATACCAGTCTAAAATTGGTTTATGACAGTCTGTCCCTGTGGTGTATTATTAAAACATACGTTGCTTTGTGAGCTGTGTTTTAAAAGCATGGAGCATCTTCAGCCGGCCCCACAGAAAACAATTTGGAGCTGTTGCCTAACATACAGCCTCCAGCTACCTGTCTGCAGAATGACGACAAAAGGGTAGTTATGAAAGTGGGGAATAAGGGAATATATTCCATAGGTTTCACTGCTTTTACTGGTAATAAGGCTTCTGAGTATTTAAGATGCTTTATTATGGTCTGGCTAAGTTACACTGATTCCTTAGGAGGACTGCAGATGCAGTGGAGTGGCTAACAATTTATAGTGACTCAGTTGGAGCCAGGGTTGCGATTTGTTGCTGTCAGCAGCACTGCGGATCGGCTGTATTGCCATACCCACGGGATGCAGCCTTCTGCCACGTGGTAGCACAGATGTTTGTCAGATTGCAACATGTACTGGCTTGGAAAGTTGATCTGGCGTTGAAGAACACAAATGAATTCATGTTAAAATTAGGTCAATTTGTGTGCCGCTGTTAATGCGGTTTACCGCTTCTGTCATGAGAAAATAGAGGATGGTTGAAAAGGTGGGTGGGAAGAGAACTCAACAGAAATAAATTCTAAACTCCATTAAATTTAAACTTCAGATTAAACGGCAGCAGCTGACCTCAAAAAAAAGTTTAGTTCAAGATAAAGAAGATGGTGGATAGCATAATTACAGTGTACATGATACACAGCTGATACCCATTACTACTGTCTGTTTTTATTATGAAATTAAAATTTTAAACCAATGTAAAAAGAGCTTTTCTCCTAAACTGTCATGCTTCTGGTTTGGAAAAATACAAGATCCATTTTAAACATGTAGGCTGGTCTTCAGAAAGGTATGTATTTACCTGTGTTTTAGAAATGGACTTTTTTTTTTTGTACTTTGCCATTGGTAGCATTTACTTTTGTAAGTTTTTTCTTAAGGCTGCTGCAGTAAAATTTAGATTCCTTGCAGCTTTCAGTGGGTGACTGGTGCATGGAGTCTGTGCTAATTGCTGCTAATAAAGAAAAAGGAAAACCTGGGCCAGATTCAGATTTTGAAAGCTGTTTTTAACTTCTGTTTCTGACATCTTTGACATAACTTACATGTCTTAATTTGTAGAAAAACTGTTACATATTTGTTCACTTTTACCTGGAATGATTTCTTCCTAGTTCGTAAGTCTTCATTTTTGTTCATTTCTGAAAAGGTGGCATGCTTCTATTAGGTGGCTTACAATGGAGATTAATTTCTTGGTATTTTTTTATGTAGATTCAGTTGCTAAGTGATCTTGTTTACTTTTTTGCCTTGATTTTTTTTTTTAATTCCCCCCCACAAATGATGTTGAGTTAGTGCTGTTGCCTGGATGGAAATCTCTAGATTTGACTCAGAATGAGTCAACTATTGTGTAAGCTATTTTCTACTGGCACATACCAGTAGCGTTACCTGATATTTTGATATCAAAGCTGATTATTTTAATAACTCAGAATTACACATAATTAATCAGCTGGCAGGGGATTGAAGTAGAAGGGAGTTGGATTAGATTGTGCTGCAGGTAGTGATCAAACCATACTGGAGTTCTTGGTTTTTACCAGAATTGGGAGAAGTTTTAGTGGCAAAGTGAATTGAGCAGTATGTGCACTACAGGTAAGCAAAAACTTTTGGCCTTTTATAACATCTGTGGCCTAGTGTTGTCATCTATGTATTGCTTTTCCTGGCATATTTTGTCTGCCAGTGTGCTCTCTTACTGCTAGTCTGCACTGATAGCCTTGCAAAGGCATTATAGTTTAAGAATAATGAGGTTTAATTTAATCTTAAGGCTGATTTAGGCTGTATCGTTCAAAAGGAGCACGCAGACATTTAATCTAATTTTGTCTTTTGTCCTCCCCTTAACCTTGTCTCATCTATAACCTTTTGTTAAAGGAATTTTAATTAATTAGCAAAGTCGTTACTAGCATTAGCAAGTGATGATATTTGCACAACTTCCTTCATGGTACATGACCAAGAAGAACTGACTTGTCTCACAAAAGTTTGCTGTCAACAACTAGTGATGAGCCTCAGCTGTGTCAACAAATAATTTTAATTTTAGAGTATGAGTAGAATCAATTCAGGAAGTCATGTTATATTTCAAGCCGAAGTTGCTCGTGCCAAGGAAAAAAGTCAAATAGGTTCAGTTTTTGCACATGCGCAGGCATTACCATTAGAGGCATAGACACATGCATGTGGCAGAGTTTCTGTTGGTTACTTCACCATGGATGCTACTGCTTTGTCCTGAGCTATATTGTCCTTGCTAAAACCATATCCTGGTTTTCCTCATCTTTATGATCTTGTGAAATAGCTTGCATATGGCTGAAATAACTTGCAGTGAAAGTTAAAGAAAGTTAAAGCTTTAAATATGTGAACATTTTGAGAAAGCCGTGATGTCTGAAGACAGCGTCTTCTGCTGCTTCTAGCTCATTCTTTTAGGATATCAGCAAGTCTGACTTCCTGCCCGTCTTTTGGTTTGATTTTTTCAAGCTGTTTGATCTCTGAACCTGAGATGTGTATTCTATACTCACCTGGTTGAGATAATACATCCACCTCTGTAGCTTAAACCCATAGCTTGGAAACCTTGAGTTTGTTCTTTATCTCAACGGCTTTCTTCATTCTGTATGTTGCAATTTCAGCTTGAAGACACTTAATAGTTGTGTGTTTAAGATAACTTAACCCTTTGGTAGTTCAATGTATATTAAAAACGAGGACGAGGCTGTACATTACAGTTACAGGACGTAATTTTTTTGGACAAATTTTTAACAGAAAAAGAAAGGGAGTGATGACTTAAAAAAGAAAACCATTGAAAGGGTGATAAAAGCAGAGATGAGGGGAAGGAAGATTATGAAGGAGGGGGAGATTAAGAATGCAGTGGAAGAAGGGGAAATAATTAGGAAAAATTAACAAGAAAACGCAGTAAAGGCAGGGGAAGCAAGTAATCAGACAAGGTATGTATCTAGCTGGGGGTTTTATTTGGTGCCTGTTGTCACGATATCTGAACACGTCTCATATATTATTAATAGTGTTAGTGAAGTAAATTGTGTCTAGGTGTTTCTGACGCTTTTTGCTTGAGTTAGAGGGGTTTTGGGGGTACAGGGAAAAGTAAAGTCTAGAATGAGAAAGGGATTCCCATGCTTTATAAATACTGCACTTGCTGTGGAAAGATGCTCTGAGAAGTTTTGCAGCGCTTCAAATCCTGGATTTCCAGTTTTATTCTGGGTTTGTTTTGATTTTTTGTTTGGTGTTTGGTTTTTTTTTCCTTGGGAGACACTTTTGTAGGTAGCTATTTTGCACTGACAGGACTCTGTGTGTCAGTCTTTCTTGGTAACTTTCTTTTACAATGACGTTGCCCCGAAATACTCTGTGTGTGGTAGTTATTCACAGTTATTCACAGTTTGCTCCTTGATCTTAACACTGCAGGGAAATCATGTATTATTTGGGAACGTCTATGGTAATATAAAGACAATAGGCAAAAGGGAGGAAAAGAGAAAAGAGAAGGATGAACAAAAAAAGTTTAAAACTTTTGCAAAATTTTATAAATTATGGAGCATATTTAGAAATCATTTAAACTCTATAATAATTTAGGCACATATTTTGAAGATATTTTGAAAATTACTTATAACATAGAATGTGGGACTGCACTGCAGGGATGTGTAATAATGGATGTGACTGTACAGTCCTTGTGGAGCAATATGTTAGCTATGGTCTGGCAGCTTGCTTTTAAAAATTAAGCACCTTGACTTCTCAAGTGGGAGAAGTCTATCTCAAATGTCATATTTTGACAGAATCTTCTTGTGCTGGTTTATGGTGGCCTACTATCTGTCCTACCTGCTGGCACAGTACGCAGCATAGAGGAACTGCTGGTCACGAACTGTGTGTCTGCTCTACTAAGAATAAGTAGGAAGCCTACATTTGAATTCTTGTCTGTTTTATAGATATCTATGTAACGTCACGTTAAAGTATCCTTTTTCACCCCGTTTGTAAGCCACTTGCTTTGAGCCTTCAGATGGGGAACAGTGAGAATGACAGAAGAATGTATTAGAGGTGGTGTAGTTTCATTAGACATTAAAATGGCAGCAACCACTGCCTCAGGCTTCCTAGGTTACATTGGTGGTAACATTTCGTCTTCAGTCAAAAACCAGTAAACTAATACACTGCAGTGAAGCTGAGTTATACAATGCTTTCACTAAAATTGAACTTGTTTTCCTTGATGATTCCAGGTGTGGTACTCCCACACTGTAGTGATCCAATTGTAAAGTGGATGGAATGGATTTTTCTGTAAGAAAAGACAAATAAAAAAAAGGTTGAAAGCTCCTTAGCACCTTTCGCCACCTCCCCAGGGACATACATTTTCCTGTGCAAGTTTATATTTCAATATGGCTCCTTCAGAGCATATTCTTAACATCCCTTGAATTTCTTCTGTGCTAAAATATCCTGTTGTGCTTTACTGATAATGGTCTGGGGTAAATGGCAAACATAGGTGGTTTTGGAAATACAGAGCTTGGACATGGTTTCAGGTTTAGGGCTACCAAACCCAGGGATGACTCTTCTGACTTTCTTGGGTTTGACTGGGAACATGATCACGTTATAACAATGTGGCATAAGAGAAGCCTTGTCATTAAATCACGTAGATTAGTAGAAGCTAGAAGACTATTTTTTTTTTTTCCCCCTGGTGTTATCTTAACCCTAAGTCACCAACATCTAATCAGCCAAATGCTTCTGGCATATAATTTACCTATTGCTTTTGCAAGTCTCGTCTGTTTGGCAGTCCTAGAGGTTCTAGTATGTGTCCTCCCTGCTGGCACAGTACCCAGCCCTGAGGAACTGCTGGTCATGAACAGAGTCTCTGTGTTCTACTAAGAACAATTAGGAAGACTAAATTTAGATTTCTATCTGTTTTATAGCTGTCTAGTATACAAGTCACAGGCTCTGCATTGTCTCTTGGAACACTTCATCTGGCTCTAATCTGCTGCTAGCTGCCATATTGATCAATAAATGATGTAAAAAGCAAATTATTTTGTGATTAGGATTGTTAGTGGAGTTCTTATTTAATTTTATAAGCCATAAAGAGTGTTGTATACTAACCTCTATGCTATCAAGACTAGAATGTACTAGTGGTTTTGTTAAGATGGTATGTATTCTGGAGAGTAAGGAAAGATTGTTGGTGGGGGGAGAAGCTAAAAAGTTTTAGTTGGCGTGGGTGTCAGGAAGTGGAAACGCATGAACTAATGAATAGAGCAGAATGTCACATCAGCACAACATGGTTGAGAATTTCAAAGGACGTAGGTTTTTTTTACTTTATTTCTAAAAATCTGCATATTCCCTCCTTTCTCCCAGTTGTAACGCATTAAAGAAAAGCTTTCCATTCAGGTTAGTACTACAGAGTTGTTGACAGATGACCTTGAGTGCAATATTGCCTAATGTTCTCCTCTTCTTTTTTTTTTACAGAAAGATCCAGATTACCTGAAGCTCTGGTTGGATAGTTTTGTTTCTAGCTATGAACAGTTTCTGGATGTGGACTTTGAGAAGCTGCCAACTAGGTACGTAGAATTACAGACCTGTTCATCTTTGTTTGATATCTGAAACAGACTTGGCTGAGAGCCCAGTCTTGTTCAACGGCAATACTGCCTTTAAACAAACGAAAGATTTTTAGTTGTTGAGTGGCACTCCCATTCTTTTGAAGGTCAAGTTGGGTTGGGAATGATGAAATTAGGTATTTGCATTATATCAGGAGATGACATGAGTATTCACTTCTTCTTGCTCCTAGAAATATAATCATTATAGCTTGTGCATTTTTTTTATTAAGTATTCATTAAATGTTGCATAAGAAGTAGTATTAGTGCTTGGTATCTGTATCAACAATAACTGAATAGAAGTTAGATGTAGGTAAAGAGTTTTGTAATTTTATTTCAGGGATTACTTTAAGATTAAGGATGAGATTAAATGCTTAATGAAGGGTTTGGATATCTTAGCTGAAAACCTTCTGAAAATTCAAATATGCACAAATGCTGGACTTCAAAGTGATTTTTTTGGTTTGCATCTGTGAAAACTTCAGGGCAAGACTATTGCTGAACCCATGTTGCTGATCATAAGTTCTCAGATATAATAATGAGGTGGTATTGAAGCCTAATTTTGGAGTTTTATATTTAACATCTTGAATCTGTGGTGTTCCAAGGATTGTGTTTTCAAGACTAACTTTGCATATGAGGAATAGAAACTTAGGCACCGGTTGTTTTCTCTTGCTTTTGGGATACTTACATGGACTAAGGGTTTTAAGAAAAAACAAATGTTAAGGAATTCAGAAATCATGAGAACTGGTGTCAGTATTATAGCTGATACCACTACTGGTGTTTGAATGCAAAGAATGGCTCTCCCTGTGTGATGGCTGCAGTCCAAGACTTGTTGAAATCAATGGAAATTCTTTAATGGGCTTTGGATCAGATCCTGTTTGAAGTGTAAGTGATAGCCTCTACTGTTACAAGGAAATGAAGAATGCTGCAACTGGATCTCAGTGGATAAAAACTGGTCTCCTTGGCTCTTTGTATTAAAATTTTCCTCATAATGCCTGTATGAATGCAAGGATATAGTGCAATTACCAATAAGTAAGAGCTTCCCATTAATTCTGTGCTCTTTCAGAAGGTCTGTTTTCTTTGCAGAGTCAAAAATGCATCTTACTATGTTTAGTTAAGGAAAAAAGTTTATCCTTTGACACAGGTTATCTTTAACATACTATTTAATATTGAAATCTGAACAGTGGAAGAGAAGAATATCTTGGTACTTTGGGGTTTTTAAGTGTTTTTTGGTTTACGTGCGTTCATGGGTTTTGGTGTTCTTACAGCAATATAAAAGATAAAAAACCAAACATGAAGCTTAGTTATGCAGAACAATAGCAGCATCTTCATTGTGCTTAATGATGGGTTTGTGAGGATAACATAGTGTATTTTTCTGAGGTTAATGACAGGATTAGTGATTTAGTCTGGAAGAATGGGCCCATGTGGATTTAGACTCATTTGTGTAACAGATGTGGAGAAAATGTATCAAAACAACATAGAGATGAAGGCAGATCATTCCTGTGCTTTGATGGCTGGATTAAAAATTACACTGTTCGAGAGCAGATATTAGAATTAACAAAGAATTGCAGTTTCAGCCCTTGTTTGCATTTGTGAGATAATCACGCATGTGAAAACTGGCACCTTTCTGCCATTTGTCAATTTATATTGCAGGCATTTACATTGTGGAACTGGTACTACTGAGCCTGCAAAAAAATCCAAGTAGGTCAGTGAGGAACCACCAAATGCTGATTTCCAGTGACTCTTCTCTTGGGGCCATAGGTGCCTGTGGACTCAAGTTTTTTTTACTGGAGTTGCTTATGAAATAACTCTTCCTGTCTTTTGGTCTTGGAAATAATGTATGATGCTAGCTAAAATGAGAAACTGGGTGGACTAATTTTTTTTTTCCCTTATATAAATCTTGGATTGCTTTATAATGATATGCCTGAAAGACATTGTGTACTGGAGGGCAAATGCCAGGAAATAATGAGAAACTGTGTAGGGAGAAGAAAGCTTGTACATATTGCTGGACAAAATTAACGTTTTGGAACACAGGCACGAAGTTTTGTGTCAATATAAAACACGGGGGTTTTTAGCATCCAAGAGACACCACTTAAGAAATGTAATGAAGTTATTAGTGTTTGGGGTTTTTTTTCCTGGAAGAAGGACTCTTAATTGGCACTGTCACTTGCTGATCTAACTGATAAGGGTATTTCTTCCATAAATTAAAATATATAATTTCTGGAAATCTGCTTGGGCTTCATCTGGAAGATGCTACATAGTGCAGGATTAAGAAATCTGTAAATATAGAGGATGAGTGTATCCAGTGGTATGATCTGACTGTATAAGTAGAGCTTATACAGTTATGCAGCTTATAGGCTTATACAGCTTCAGTTCTACCTCCATCTTTGTGCTTCTGCCCTATATTTTTAAGCAAAATGGTTCATTAATGGTGTTTTCAATGATTTTACTGAAAAGGTGAAAATAGCTATGGTGACAGCTTTGAGCATGGACCACAAAAGATTAGTGCACCTGTCCATTCTTTCCCTAAAAACATTTCTCTCTCATGTATTTACCGTGAAAAGGATAAAATCTTTACCAGCTGGTGGGAGGGAATTTTTCCCCCTCATTGAAGGAGGGGAATTGTCAT
The DNA here is from genome assembly GCA_013398295.1 of Chionis minor. Lineage (NCBI taxonomy): Eukaryota > Metazoa > Chordata > Aves > Charadriiformes > Chionidae > Chionis > Chionis minor. The sequence continues at coordinate 658,266 of VZSF01011009.1, read as the reverse complement.
TTCATTTAATACTTTTAGAAACAACAAAGGCCTCCAGAGTGTTGTTATGCTCTTTCTGCTTTTGGTTGGCATGATCTCAAGCAAAGGAGCTTAAAGAAAGCTCATGCAAAGTGCCATAGAAATCGTACTTTGTTAACTTGTTGACTTCAAACCCACATAAAAATGTTGCAGGAATCATGGTAGGAATGCTGATTACATGGTTGTTGAAAGGTAAAGCCTGGTTTTCTACAGCCCTTTGTTCAAAAGTGCTTAGCAGTGGCAGAGAGGAGGTTGAAAGTCCTAGTGTGTGAGTTTGAGCTGTAATAGACGAATACAATTTAGAGACTAATTTGAGATGGCAGTTTATATTGCTGCGTAACCATGTTACTATGTAATGCAAGGAAATACTAAATAAAAAGAACCCAAATGTCTCAAGGTCTTTCTTACATTTTTGAAGTAGGGTATCAGCAGTCAAATAAGTATGTCAGTTAAGGTATTATTTTTGAGATTTTTTTTTTTTACCCTCTTTTGCAATACTTAGTTTACAAAGTTTGTCAGTGAAAATTGGTGCTCTATGTCCACAAATTTAACTTTTAGATTTTTGTGGGATATAGTAGTAATTTGCTCTGGGGTGAAAAGAAGTTTGATTATTTATAAATATTTGTATTTTATTTATATACTCTGTAGTATGTTCAATTTCAGTAATCCTAATCCTGATTAGCGTTTCTTGTACCAGTCTCGCATAAGGCAGTAAATTCTCATAGGTTGTGCAATAGCACAGACAGGCAGCTACTGCAGAGAAAACATTCTTTGGGACGTGAGGCATGAAGGGTATGCTGTTTGCTCTCTTGCGGAGCATTTTATGATCTTACTGAAAAAGACTGGTTGGCCATTTTAGGGAAATTACTTCTGGATATATGAATTCAGCTGTCAAAAATTACGGTCTTCCTTATCCAGAGATGGTGAACTATCGGATTATAAGGAGCCGTGCTTATAGTCTTAGAGAGTATGGATCTGCTGGCATCTTGAGGGGTGAAGCTGCTATCACAAAAATTAAAGTTTCCTTCTTGGCAGTTGTTTTGGAAAAAACCAGTTGCTCTCAGTTTTGTGGTTAGCGTCTCTATCACTTTAGGGCCTAGGCCCTATAAAATTTGTGTTAAAGCTTTTTGAATCCCTTGAGGTTCTGAATCCCAGGATCTGAAAAGTAAATTGCACATGAAGAGGGAAGGGAATTAACAGTATTTGGTGCTCTGTATATGTATGGATAACATTTGTTTTCTAGGACATGGGAGCTTGCTGTGACTTATACCTACCAAGTGGTTTTACTGAATTTGGTCTCGGTTTTTCCCTTCTATATAGGATTCCTTTTCATTTTAGAAGCTAAACAGTGTATTCTTCATTTCCCTCAAATAATTGGTATCACCATGTTTAGGGTCAGTCATTGCATTTCTCCACGCTTTTTGCTGCTTATTCTTACACACATGTATGTATGCAAATGTTGTATTAGTGAATTTTTGAGCTAGCAGAATTTTGTTTGTTGTAATTTTCCACCTAGCTTTGGCCATGCTGAAAGCTTTTGTAAGCTGTAAGGCTCTTGCTTGTGTCCTTTTCCTGTGTAGAGTTCATAGAGAAAGTGTCAGGGTAAACAGCTGATGCCAAAGGCAAACTCTCTTTAAGCATGTGCAACAGTGGATAAACAGTCTTCATCCCAGAGAATGTTCTAACACATCTATATATTTCTATACTGCTGCCAAAATGGGTTTCTGTATGGCTATTCTTGGAGCACTGGCTTAGCTACTGGTTTTGTTTGTGATTTTTTTTTTTTAATTTTTTTTTCTCTTTTCTTCTTTCGGTTCTCACTGGTGTATTTCTAAAAATCTTTCAGTTTACCAAAAACAATAGGCAAGAGCCCCTAATATTCTTCAGGTTCATGTCTGGCCTTGGTAGAGTTGTTATATTTAACATCAAGACAACAGTCTTCTGTCTTCTAAAAATAATTAGATAGCAGAAAAATACTATTTGCTGGGCTAACGATATCCAGAAGCTAGTAAGGATGGGTCAGCTTTTTGTGCAAAATCAGCATGCCAAGAGTCAGATGGATCTTTGAGAGCTCCCTCTCCTGCATGTTCAGACCCTGATTTTCGAGTCCTCCTTTGTTTAATCTTACTGTGAACAGTTTTCTTTCTGTATTTCATCTTATTTTGTACAGCTTTTTGTAATTCACATGACAGACATGTGACTTGCTGTGGGTGAATACCAGCAGAGCTTCAATAACTATTTAATAATTGGCATCTTATTTATTTGGACACTTAATCTTTAGTAGAACGTTGAAAGTGTTCCCCTTGTGTTTATTTTTCATGTTTTGTTCCATTGTGCCCATTCTTTATCTTATTTAAGGATTTTCCAGGCCACCCGTTTACGTGCTGAAGATCATGCAATTTGTCTGTGACAATTAATGCAGATGTTTGCATGGAGGGACATTTAGGAATCCACTTAACAAATTTTGAACACTTTTTTTTCAATGCGTTTCATTGCTGGGAAAAGAAAGTTCAAGCTGGCATATCGTCACCACGCATTTTGCAGAATGGTAGGGGTTGGAAGGGACCTTTGGAGATCATCTAGTCCAACCCCCCTGCCAAAACCTAGAGCAGGTTGGACAGGAATGCATCCAGGTGGGTTTTGAGTTATCTCCAGAGAAGGAGACTCCACAACCTCTCTGAGCAGCCTGTTCCAGTGCTCTGTCACCCTCAAAATAAAAGAGTTTTTCCTCAAGTTGGGATGGCATTTCCTGTGTTCCAGTTTGTGCCCATTGCTTCTTGACCTGTCGCTGGGCACCACTGAAAAGAGTCTGGCCCCATCGTCTTGACACTCGCCCTTTAGCTATTGATAAGCATTGATGAGATCCCCTCTCAGTCTTCTCTTCTGCAGGCTAAACAGACACAGATCTCTCAGCGTTTCCTCATAAGAGAGGTGTTCCAGCCCCTTGATCATCTTTGTAGCCCTCCGCTGGACTCTCTCCAGTAGTTCCTTGCCTTTCCTGAACCGGGGAGCCCAGAACTGGACACAGTACTCCAGGTGTGGCCTCACCCAGAGCAGAGTAGAGGGGGAGGATGATCTCCCTTGACCTGCTGGCCATGCTCTTTTTAATTCAGCCCAAGAGACTGTTGCCTTTTTGGCCACAATGGCACATTGCTGGCTCATTTCCTTTGCTTTATTAGAAAGTGTTTGTGAACCATCAGTTCAGTAGCATTTGTTTTAGAGGTTTATTGGAATGCTATGTGAGCACATTGAAATTGATTGGTAACATGTCATTTGCATGACTAACAATTTTCTGCATGTTTTTTCTCTTTAGGGTGGATGACGTTCCTCCAGGAATATCACTGCTTCCTGATAACATTCTTCAGGTCCTCAGGCTCCAGCTGCTACAGTGTGTCCAGAAAATGTCAGATGGACTAGAAGAGCAGCAGCAGGCTCTGTCACTTTTACTTGTGAAATTCTTTATCATCCTTTGCAGGTATTTGTTCTGATTGTTACCTCAGTGAGGCTATTGTTCTGTTTAAGAAATCTTGATGCAGACTATAAGCGTAGAGTCTAATGACAAATACAATGTGATTTGACACTTTCCAGTAGAAGCAGATGTGCCACTTCTCACAGTTTTCAAAATGAAGGAAAAGGGAATGAGAGAGAGGGGAGCAGTGCAGTCATCTTAGCAATAATGTATGCCACAAGAAATGGAATAGAAGGGGATTAGATATTAAATCCCTTGTAATTACATAAGATATATCTATGGGAATTCAAGATATGGTGTACCTGGTATAAGAAATACTTCTAAAAGAAAAGACACACTCTAACAAGTGTTGGATATGAAATAACTTGAAAGAGAATTGTAGAGGAAGAACTGTTTCACATTCTTAACATGCTTATAATTCCGTAAACAGTTTAGGAAACTGATGTACTACACTATTAATGCAACTGGCTTCATTCTGAAACTTATGCCTTATTTTGTAGTTCTTTTGAAGCGGGTGAACAAACTGTTCTTAAGGATCTGTTCCTCACTATTTCTTTGATAGGGGATAAAATGTAACGGAATCTCCTTTTCTGAGGAGTATTTGAAGCACCTTTTTTGAGTCCTTTGGCTTCTTACCCCTGAAAAAAAATAAAAAGGGCTGTAGGGCAGTGTTTTAAGTATCCTGGAATATTAAATATAAGCTGAGTAGATGGTGGTAATGTGTTTCTGAATTACAAACTGTTGTCAGTCTTATTTAATTGCTGAAAAGTTCTCTTTACATCATCACTTCAGCATCTGATCTTTGACTTGTTTTCAAGACCAAGAAATAACACATGCGCACTCTTTCTTTATTGCTGTTGATTTACCTATGTTCTGAAATAATTTATTAGACATTTGTTTTCCTTGGCAGAATTTAAAGTAAATAAAAGCTTCTAGGTAATATGTTTGCTAAAATTTTAGAAAGTGTATATGCTACTAATGTGGGAGAATTGGAAATTACTGTCTTTGTTATCAGATGCCATTTCTGAGCTTTCTATTTAGAGTGTCCTGGGAATCTGCTTAACCTTTGAAACCCCGAATTCCAGAATTGGCCTACAGCATCGTAACTCAGGCCTTTCTTTTCCTTCCTGTTAGAAGAAAACTTGTGAACTCTGTTACTGTGACAGAAATAAACATTTGAGTACATGCAGTTTTTAGGGGAGCATTTTTGAAATGCTGATATACTTTTGTATGATTATAGACAGAATGTTAAAACAAACATTGTTTGAAGTAGCCTCAAATGGTACACTGTGTACATTTCTGTGGTTTTTATGTTGTCTTCATAGAAATTTGGCTAATGTGGAGGAGATTGGGATGTGTTCATACATTAACCATGTTATCACCATGACTACGTTATACATTCAACAGGTACGTGGTTAACAATTCTCATCTATTATTTTTGCCATCCCGTACTTCCTGCTCCTGCTTATGTGATCTGCTTTTTCAATAATAATGTTGTGTGGGGAACAATTTGTGGGCTCAGAACTGTTTTAGAGAAGATCAAGATTAATTTTCAATTTCTAGAAATCTGACCACAGCTTTGTTTTCTTCCTCAGTTAAAAAGCAAAACAAAAGAAAAAGAAGTGGCAGATCAGACCCCCATAGAAGAATTTGTGAGACATGCATTGGCTTTTTGTGAAAGTCTCTACGATCCATATCGAAACTGGAGGCAACGAATTGCAGGGTATGTGTGAATTAGGGCAAGATTATAAATACTGTGGTTTGTGATAACTTTAGATAAACAATACGTAAAGTTTCTGACAGAACTACTGCTGCCTGATGTCAAACTAAAATAAAAATTAATTACATGTATATTTTTCTGTTGTTGCATTTTACAACAGTTAGAATTCATAGCCTTGAGCACTTAATACTGTGTTTTAGGGGTTTTTCCCCCCGGAAGAAACACTCTTCAGAATAGCATTAATGAAACAGTTTTTTTACCAAAATTAATATCCTGAAGCAGGCGTTCTTGAAACTGAACCTCGTTACCATCAAAGTTGTCAGAGTACTAATATATCCTGTTCCATTTAGTGGAAAGCTGAGTTGAGGCTTTTTGAAAGGTGGGAAGTGTGGAGAGCCAGGAAATGGGCTTTCCGAGATGCTTAATTCCTGTCATTCTAAGCACAGGCCCTGTTCTTTGACACTGCTAGTGATTCATTTCATCTGCTGTAACAGGCTTTTCAGATTCCTCTTAGAAATTTCTGTGAGATCTCTTTAATGTACAGTTCTCCCTTATTAGCCGCAAATTAATTACAATAATGTTAAATGCACACAATCTTGTATAGTTAACATGGTTTTTTTCTGCTCTGTGTACAACGGCTGAGGTTATTGTTTGCTCCTTGCTGCTATCATTCAGAGATGCTTTTCCTTTAGGTCTTGAGTTTTATTTCCAGCAGGACCGATCTGTGCATGCAAGTAACTAAAGACCATATCTCATGTTACCTAGTCTTGTAAAAACCTCAAGTCCATTCTCACAGCATACATTCTGCAGAGCTAGCACAGCATTTGTGCTAGCTCTGTGACTTGCATTTGTGTAGCAAGTCACTTCTCTGACTCTGTGCAAACGGAGTGGGGATCATCTGAGCTGTGTACCTCGACTGCTGGTGTTTTTTGTAGCTCAAAAGGCGCAGTATGCCATAATACTGCGTGGACTGCAGGTTTCATGAACCTGTTCCAAAAACACAAGGTAGTATTCTAAATAACAGCTTGAATCGTTGTGCACAAAGTTTTAAGGAGCATGTAAGGATCACAAGGTCTGGTATTTTTGTGCAAGATGACAATTCCCCTTTTCTAGGGCAGAGTGTGAATTGACGCTAGTTCTCACATATGGCCTGCCCGTGTACTGCTAAGCTGTTTTCAGAGTTAGTGTAGGTAATGTCAGCACACCTCATGATATCTTAGGTATAGTATAAGTACTCAAAATCAGTGAATGTACAACCAATGAAGGTGCAGAATTTGGCAATGAATCAATATAATAACACCACAGAAAACTGTTATGCTTTCTGAAACTGCATATGATTTAAATACCTTTTCAAAATTATAATATATTTGCTGGCAGTCTGGAAGTGAAAACAGAATGAAATTTGAGGATATTCTAAGAGGTGTATCTTTGTAACTAACCAACATGAAGGTCCTTCCATTGCTTTCTCTGTTCAAAAACTGGCCCATTTTTTTAAACTGGTGGAACAAGGAAGCCCAAAGGAATTAGGCAGGCAGACCTGCTTGAATTAGGGCAAAAGAAGTTATTGAAGATTGCAGTTTAGATATGTCACATCTTTGGAAAGAAGCTCATGTGTATCAGTAGAATTACATCCCTCTAGTTTGATGGTTGTTTCCCCACACCCCTGCCTTCCCCCAGGCCCCTTCCCCAGTGAACCCATCATAATGTTTTGTGCCCATTTCAAATTACATGGCTAAGAAATTGGCAGTCTGGCTGGTGGCTTAGTTCCAGTAAGCAAGGACTAAATAACAGATTGCTGGTTTGTGGGGTTTTTTTTAAGCTAAACCATATTGTAAAAAGTTAACGTATTTCTAGAACAGTAAATGTGAGATTAGCCGTGATTCATTTTTTCAGGATGAAATACTACTTTGCTGGGTTTTTAATGCTGTAGGCAAAAGATAAATTCTGATTTTTGGTAACGTTTTCTACTATGAAGTTGTAAATTTACAAGCAAAGGCATCGTGTCTAATTTCTTTGGTGTATCTTTTTCAATGTAATTGCAGACACTTCCTTAGTACAGTTGAAAAGAGCAGACAGAAGTATAAACCAGCTTCCCTCACTGTTGAGTTTGTCCCTTTCTTTTACCGTAAGTATTATTGTGGCATGTTTAAAAATAGTAATTTTTGGAGGAATGAAAGTAGTGATTCCAGGTTCCTTTCCCCTAACAATGCCTGATAAATGTAAAAGCCCCTTACTTGCTTTCAGAGGCTGAATGAAGTGGGTTGCTTTGTTAGCTTGTTTTTCGCTTTGCATGTCACCATCTTGCTGTTCTTACTCATCTTTGAAAGCCTTTGTTTTTTTCAGATGTTCTTTCAGTGCCTAATGTGGTTTAATAGGGTTCGTTCTGTGAATTGCCAACTTTTTCATTTATTAGGGTACCTATAGCGATGGCACTAAGATTCCTGTAGCAACGCAACATGAGCCGGCAATGTGTTCTCGTGGCCCAGAGGGCCAACTGCATCCTGGGCCACATCAAAAGAAGTGTGGCCAGCAGGTGGAAGGGGGTGATTCTGCCCCTCTACTCTGCTCTCCTGAGACCCCACCTGGAGTACTGCATCCAGCTCTGGAGCCCCCAACATAAGAAGGACACAGACCTGTTGGTGTGGGTCCAGAAAAGGGCCACGAAGACGATCAGAGGGCTGGAGCACCTCTGTAATGAAGACAGTCTAAGAGCACTGTGTTTGCTCGGGCTGGAGAAGAGAAGGCTTCAGGGAGACCTTATAGGGGCCTTCCAGTTCCTAAAAGGGGACCTACAGGAAAGATGGGGAAGGACCCTTTATCAGGAAGTGTAGCAATAGGACAAGAGGTTAACAGTTTTAAACTGAAAGAGGGTAGACTTAGGCAAGATCTTAGGAAGAAATTCTTTACTGTGAGGGTGGTGAAACACTGGAACAGGTTGTCCAGAGAAGTTGTGGAGGCTCCATCCCTGGAAGTGTTCAAGGCCAGGTTGGAAGGGGCTTTGAGCAGTGAGGTCTAGTGGGAGATGTCCTTGCCCATGGCAGGGGAGTTGGAACTAGATGATCCTTAAGGTTCCTTCCAACCCAAACCACTCTACGATTCTAACTGTAATAACTTGCATGCAAAAATAATCTTAGGAAAGTATTCATGCATTTTTGTCTCTTACTAGGATTTAACAGCTAGAAAGAAGGAAACTCTGTGCCATCCAACTAGCAAACGCTCCTTGGACTGCAGTTTGGGAAACTGATCTGTTTTGTGTCTGGTTAAGTCATTAAATACCATGATGGCTACTTTAGAATTCATGTGTTCTTAAAATTACAGATTGGCTGTGTAGGAAAATTAGGACTTATGTGGCCATGTTCTGTACTTAAATCTTGGGAAGGTGGGATGCCCAGCTAGTTTGCCTGTTTAGCACACCAAAGTGCTAGTGCAACAGAATTGAAGCAGAAGGAATATGCTGGAGGGGTGGGGATACTAGTTAAATCAGCCCTTTTTGCATCTATCTGTTAACTCAGCTTTAATTGGAAATAAAAAAGGAAGGTTCTGTTCCCAGAGTGGTAGCATTTATGAATTTGGTTTCTCTAGGTTTGAGTCACATACTCCTGTTCCTTGAGATTCCCTCTTTGTGTATGTAAAAGTCTATTTGCCAAAAATACCAAAGAGCTGATGCCAGTGAAATGCCATTATGTTTGGGCCAGAGCTTTGGAAACCCACTCTAAAGGCTGCTACTGAGTAATGTCACCTGCGGGTTCTCTCTTCCCTATTCAGTGCATTGCACCCTGATTGCTCCTAAATCCTTTGAATATTATATACTGTGACTGAGCTACAAGTGTACTAATTAGCTGGCATATACTCATCTGCTGGTTGGCCAACTGGCAAGAAAGACAGATCAAGAAATTGCTGAACACGTGCTTTCGATGTTCTGCCATGGCAGCACTAATTTCAGGCTTTTTTGGTCTACCCATTCTAATGATTTATTCACAATCTGCTAGGTACTGCTCTTTTGAATTTGTCTGAGGTTCCACAAAAGATTCAGAGGCTGAAAGCCAAGGGAGTGGTGGGACTAGCAGACTAACAGTGTGATCATCTAAGCTTTGTTTCCTTTGAAGACTGGGTTTAAAAAATTATTATTTTAATTAATATAAAATTCTTGCATTTTCAGTTTCTACTGTTTGTTTAAAATCTCAGTTTTTACAAACCTAAATCATTATCAGTTCTGTCTCATAAAGTAATTGCAAGTTTTACAGTGGTTGATTCCAAAAAATCCTTTGTAGTTTGTTGCAGCTACTTTAAGTCTAGTGTTATTGCTATAGCAACAATTTCCAGGTTATATCTATTGCTAAGAAGAGTTCCTGAGGCTGTTTATAACTAATTTATATCAGATGTGGCATGAGAAGAGATGCAGGATAATTGTCTTTAAAGAGACTATTGCTAGAAAGGTTACAGACCTGCACAGACTTCCATGGGAAGTTTGGCTTCAAGGGAGCAAGCTCAGGGACTGCTTTTGTGAGCTACCTGCACTGCATATAGCATTAGACTTTCTGTGCCAAAATTTCTCTAACCTTTGTTGTGTTTGCTAACTGCTTGCGTGTTAGCATGTCCTTCTGTTTCTCATTAGTATGGACAAAGTGGGATCATTTTACATATTGAATCAGGTCAACAGTTGTTGTACGTCTATAGTTCTGTCAGCCTGCATGAAAAATTTTATGCAAGCTGAAGGTCTGGCCCTGTGAATTCCTGATAAATGAGTCTTGTCAAGTTACTTTGATAATCCTGGAATTGATGTGCTTGTGTCTGATTTATGTAAAGGAAGTGGAGTTGAATTTTTTCAGTTTGCATGATGACAGGGAGTAGAGGAGGGTTTTTTATTAGTTTGCTTGTTGGTGGTGTTTTTTGAGAGAAAAAACTTTGTACAGTTTATATGACCAAAATAAGGAATCCTTCTCCTTTGTATTTACTCCAATCAGAATGCTTTCAAGAAAGTGAACATCTCAAGGAAAGCCTAAAATGTTGCCTGCTACATCTCTTTGGAGCTATTGTAGCTGGTGGTCAGGTAAGGATGTTCTGAGCTCTTTTCAGCTGCTGAAGCCTCCAGACACCTGTTCATTGTTTAAGATTTATAAATACCCTGTAACCCATAATTGAGAAGAATTGGCTGGCTCCTGCCCCAGACTGAAGGTGGCCCTGAGCCTTTGCAGTCAGAACCCAAGAGAGAGAGGTGAGGAAAATGCACTCAGGGCCCAGACAAATGACTGCTAATTACTATGTTCTTTTCAAAAACTTTAAAGTGTCTTGAATCTCATGATATAAAATGAAAATTCAAATGAAGGTTTACCTAGAATTAGCATTTTATTAAGGCTACGCTAAAAGAATTTTATAACATGCATTTGAATTATATTTCCTTTTCCCTATAAGCATTCACCTTGAAAAAGAAAGACTAGTTAAAGTGAACAAGGTGGGATACATTTCATCTGTAGCCATCCAGTTAGAATATTTCATATTTATTTGACAATTGCATGGTATTAACAGACATAATAATGCATGTTGCATGATTCAGATAACTCAGAAACTGCTGGCTGGAAGAGGTTTGATTTTTATTTACTTATTTATTGTTACTTTTTCCTTAATCGCTTTTTTCCACCGTGGGTTTCAGAGGAATGCTCTTCAAGCAGTATCTCCTGCCACCATGGAAGTCTTGATGCGTGTTTTAGCAGATTGTGACAACTGGGATGACAGGAACCCTGAGGAAGTGAGCAGGAAGGCAGAGCTGACTCTGAAGTGCCTGACAGAAGTTGTCCATATCCTTCTAACTAGCAGCTCTGACCAGCGGCAAGTGGAGACGAGTACAATATTGGAGAACTATTTCAAGTTACTTAATTCAGACCATTCAGCTTTACCTAATCCAAGGCGATGCAGGCAGTGGGAGAGCAGGTTCATAGCACTACAGATCCAAATGCTGAGTGAGTACCCTATTGTGCAGTTCCTTTAAATATCTCTTGATAATAACTTGGAATTAAGTCATGATTGAACCATAGTAGTAATATAACTGAATGTTCTACCAAAAATGTTTGCTTTGCTGAGGGATTGAAAAATTTCAAACATTTCTTCATTGACACTACTTTAGGTGTATTCTTGTTTAATCATTCACTACAGCGTTTAATCAGAGTGTCAAGGTTCATGGACTGCCAGTCTCCATTGAAAAACCCAGCTTTGTCTAAGCAACAGCTGACACTCATCAGCACCTTAATAATTGTGGAATAAGATGCATCTGTAATAAAGTACCCATATAGTGGCTGTTTTGTGATAGTTGGCTTTTCAAATAGCATTATTGTAAACATTGCCCAAAGCTGATTGTCTGAAACATTTGGGTTTAAGTCATTAAGTAAGAATTCAGGATCTGGAGGTTTTTGCACTTTGATGTTCAGAATGGGAAATATAAATAAAGGTATTTCTTTTCCTAAACTTCCATGAAAACTGAGGAATAGTACTAAGGCAATGAAGAACACTTACACTATAAGGCTGCTGTAGAATGCAGAGTAATTCCTTGATGACGAAGCAAGTGTTTGTGACCTTTAAATAAAGGGCATGCTGCTTATGTACTCACAAATGGTAATGACTTTAAACAGAGCCCCACAACAAGCCCCAAAGCAATCAAAGATATTTGGTAGCTGAATTTTTCTCCACACAGAGTAGTTTATGTGGTAATTTTTATAGCATCAAAATGTTTAGCTTTAGGCCTAGTGCTCTGTGCTTAAAAAGCACATAATTCTTGATCAAAGAATTCACAGCACATAGTTTGTTGTATAATTTTTTGCCCATGTTTATTATGTAATGTGCAGAAAAAGATGCTTGATGGATTTGGGAAGTGTTTTGTCTTTGATGCCAGTTCTGTTTTAATTTTATAGATACCATCACAGCCATGTTAGACTGCACAGATAGGCCTGTTCTGCAGGCCATTTTCCTTAACAGTAACTGCTTTGAGCATCTCATTCGACTGTTGCAGAACTGCAAGGTAATTTTTCCCTTATCAGCATACTCTTAACAAAACTTGTCTTGTAATATTGCAGGTATGTTAATTGCCTTTATATCTTCCTTCCGAATTACATGCAATTTTACAGTGTTTACATACTGGAAGTAAAACTTTGGATTGGTTAGAGCCACTAATGCTATGAAAGATCTGAAGGATCCGTTGCTCCAAAATCTTATTTCGAATGAAGTAAAGGTGTGTGTTGTCTGTCTTGTGGTTAAAGCAATCAATGCTTATTTTGAGTCCTGAGCAAAATACCTTCACAGACCCCACTCAGCTTCTAAAATCTGTTAAGGTTGTTACTGGAATCTCTTTCTCCCTCCCCCCCCTTTTTTTTTCTGTTTTGTTTTTTGATATTCTGTCACTGGATTGCTAGGAAGTTGCTCACAACTGCTGCCAGATGTAGGTCTGAATTCTAATTTCAGAGGCATGTTTTTCCATTTAAAAAACCCTTGCTGGTGTGCCTTTGTAAGCCTTTCAAAATATTCGAGTCTTGTGTAGCTGACATAAAACACGAGGCCAAGCTGTTACAAACGTTCTTTGCCTGTTAGTCTACACAGGGTTTAGTGTTTACGTAGATGTTGTGTTTTCATCTCAATCCCTGATGGTCATAACTTGCAAGCTAGTGTCTTCCACTGATTGCTTTATAGATTTTGTTTTTCCCTGTGCAAAAGAACATAGGTATGATGTAACTCTGTGGGATATTTTGTTTCTCTTTTTGTGATATGTTGGTGTGTAGCCATTTTGAACTCTTTTAATGCTAGATAACTTAATGCAAGCTACAGTATGCGATTTCATTCAAATCCATTTATATTTTGGATTAGAACATATTTCAGTGCAGTGATACATTAAAAATAGATGTGTTTGGATTATGTCTTAGCTGTAGTTATTATCAGTGGCAGAATGTCAACTGACAAGTGTTTTGAATAGTGTTTGTAGTTCTCCTTCTGAAAATACATTGTATGACCTTTCCATTCTCCTCCTCTGTTTGGGAATCTGTGCCTATTTTTGTACTGACCTTGTACTGTGTAAGAAATTTCTTTTTTAGTTTTTTCTTAAATCGTCAAGCAGTGTGATGTTTACCTGTTCATGGAGACTCTAGCTATTTTCCTGCTCTCATATAAACAAGTGGTGGCATTTAAGAAAGCAGGGACAACTACTCCATTTTTGCAGCTCGCTCCTTTTATTTTTATTCTGCCTGCATATATGTCATAAGGTACGCTCTTCTGAGGGTTTTTTCCTATGATGCAGTCTTACATATTACTGTGATTGATTGGATATCAGTGCTGCCAGTTTGCTACATAGTGGGTTTGGTGTTTTTTTTTTAAACTTTCACAGTCAAAATACCCCCAAGGATGAGAAGAGGGGAGAGAGTGGAGGCTGGGAAGATGTTGAATATTTGTATTTTCCAATATACTGTATCTCCGTTCTTTTCCAAAGCCAAAGGGAAAAGATTAATTTAGCTGTGGCCTTAGGATTCTGCCTTATTAGCTGGAGGTGGAGACCCTGTTTCTAGATCTTTTTTCTTTGCCTATGAAAATCTTGCTACTGGGTTCACCAGCAAGCACATTCGACAGCTTTGCAGATAGCAATAGAGTCCTTACACGTATCTGAAACTCAGGAAGCTGTTGGATCTTCAGCAGATTTGAAGTCCGTGGGAAGGAGGGGTAAAGAACATCCATACGACTATTTGCTATAGATACCCCAAAGAACTCTGGATCATACTTCTAGCCATTTGCAGTTCAACAAGCTGCTAAAATTTAATTTTTTTTTTTTCATATTTGCTGGTTTTAAGGCTTATGGGCAAACTGTCTTCCCTTAACTGTGCTCTATGGTTACAGATCTGCACAAAAGCATTTCAAAACTGCTCGGTTGAGTTTTGATGATCTGAATGTTGCTTTTTGCCTGTGACATCCAAAAAGAGGGATTGTACTTCAGAGATATCAGGAGATGCTTGTTCTGTACTGAGAGTCATTAAACAAGCTTCTTTGTCGGTCCTGAATGTTTTCTCATTTATTAAATTCTCTTAGAAGTTAGACTTTGAGCAAAGCACAATGATGTCTAGCAGTACGCCTGGTTGGAAAAGAATATTATTTTCCAAAACCAGCTTTTAAATAGAAGAATTAAAACCATATGGACATTGTAATAAAAATCTATTTTTCCATTTTACATGTGTTATCAGGATTGAAGTAACCCGTATGAAAAACTTGATGGGGTTTTTTTGCATGAGTGCGTTTGTTTCTGTTTTATGTTCTTATTTCCACTTGTTAATGTTGTAACCCTTTGAGGCATATTATTCTGCAGTGTTAAGTGCTCTTGACTGTGATGTACTTTTCAAAATTACTTGTGTTTCTAACTATGTGCTTTCACACCTGTGCAAGTCAAAGGATTATCTTGAGTGTTGTCCTTCTGTTTGCCCTAATTACAGAAGTTGATTTCTCAGGTTGATCCTCTTCAGAGTCTACGTAGCAGACAATGGAACAAAATGTATTGGGGAAAGACAAAAAAAAGTTTTTATCTGCTAAAGGAAAACGGTGTTCCTTTTTTTTTTTTTTAAGGGACTTTAAAAACATTTTTATCAGGGATTTTTTTAAACACCTCAACAGAATCTAAAACCAGAAGATAAATTTTAGTCCTCATTAGGTTAGAGCTACACTTTGCACACAAAGTGACTGCAATCAATTATGAAGATATTTGGGTGAGCTTTAAACTTGCAAATTCAGGAACTGACTAGGAATCCAGCTGCTAATCACAGAGCAGATTCTTAGCTGAAGATGCAGTATAGGTGTATGTTTGATTTAAAGCTGTTTGCAACCTGTCTGATTCTTAGGATAATGGCAGATGTATTTTACCCTCCTTCCTGTCCTAGAGACTGTGAGCCCCAGCAATGCTGCTGCTGTTGCTGTTTGAAGATTGAAATATTCTGTCTAGGTATCTTCAGCCTTTACCTAGGTTGAAACAAGTGGAAAAGGGTGAAACATCTGTATCCACTTCTTTACTAATGCCCCACTGTTGTCTTTATTTCTTACAAGTAAATTTTTGAGAATCTCCTGTCATGTTGCACATGGTAAATGAAATCACAGTTGCTAAGCCAGTGACTAGTATAAATTCTAGACAGATCTGTTTCCTTGTCTTAGTGATTACATATTTTCATCTAAGTCTGGGGGAGGGGGGAAGTGATTACTATTTAGCAAAAATACAATATAATCTTTGGTATTGTAAGAATTAACAGCAGACTTATAGTAATGGAGGATTTGTCTCACCAGTGTGAGAAATTTTTTTTTGTATTTGAAATACAAATCCAAGGCAGCCTCCTCAGGTTTGGCTGCAGGTAACTGTTTAATACAATTATTTCCATTATTCTTGTCTCTGTTTCTAACAGCTGTTTTTAAATGCTAACAATAAAGTGGCAGACAAGAGTGAGAAAGACCTTGCCAACAAATTACTGACAGAAATGAATGAGGACCAGGTACCTACATAACCTGTATTTTGCTTCAGCTGAAGTCAAGACACAATCACAGGAAAATTGATTCCTGTGCTTCACCTTAACCATCCTCTTTAAGCCTTCTGCAGCAAGATGAACTTGTGTTGCTGCACACATCCGTATTTTCTGTCTCTGGAAAATAATTTTTCTGAATAACAGATTCAATTCAACCTCAGTTTTATTAGTCTGCTTCAAACTGCAGATACTTGCAACAGATTGAGCCTCAGTTATGCTTCTTTTAAGGAAAAGGTGAAGTACATGAATGGAATCCAAATAAATTCTATCAACCTGGTGGTGATTTTTTTTCTCCTCCCTTTCCTCTTTTTTGCTTCTTTGTCTCAGCACTGTGGTGTTTTGGATTCTGGGGCCTTGTTTGTGAATCTCAATGGTTGTATTTGATGTCCTGATTCTTTTCTTGTCATCAAGAACAGATGTTCACAAAACAATGGACAGGCTGAATCAGGGAGGTAGGAATAGCCTGTTGCTTTAATTTTTCCCAAAACATTGTGGGAAGTTTCAAATGCAAATTGTTGTTGTATTAATTTTATAGTAGAATGATTTGTTCTGATTAAAAATGTAAAGAAATGCTAAATACAAGGTACGGTAATCTACAAATTGCGATTGTAACTAATAGCTTTGGCTTTTTTAGAAACTCAGTGCGACACTAACCGCATGTAAATGTTTCTTCACATCTAACAGTCCTCTGATTCTTGACATTTCATTTTCAAAATATGTCTGATATACATATAATATTTCAGATATGATGAAACAGTATGTTTGTTTGCACAGTTTTGCTAATTAGGTTTACTGATAGTGCTCCAAAGTTTTCTGTCCTTAAAATCACCATGGAAATATCAATATAAATAAGAGCTATAGGAAAAAAAAAACCCTCAAAAGATGACTTGCATCGATCAACACCTCTTTTTCTAATTTGATGAGGCTATGGATGAGGCAGCCATCTCACTGTGCTGGTGTGACTTATCTCTTATAATTTTTGTGTGTGTGTTGCATTGGCGTGTGCATTGGATGGAAAAGAAAACACTTTATATGAACTGCAGGTGCCTGATTGTCCAGCAACACACACATACATACTGCAAGAGGTTTCCTAATTTGTTTTCCTCCCTCCCTCTTGAGGTTGTCCATTAGCCGCATGAGGAAAACCTGTTTGTCCATCAGAATACTTGAAGTGCAATGTGTGTTGTGAATGCTTCTCTCCTCTTGAAGTACGTGGCTAGTTGTCTACTGTTATGTGATTCCTTGTAGGCTGTGGGGTTACAAAGTCTTGACTGGTGGGGAGACAATTTTTGAAGCATGTTAGCAAACTCATGGTTTTCCTCCTGGCAGGAGGGCACAGTATAGATTTTGGAGCTGAATTGTCTTTGTGCACTTGTATATAACTTCTGTACCTGCTACTTCCAGGTGTTCCAGGGACACTTAGACTGCTTGGCAGTGTCAACCATTCAGGCTCTCACAGCAGTAATGCACAAGTCTCCAGCTGCTAAGGTAACAGTATATATGCAAAGGTCTGTCTGCAGTAGGTTTTTTGATGTTGTTTCCAGTTAGTTTTTTTTATCACAATATCTTGATGAACCTTGCTAATGAAGATGAGCAGATTGTTGCCACACATTCCTGCCAGATAGGAATACCTGATTAGCATCCCTTTGTATATGTCTAATGGCTCAACACCTTTCTATCAAAACTGGAAGATCAGAGTGTTAATGGCAGTCGGAATCTTTGTAAAGGAATTACATCATTACTTGTCCCATGACTATGTGGGGTAGAATTAATGGGTATTTGCAGGAATTTTCAGGCAGCAGTTTGTGTTGTAGTTTTATCATGGCTTTAAACTAACCCAGGACAGTATTGTGGACCAAATGGTGTTTTTGCCATTCCCCTGCCCTTTCTTTGTAGTTATTCTTGTGGTTTGATAAACGGATAGGTTGTGGTTAGTTTGTGAATCTGACTGGAAGCTATGCTCACAGAAAAATAGTGTATTTATTCTTAGATTGCTGAGTTCATTAGATTCACCCCGTGGTTGAATGATTCCCTAGTCTTGGCACAGGGAAAGGGCTGTGTATGTGCAGTGGAGGCTAAAGGAAGAGTGGGAGTCATCTCATTTGGTTGCTACTTGCAGTACAGTCTGAGAAGCGACAGGGTCAATTATGCTCCTCCAGAGCATTACTCAGAGTGCTTATTTCTCCACTGACTCTGGAAAGACTGTGAAGAACTGTATGTTGGAGGTGGGGACTGGCTGTGATTCACAAAGGGTCAGTAAAGTTTTCAGTTGTACTTCCAATGCAACATATGTATTTTTTCTTGCTGTATTTACTTAAGCAATCATCTCACTTCTGCTGACAGATTCATCCTTTAGGGGGGAAAAAAAAAGTTAATTTCAGTGCAGAACACAGCTGTCAGAAGAGTATCCATTTCGTATGATGTGTTGGCTGTTTTCTTACTAAACCATAAATGGATGCTACAGTTTGAGTTTTACTGCTTGATATTTTTTTCTTCATGTAAAATCAGTTAGTTTTCAGAAAACTTCCTGGAAACATTAATCTTTGAAGTGTTTAGGATGGGTGCTTTTTAACCGAGCTGGTCTAGGAAAATTTTTCACTCAGAAATTAATATCTGCATCCTTTTAATTCTCAATGTAATCATGTCATGCTATAGTTCACATTTAAAAAACAAGCTATTAGTATTTTGTGATGGAATTAACATTTTTATTATACCAAAGCAATTATATTCTTGTATAGGTAATTATTAAAATATAACTTTGATCTTTTACTTGTTTATCTGCATGCCGCAGGAGATCCTTCTCATCTACAGCATGCTAGAAAGAGCACAATGGACATATTATCAAAAAGAGATTTTTAGCTGTTAAATATTATTCTTGCTTTCTAATTATTTTGTGTCTAATATTGTGTTAAATTAGAACCTGCTGCAGTAGACAAGCAACTTTTGTCCATTTCATTTGTTAGTGAGACTGGGATTTTTATCCTCAGGAGGTCTTCAAGGAGAGGATTGGTTATGCACATATATATGAGGTACTAAAATCACTGGGTCAGCCCTCACGGGAATTGCTGGAAGAACTCATGAATATGGTGAGATGTGCTTGCTTTGACTGCTAAAATGCTTACATCTTTTCAACAGTACTTCTAGCCCTATTTTATTGTATTTCATGTCTGAGTTCTCTGCTGTTTTTCAGGCTGTTGAAGGTGACCACATGGCTGTTGGGATACTAGGCATTAGTAATGTCCAGCCCTTGTTGCTGCTTATCCAGTGGCTTCCAGAACTAGAGTCACATGACCTGCAGATTTTCATCTCAAATTGGTTGAGGCGAATCTGCTGTATTAACAGACAGAGTCGTGCCACGTGTGTCAATGCGAACATGGTCATCCGTATCATTGAGACACTAAATTCCCACTCCGCGCTCCATTGTACTTGTGCAGAGAACCTGATTGCCATTCTAGGCTCTTTGGGGAGCCAGTCAATGGGCTCAGAAGAGCTGCTTCAACTAATGAGGCTCCTGAGGACTGAGGAACCAAAACGAGCTCACCCCTATGTTGTTCCAGTGATGCGAGCCATTCTAGCAATGGCCCGGAAACAGGGCATGGCTAGTGCCTTGCAGTATTTCAACTTGTACCACAGCATGGCTGGAATTGCTGTTCCATCAATTCATAAGTGGCCAGGCTCTGCATTTTCTTTCAACGCTTGGCTCTGCCTTGACCAAGACCGGGTGGACCCTAGCACGACTAGCAAAAGTGGCAAGAGGAAGCAACTCTATAGGTATAGTCACTATAACTACTTCGACAGCACAAATCTCGGTCAACTGTTCCCTGTGGCATATCATACCCTGTGACATGTGGTACTTTTGCTTATCTTTATAGAATACAATATATAGCGCTTAGTTTGTGAATGGGAGCAGTTTTCACCTGTCACCAGAGCCAGGCTGTTTTATGGCAATAAGCATGTAGTTATAGTGTTTTCCTGTCTACAGTTTCAATATCTGTATTCCAAATTGTGTTAAATGTCATAGCTTAAACAAAACAACAACCAAAAATAAAAGGGGGAGGTGGGGAATGACACCCCACCTCAAAACAGAACAGCCTTCCCACTGTTCCCTGTAAAGGTAATGAAGTCTGTTTCCTATATGAGTGTGTGATGAAAAGGAGACCTTCATTTGCTTAAATAGCAAGAACCATCCAGTATCAATGTCTACTATAATTTAACTTTCTGGGTGCTAACATTCAGCAGCAAACAAAATGTAGAACAGGGGAATACTAGTTGAAGAATATCTGGCTCCCTTCGGTCTGTTTGACTGCACTGCAGCATCAGGGAAAATGTTGAAGAATGCAATTCTTGTCCTAACAGAATTAGTATTTTCCAAACCCCTGTGTATTAGAGTGTTACTTCAGTTTATTGATAACCGTGGTGCCAGGTGGAGACCCCTTGGATTTCTGTGGCTGTCCTGTGTATTTGTACAGCACAGCCCTGATGAACTGCCACAACACTGTTTCTAGAGTTTGTCAGTGTGTTCCACTAAAGATCTTAAGTAGGCTGTAGTTCTAAAAGACTGGGGTGGAATTGCACTACAAATTTAAAAAGCTGCAATTGGATTTCAATGTGATGCTATTATACTAATAACTGACTGGTTCTCTATCATTTTATGTACAATTGTGAAGATGTTATTCTAGTTTTGGAAAGCTAAAACAGTAGTGTATTGAAAGTAATACAAAATTAATACAAAAAAGAGGAAATATTTAAAATTCTAATTTCACCTTGAAATGTTAAACACACAACTGAGTTAAAATCATTAAAAATTTATCAGGCTGCTATGTTTTACAGTGTTTAATTGTAAGACAGCTTCTGTCTATTGAGATTGTCTATAATATTTATGCTCTGTGTGTATTTGTGTCTTATATTGATAGACGAAGATTTTTGATGGTACAGTAGTTAACGCATCCACTTGGAATAAATAGTACATAATGGTGTGTAACAGGTTTAGATAGCAGTTCGCCATCTGTATGTAACTTTTTGTATTCAAGTGCTTAAAAAATGAAAGGTTTCTTAATGTTGGCAGCTTTACCAGGGCCTGACAGACGCAATTGAATTGATAGAAAACAGCACAGATCGCAGGCCCCTCACTACTTTATTATAATATTGTAGCTTCCAGAGACTGTGGTGGGCAGGACTTTGAAACGGAACCAGCTTAAGCTGTGTGGGTCAAACTGAAGCATTACTTGTTGTGACCAAGGTTATGCTTTCATGTAGAAGATGGATGGATACAAGCTGCTTTGAGAGCTTTGTGGATCACCTTTGTCCTGCATGTCCTGTGGCTTGGGGTCCTTTCCTTGAGGCAATTCTGCATCTTTGGGGTTTTTTTGAAATAAGAGTAACAGCCAGTCAAATAGTAAATACTGGGCTAGTGACAAGTGGCTTAAGCTGGTTCTCTCTTTAGTGAGTGTACTGTTAGGTGATTTCCAATAGTTTTGATGAAGTAAGTCCTTGATTGTGTGTTTTGTTGTCTTTTTCTGTAGCTTTTTTACAGGAAGTGGTATGGGTTTTGAAGCGTTTATTACATACTCTGGGGTATTGGTGGTTGCGGTTTGCACAAAGAGGGAATATGCAACAGTGATGCTGCCTGACCATTGTTTTTTTGACTCTCTCTGGGTAAGATTTGATACTGAAAAACACTTTGTTTAGGATAGTAATGTTAGCTCAGAAGTCAAATTCACTTTTTTCGTTGTTTTACAAATGATCTCTTTTATCATATTTAAATAAGTCATTGCATAAGAACAGATCTAATCTCAAATAATGAAAGCAATTTCCATGTAGCTTAGGGGTTGACTGAGCTAAATTATGCCTATATTATTAGACATTTGTTATTGACAGTTTGGTTACAGCATTGTGCTTAGAGATTTTTTTAACACACGGATTTTTATTTATATTATTTATATTAAATTATAACAAGCAGAGATGGCTGTGGTGCTATGTGAATGAATAAAATGTGCTACTGTTACTGCCTCACCTTCTTCTATTCACATACATAAGGACTGATGTATGTTATCGTGAAAGAGCTGTATCTCTTTCTCTTCAAAAATCTGTTTATGTGTAAAATATTTTAAAATGGAAACAGTTGATAGGTGGCCTTATCTTCTTGTTGATGCTTTGAATCTATTTTCTTAAGTGGTTTCCTCGCCAGATTAGCAGAGATGAAGTTAAGTATTTCCATATAGTTATTTTACTGCTTTTTAATAATGACTTAACTATTTTATATTGCTTAACCAGCACAACATAACTATTGTTCATATGCCTGGAAAGAGGCCCTTTGGTCAGAGCCTTGTGTACATCTATGTCAACGGACAGCAGAAGGTCTCTGCCCCGCTTCGATTCCCTGCCATGAATGAAGTAAGTTCACCTTCTGAGTCATACCCCTGTCCTGATGAGCTCTCAAAACGATGAGAACATAGTTGGCTTTTTTTTAATTTGGAAGTTGTGTAAGAGTTTAAGATAGTTTAGGCTATTGCTAATAAGTTTCTGCTTAACTTTGAACAGTGGTCCAGAGTATCAGTTTAGAGTATAACAAACCATTAATTAATGCTGTTTAGTCATCTCAGTTTAAAACCAAAGCAAAAAGAACCCTGGGTAACATTGATTAGAATGTGAGGTTTTCTCCAACATAATTACGTGAGCATACTGACACAGTTTTTGATGAGTAAATCATAATAAATCACACCTCTGCCAGTAGGACTGGTGTGACAGTACTTAGAGAAATATTCCCTACTGTTTTCAGCAGTAACTTTTTAACTTGTATTTTCTCTATGTTCCCTTAATATGTGAATCTTATACTTGCTTTATTAGCAGTTTACACGCAGGTAATCTAACCATTTCAAAGGCATACAAATTCTAGCTGGAAAACACCTCCCTAGCCATCAAAATTGAGTATATGTCATGTTTAGTTTTCTTTGTAAGCATTGTCAATTTATTTTTTTTTGTGGAACAATTCCATTTTAAACTGGGCTACAACACAGATCATTCTTCCTTCTCTTCTAAATCCTGATTTGATATTTGTTAAATATGTTGAGCAAACACTTAAATTGGACACAGTCATAGTAAAATAATGTAACACTTAAAAAAAGGAATAAATGTAATTTCAATTGAGAGATGAAACTCTGGATTTTGGCCCATCTGTAGAATAAGCACTACCAACATCAAGGCAGGTAGAAGCAGGGCAGGTAAGCTTTGCATGAGAGCATCTATTTAAGTGAAATAACTCATGAGAAATGCACAGTAGCAGGTATGCTGGGCTAGTACTTTGGAATATAATCCAAAAGAGGAATGTTTGCCAGGGTATCTGGAGCACTGTCCTTCCTGGCTCCGCTCCTGCCAGAGGTCATACAACAGTTGAGGTGACCAAATTGCTCTTAATTGAAGAAAGCGCGCTCTCTGCTGTTGTGGAAAGTATATGCTCTTTTTTTTTTTTTTTTTTTTTTTTTTTTTGGCCTACTGTGCTGGATTGCTTCTTTTCCAGGGCATGCCAGAACTTGTTGCTTTTAGTTTAATTTATTTAGTTCAGGTTTGCTGGAGATAGTCTTCAGATTTACTTTGTAAACTGTGAAAACAGGAGGTTAGATTTACAGTACGTGTTTTGTTTTCTTTCTTCTATGTGTGACTCTCCAGTCTTTTACCTCTTGCTGCATTGGTTCAGCTGGTCAAAGAACAACTACTCCTCCTCCATCTCAGATACCAGATCCACCTTTTTCCTCCCCTGTTATGCCCCATCGGACATCACTTGGGGGAATTCTGTCTACAGGAAGTTGGGGCGGGATACTTGGAAAACCAGAGCTCATCACCAAGATGATCTCAGCAGGGACTCAGGACAGTGAATGGGGATGTCCAACATCTTTGGAGGGCCAACTTGGTTCAGTTATCATCTTTCATGAAGCACTGCAACCTCCTCAGGTGAAAGCATTATATTTAGCAGGTAAGTGGTGATTTTACTCTTTTTAGTGGGATAAAAGGGATGTTATGGATAAGGCCCTACTGAGCTTTGGTCTTCACAGACACATAACAAAGAAGTTACAATTCAGAAGAATTGCAGAGCTAACCAAAGTGAGAGCACCTTATAGCAAATAAGCTGAAAATGGAATAAGTATTTTATGAAGTTTTACTTAAAATACTATTTTTGCATAAGCTCATCTATTTATCATATGTACAGACCTGACAAAATCAAAATGTTTAGGTAGTGTTTTCACTTGTAAGTTCTTAATTTTTGCTAGTGTTTGCTTACACGTGAATTTACAGTTGCGACTCTTTAAATTATTGCCCTTGTTTTGATAGGCCTCTTAAAGGTGATTTATGCTTGAGGATTTGTCTGCAAGAATCGATAATTAAGGGGGCATTTTGAAAAAAAAAAAAATTCTGATAAGCTCTGTCTTACAGTTTAAGGTATTAAGTTCCATAATGACTTCAGGTTGTTAGAGATTAGCATAAAAACACTTCCATCATTTAAAGAAAATACTTTGTATTACTAAGCAAAACTATCTGAAAGATTACTCATTTTCTGGACATTGACACAGAGATTGGTGACAAATATGAGATAGGTATTTGTAAAGACAAACATTAGAGCTGTTTGAAAGTATAAAACCCCCCACAGTCTATATATTTTAGCTTTTTATCAAGAATGTATTTCTTTTTAAGCATGCCTTGTGGAATGAATGATCTAATTCATAAAGATTACTTTGAGGCATGTCTCAAATAGGTATGGTTCAGAGTGTCCTATTTGTTGTTGCAACAAAGTATAATATTATAAAATTAATGAACGTCAGCATCAATATCTAGTGGACTCTTAAATGTTTGTTACAAATATATAATTGTATGTATAATTTATATAATTTTTTTAATAGGTCCAAACTGTTTAACTCCCTGGAAGTCTCAAGAGACTGAAGTAGCAGATCTCCCCAGTAAGGTGCTGCTTCATTATACACCAAAGGTATGAAATAATACCTAATTTCTCTTTGTTTACACAGTGTACAGTAATTTCACAATATGTTCTAGGTGTTCTTTTTTTTGCTTTGCTATTGCTATTTCATAGAACCGATGAGCATGCTGTCTTTACACTGTGGTTATTACGGGAAGATAAAGAGCAGTGGGAGCTTTCTTAAACTGTACTCTTGTACAGATAGTAGGTTTAGTTCTCGTTTGGCAAAAGGACAGAATTGTACAATTGTGAATGTCAAATCTAAGATAACATATTTGATGTTCCAGGGGTTCCAAATTGTTTAATATCAACACAAAGACGTTAACTTCCTGAAACATATCAACATAATGTCATTCAGAAGTCTTACATGTTCAAGGATCTGTAACTTGTTTCCTAAATGGTATTGAAGCCTCTTCATTTGTTTAACAGGCCTGCAGAAACCCGATTTGTCTTGACCTGTCTGCAAATCTTTTACATGGAAGACTAACTGGAAACAAAGTAGTGAACTGGGACATCAAGGTAAATGTGCACTGAAGAAGCGAAACCTGATGTAAATATGACAGTAGTTGGATATATTCATGTAACTTTGGGAATGTTGGAAGTTATTATTATAATGCAAATGACACTTAGGAAATACAGCATGTTTTTGTAGTGAGAATTAATGGGTGAATGCTGTAGCTGTAACAGTATTACATTACTGAGAATTTACAAGGGCTACTGCTCTTATTGGCATCGATAATGCATTAAGGTGTTTTGTAGGAGCTGACTACTCTTCATAATCTGTTCAATGCTTGTTGTGTATTGTGTATTGTTATGTGTTTTGTCATCTGTAGGGGATTCTGTCATGGTTTTCTTGCAGTCTTAAACTCTGAATTAGATTAAGATTAGTAGGGTTAAGTTAACACTTGTGACTTCTGCTGTGTTAGTCATAAAAAAATGTTATTGAATTGCAGACTAACTGCAGCAGAAAACAAGGTATGAAGTTAAAATGTTATAAGAATCTAGTGGTTTTCTAAGAGATAAGTTAATCTAGTGTCTTTTGGTTTGGGGCTGGCAGAACTAGATGATCTCACAGTCCAAAGGCCTCACTTAAGACAAAACATGAAATATTCACTAATATGTTATACCTTATACTGTCTCTGCGATACACTAATTGTCCAATATTTTTTCCTTATTATTGGATACACTAGGATATCTGACCCTTACAGGCTATGCAAATCATCTTAGTTTAACTTTTGCTAGTGGTTGTAATTGCAGCACTACCGGTGTATTAGTATTGGAGCTTAAAATTTAACATTTTCTGGCTAAGCCTGTTTCTAGTCTCCTGCTCAAACATTCTATTATAGCAAAACTGTCCTATATTTTGGGTTTTGTTTTGTTTCCTTAACCAATACATAGGGTTCTTTTGTCCTTATGGTTAATCAGTTAATTTCATAATCTCATACCACTGACAGGTCATATCTAACATTGTGCTATAAAATTAAAACTCAGAATTTTCTCAATTCAACACTGCCAATGAGATGTGGTATTAGTGTTTAGACTTTCTTGGTGCTCCACAAGCAGAATACCATTTAGGCAAGTTACATGCCCATTAGGTGTCTTTGTGTAAAATAGCAAAATGGGCTTCTACTTGGTAGCTCACGGAGAGGAGGAGGAAACCATGTAACGCACACCAGCTTAATAATAACTTTGTGTACTTGTCCGCTTGTTTGTTCCCTGATCACTAACACATATCAATGTCAAAAATCAAGGTCAGGCTTAGCTCTGTGCACGAGGAAATAAAGTTCTTTGCAGCATCAGAGTTTGATCCAGAAACAGTGACATGAATAAGGATTTACTACTTTTAAATTTAGATAGAATAAGTTAAATTCTGGTTTATAGGTAGAATCTTTGATTAAGGACTCTTGGCTTTGAGAAAAAGTGAAATCCAAAGTCTGAGTGTAGAAAGCTTGTCAGTAGAATACCACATCTCTTTTTGTCTTGAGGAAAAATGTACAAACGAATAAATACAAACTGCCTTTTTTTTTTTTAAGAACAGTGAACAATCAACTGTATTAGCAAACTAATTAATAGGGAAGTATTGTTGGAGCTACGCTGTGCATACACTGATTTGTGGAGTTTAATGTTAAGAAAATTCAGACACTTGCTGGTTAATTTTGCTATGATATGAATAGTTTGAAAATACTGCAATTTGTTCTCTTCACTCAGTAGTGGGAAGAGGGGTGGGTGAGGAATGTTTGTATCTCTAGCTTTGCAGGAAAGCGTATTCCGAGTACAAGTTTTAGGAGAGTAATTCATTAACAAACGTGGGGTTTAGCACCCTCTTGAGGAGGAGGACTAGAGTGCAGAGGAAAAAAAGAGCTAAGTAGGAGCTTATGAGGAGAGAGGTACAACCTAGAAGGAGCTACAGTTACTGCTGTCTTGTGGTTCAGACAAATTCTGGTTTTCAACTTTAAGCTGATTTCAGTTTCCAAAAGCTGCAGTTCTGTGGTGCCTCTTGTTTCGCTCAACAGACATAGAAATCTTCATCCATGAGATAAATTTTGTGGATTTAAAAAACTTTCTTAACTGTTCAAGTTTGTTAAATTCACGTTAATAAAGATTGGCTCGAGAGAGGGCATCATAAAGACATACAGGGCAGAGTAACAATTGAAAAAGTAGAAAACTATGGAGACGAAAAGGATTCTTTTCTCTACTTCTCCCCAACATTTCTGGCTGGGAAGGGAGAGTGATAGATGTTAGTAGACTGGCTTACAGGATGTTGGGTTTTTTTGTCTGTTAAAATTTTATTATGCAATAGTTTTCATTGGACTAACCTTGGCAATTGAATAGGTGTCTCTGGCTAGCTTGCTGAGACCCTGATTTTCTAAGTGGCATTATAAATCACTTCTAGAAATCTTGTGATTTTAATATGTTATACCTTAGCACCAGAAGCGTGGTTTAAAGTCATATGCTGTCCCTGCTTGTGAGGAGCGGGGATAAAAGAGAGCTTAGGAGACTTGAATTTTAAAAGGAGGCTTAGAATTGAGGTACGTGTAAAGTTACTTCTTAAAAAAATAATTAAATGTGTATAATCTTTTCTTACTGCCTGCTGAAAGTAACTTAGAAATCAGAAAAATAAGTTTCTCCTGTTTATCAAATATATTTAGCAGAAAATTATTTTTAAGTTTTGTATCTTTCAGATTCCCATGTTTATGTGGGGGAAAGAGGAAGGAAATGTAAAAATACACTCTCAAAACCAGAGCTGACAGGAAGGCATGTCCGTAATTGCAGTGTCTAAAACTTGGGCAGTTTTGTTATTAAATACAGTGTTTTAAACTAGTTCCAAAGTGGTGTGTGAAGCATTCTCATTAATTTATGAGTACATAAAGTTCCTTGTATTTGGAGTAAATTTCCGTTACACAGTTATGGGGATTTTATTTATGGTGATGTTTTTCCTCCTTTTTCTCTTGATTTAGGATATGATCAACTGTATTGGTGGAGTAAATGTACTGTTTCCATTGCTGGAGCAGATCAGTTTTCTTGGTGGACAGATGCCAGAGAAGTCTGAAGGGGAGACTCTTCCTCCAGAACTAGTTACTCCTGTAGAGGAAGACTGGGTGGTATTGTCATCCACAAAGGCATCAGGTAGGAAAGTACAATTGAACTGAAATAATTTTTAAGCTTGATTTTTTTTTTTTTTTTTTAAAGTCTTCCTGTGAATGACGGAAAGTCGTTTTATGTGCTGGCTTTTCCAGAGTACCCGTGTAAAGCTGAAAGGCCCTTTCTGTTCCTAGATACCTGACGTGGATACTAAATATCAGGATTTTCAGCACTGTGTAAAGTTAACTTACATATTTCAAATATAGATATATTTAATAGCATTGTTTTTCTTTTCTTTTTTACTATTACACTAGTGTGAAAGCATGCAGTTTTTAAATTTCTGTTCTGCAAGTTTGTTCTGATTATTTTTAGAAAATAATTTTGATGCAAAGCCTATTAATATCAATAGGAGGAGTGTTCCTACAGCTTGAGCACTACGTCAGACAGCCATGCAAAGACTTTGCAGCATCAGAACAGTACTGTTTAGCCTTTAGCCAAACTTTTCTCTTCTTAGGAAAATATTCGGACTCCTACCTCTTCCACTCACAAACAGGTTTTAGTATTAAAATTTAAAAAAAAGAAGAAAGGAAGCTTTAAGAATAGATGTTTAAAAACTGGGCTAATATCGGGAGTGAACTTTGATCTTGACAGAAACCACTGGGAAATCAGACCTTGCAAGGGAAAACAGTTTTTTTTTGTTTCAAATATGAAAGAGTGTAGTAAAGTTTAAAAAAAAAAAAAAAAGTCCTTTTCTCTCTGTCTCTTAATTTCTTGCTTATCATGGCTAGAAAGTGTCAGTTTGCAACTACAGAGAGAGAATAACTGCAGCATGCATAAAAGAATGTAACCAAAACAGAAGTTTGTAACCTACAGGCAGATGGATGAAGCAACTGAAGTCAGCACTGGGGTCACTTTATTCTGGAGAGTTACGGAATGACTGTGACTCTTCACTGGAAAAGTCTAAAGACAGCCTACAGCTGTCTTTACAAACAGAAAAGGAGTTGAGAAGTTCAGGAAATAGTGAGGAATACGAACGCTTGATTTTTGCTTCTTTCCCTCTGCTTTTATGCAGTGGTCCAAGTGTAAGCCATGAGGCTTTTGCTACCCTTGTTCTGTTTTGCAGAAGCACGCCTGGAGAAGAACATTATTGCAACTTTCATCTTGATGATAAAACACTTTATTCAGAGACACCATGTTAATCAAGAAAATCTCATTCACTCCCATGGAGTTGCCACCCTAGGAGCCTTGTTACAGAAGGTGAGCAAATTTGAGAAATATCCTTTTGTAATGAATGTTGTGGATGAGGTCCTGATTGCTTTGAAACATTCTTAGTTTGACAGGATGTGAGGGTCTTCAGAGGTCACCTTAGTACATGCTTTTCTGGCTCATGTTTGTGAAAACAAAAAGATGTGAGGAGTTGGTCTTGATCTGCAAAGTGAAACACAGTGTTTTGTCTTTTTCATGTTCTGCTTTTTTTTTGGTATAGATACTGTTGTATGATTTCTTCAAGCTAGACTGGTTTTGTGTTTCTTGTATTGCTTTCATGGAAGCAGACATTGCTGTAGAAGATAAAAGGATTTTAAAATTTGATTTTTAGAAAATGAAGTTTATTAGGATATTCAGTATTTTGAATGCTAACACCAGTTGTTATGTTGAAAGGTGCCAAGCAACTTAATGGATGTGAACGTACTGATGGCTGTACAGTTGTTGATAGAACAAGTCTCAGTAGAAAAGAACCTGCAGCTTTTGCAACAGATGTATCAACACTTACTTTTTGACTTCAGTATCTGGAACAGTGGGGACTTCCCCTTCAGAATTGGTGAGCTGTTGGACTTGGGCAACTGTGCAAAGACACAGTACTTTTCACTTGCCATAAATCTTTATATCGGTTCTAATAGAAAACTTTATATTGTAGGGCATATACAATATCTCTCTACAATTATCAAAGACAGCAGAAGACTCTTCAGAAAGAAATATGGTGTGCAGTTTCTTCTAGACACACTGAGGATTTATTATGGGTATGACTTCTACCTCTTCTGTTGCTTCCTCATTATTGTATGTGGCTCTTGTTTTGTTGTGGGGTTTTTTCCCCATCATCCAAGTGAGAAAATTAAAAAATAAAACTGTAGGTTGGCTTTTGGTAGTTGATTTAATTTTCAAAATTGCATTAATTCTTTTTTTTTTTATTTGACTTGCTACTTTTGCTTGACACTTTGATTTTTATGCTAATATAAAATTTGTGTCAATGATACCAGAAATGCTTGGAAAAATCAATAAAATTACAAAATTGAAGGACTTGTTATCAACAATGCACATTAAATCATAGATCATTATGAAAAGAGAGGGTGTTTATCATTTTAAGCTATTTTTTTTCTTTTATATCCTTGTACAATTTGAAGACATTTTTAGGAATTTAAAATTTTAGCTTTTGGTCTTGGTGATTTATGTCTGCTTATGAATATAGTTATGTCATTGAGGAAGACTGACTAGAGACCTTGCTCATTACTGTAGAAGGTGGGAAGGGGGGGGAAACCTGAAATTCTGACCTGTATTCAGGTCGATACAAGTCTCCATTTTGGGGCTTTTATAAACTTGGTAAGCCTGATCTACCATTGCTTATTACTATGCAGTTGCCTTACTTCAGTAAAAATTGATAGCTTGTGGTATGGTATCTGTGTAGATGGAAAAAATACAAAACCAACACAATGCAATTGTTATTAATGAGTCATGAAGAACTTCCTTAGGTTGCTTTTTGTCTGTTGGTGTATAGGAGTGACTGTAAAGACAGTGATTTGGCTCCTGATGACCTGAGAACAATACGGACATCCCTCTATGGGCTGATCAAATATTTCCTTAGCAAAGGTGGAACACATGAAGAAATACAGAGCATCGTAGGATACATAGCTGCCACCAGTGAAGAGGAGCAGGTATCCAATATGGCAGAAATTAATAGTTTAAACTGTACATGCTTTGGCTTTGCTTCTTGGTGTTTAGAAATCTTGTGTCTTGTGTGCTTAAAAGAGGGGGGAACAAAAAGAAAAAGGCCACAATCAGTGTTACATGATGCATGGTTCTGTTTAGAAGTAGCTGAGGGAAGTCATGGAAGCACAGTGGAAACTTGGCAAAGCGCTTTGCAGTTGGCCGTATTTCTACTGGTTATTTTTTTCCCCTAAAGAGGGCAGAAAGCACATGATGTGTAATACTGCAATTAGAAAAGTTCTCTTGCTTTGCAAAACCAAATTAATTGGACTTCAACTGATCGGAAGCTGTAATGATGCAGTTTCTGTTTTGTAGACATCAACAGATCTTGAACTTGTAGCTCTAATTATGGTTTGATAAGGCGTTCTATGGGTAGAAAAAATGTATCAAAAATTCTGACTTTAAATGCAGTAATATTGAGCAGACAAAATGCCCGTTTTATAACAAACAAAGGGTAAAATTTAAAAGTCAAGAAAATTTTCCCCAAGCAGAGCATGAAGTCTGAATGAACTGTGGATTAATTTAGTTATCTTAATTTTGTAGCTTTGTGGAATTCTGGACGTGCTCTTCAGCCTACTTCATTCCAGCCCAACCCCAGACCAGCTTTTTTTATTGCTTTTTGAGCCAGGAAATGCTGATATTCTTTACGCTCTGTTATTGCATCAAAGATACTCTGACAGGCTCAGAGAACTTGTGTTCAAGGTAATGAATTGAATTATATGTTCTTAAATTGATCAGTTGAACATAAATTTGTATTTTTCAACGGTCTGACTGCAGAAGTGTATGCAATTGCAAAGATACTAATCATCTTAGTTTTAGGGTTTTTTCTTCTCTCTTCTGGTACATTAGCTAGACGTTATTGTTTACTGTCATAGTTAAAATGGAATTAGTATTCTCTTCAAGTATTGGCATATTTTAAAGAAAAAAAAAAAAAGTCCATGTTGTTTGAGTTTGTTTTTAAAGTTTGCTTTGTAAGCCCTGGACCAGCATGTTGTATCATACACAATTAAGTTTAAGACATCTGGATGTTCCTTTGTGTTCATTTTCCATTTGTGTGTACTTTTTCTTGCAGATTGTGGAAGAGATGCTGAAATGTACTAAAGTTTATGAACGTAGTAAGCACCGTATGAGACTCAGAGAAGTGGGATACTCTGGACTGGGTCTTCTTCTGAATGAATCACCAGTTAATGTTTCGCTTATTAAAAACCTTCTTAACCAAGTTCTGCATGCAGGTAATTGGCAAGTGTTGAGTAAACTCCCTCTGCTCAGAGGCAAACATATTGGGGTTTTTATTCAGGAAAACCAGACCTATTAACTTAACAGCTGTTCTGTTTGAAGTTCCCATTGATCTCGGCTAACGTTTTCTTAGTTCCCTGAAATTTGTTCCCTTTACTATCCCTGGATGTAGAGGTTACCTCCAAGGCAATTTTTAATATATAGCTGTTAAATTCTCGTCTGATAACATTTGTGTTGTTTTTTACTTCTCCCCTACAGATCCTGCTGTGAATTATAAAGATCTCATAGCTGTAGTGCATCTGGCTCATAGATCAGATATAAACGTGAGAGTGGTTATCTGTAGAAAGGTTAGTTGTCTTTAAAGCTGGGATACTGTCCTTTAGGCCCATAAGCTGTAAAGTGTGGTGTCTTGAGACGCAGTGGCGGTATTTGTTGCTACTGCTTTCTTTAGCAATGATTTATATTAAAAATCAATCTCATCTGTCATTTAATGTTGAGTTTTGTGTATTCAAGCCCTTCTAGAAACCAAAACAAAAATCAAAGCCTCTATCATGATTCTCAAATAAGTTGTATTTTCTTCAGGTTACAAATACTAGAATCCTTGAATTACTGAGTTTTCTCAAAGCATGTTTAAGACCATGATAAAAGTTTTATTTGCATTCTTAATATGTTATTTTGATAGAACATATTATGGTTCAAAAGAGTGGTTGCAGATGCAGGGAAGAGATAGGGAAGAAGCAGTGACTTTTTTCCTAAACTGAGCTCTCTCTGGCCTGTATCACTGGAATTAATAGTACCGAATGTAGCTGTAAGGCACTATGTCTATTAAGGTTTCTCAAAGTTAAAAAAGTGAAATGATAATGTATTTTATCAGTAAGCTATTAATACTGCAGCTTTCTTAATTTTTAGAATTCAGAAATTTTTAGAATTTTAGAAACTGAAAACTATTTAATAGTTTCTAATCAAATGTATTTTCTGGTTTAGAAGTTCTTTTTTGTAGACTAGTGGGTGAATAGGATTATTTGTTGTGTTAGCTGGCAGGAATTGTTGCAGAAGAGTGGCTGAAATATGAGGACTTAGCAATATGCTTTGATAGCTTCTTCACCTACTCCTGGGAATTTTTTTCTTTTCTCAAATATACATTTGTAATGAGAAAAATTTTGTGGCTTTTTTGCTTATTGTTAATTGATTGTGGCTCTTGTACCAAAAAAAAAAAGGCAAAAATGCTGTAAGATCATAAAATGTCTAATTGAAAAGCTAGACTGAATGCAGTCACAAGCTAAAATTAACTTGTAGGTATGGGATATCTTCTCCTATCCTCAGGTTTTGCACCTTTTGCATTCCCAATTGGATGCAGCACAACAAATTTCTCAGCAGCTGGGCTGGCAGGACACTTTGATTAGGCTGTTCCTGAAAGAAAACTCAGACGTCCGGGTTGGCTTTAAAGAGAGCAGGGCTGATTCCTCAAGGGAAGAGGAAAAAAAGGCTCCTGCTGAAGAGCTTCAAAAACATCACGCTGATAAGACAGAGGGAGACAAATGTGGCAGCTTTGCATCTGTTAATGGTCTGTTTGATCAGTGGAGCTTAGAAGACAACAAATCCCTGGATGGCTCTGTTCATTTCTCTGTTATGCCACTGGAAGATGCATCCACAGCAGAGATGTCTTTTAGGTCGGAGGACCGAGAAGAACTGTGGCACAGTAATCCTTCACATTTGAGTTTAGATCTGTCCAGTGTTGACTCTTATGAACTGACTGACATTGCGAATCAGATGACAGATAGCCAGCCCAGCACACCGTCACCTATAGAGAACACAAAACCGTTCTCTGGGCAGCCTGACAAGGAGCTGGGTGCTTTAAGTGATGTGAGCTTCACCGCTGATCTATCTTTATTTGAAAACCAAGGAGTAAGTAATTCACTCCCTATGTGGTTAATGTTTTTCTAATGTCTGAAATTCCTTTTTATTTTTTTTTTATTATCTCCTTGAATGGAGAGTTATTGTCCTTTTTTTTGCCTCCCATCTTCCAACAGAAAAGCAAACAATATAGCTCCTTTACAGTGAGCGGGGGTACTGCCTTTTGTAATGTGTCATCTTATTTGGTTGTCTAGTTGGAATAGCTTTGTTTAAAAAAAACAAACAAACAAACAAAACAACCAAACAAACAAAAAAAACCCAGAACCCACAAACAATGAAAAAACTACAAACTCCACCCCTCCCTTCTGCATTTCAACATTCTTTATCTTCCAGAGGAGGTGTGGAGCAGACTTGCTGTGGAAAAAATCAAGGGTACCTAAAAGTCAGGTTGAAATACTGAGGTAGAAATCAAATCAGTATGTATTACAACATACGAGCAAGCCACAATCTCTTATGTTTGCATTTTCATAGACTTAGCAATTGGATTTTAGACTGCAGAGCTTTCAAAAATGCGGAAACATACAAGCATGGGGCTGTGATGAATGAGAAGTGTTTTGAAGGTTTTCTAGGCTAGAAAAGCTGTAAATGTTTATCTTCTTTTGTAGGGGGGTGATAGTGAACTCATACAGTTACTTACAGACATTCTACTGTGTATAATGTGGAAAGGCATTGAAAAATCTGATGATGCTGCTTGGATTGAGAGAGGACAGGTGTTTTCTGCACTGACCAAACTGGGAATATCTAATGAGCTGCTGCGACCTTCTGATGAAATAAAACTCAAGTGAGTGTACAGTTCAAGGATGGCTTCTTTTATCCCTTTTGAGGAAAACCAGAAAAAGAAAGAGGCATTAGTGAAGCTGGGAGGGGGTGGATGTTTCACAAAAAGATATGCTTTTGTTTGCTTTCTCTTCATATACTGTCAGAAGTATATTCTGCTACCCATTTAGTAGTGTCATGTGGCCATAAGGTTTTGAAACTGTATCACTGGTTTTATGAGCTTCTCAAAATCTCTTTTACCTCATTGGCTTACTGAGATGTCGGTTATGTCACTGCAGACATAAGAGATTCAATTAAGTACTTAATTGGATTTTTTTAAAGCCACTTAGAACATGTAATAATTACTTTTGGATTTTGTTTTCCATGCAGCTTGCTGGAGAAGATGTTAGAATGGTCAGTCACTGATAACAGAGATTCAAAAGCTCTCCCTACACATGCTGAAAATGCCTTCAAGCTCTTGCTAATTGTACAAGATTTCCTGCAGGCAGAAGGACTAGTTAATTCGAATTTATGGACAGAAAAGGTACAGTAGCTGCATAATGGAAGTACTATATATAGGCTGAAAATAGTAATGAAAAAGTTGTCCTCTTGAATACTGTAATCTCTTCTAGGCATATGTTTTTAAACTATAGATATTAAAGAGTAAGGTTTCATAGTGGAATGGATTAGGTTGCCCCTTAATAAGTAAAAAAGTGTGTATATGTACTATAGGGAATATAGTTAATTTTGCAAATTAAATAGACCTATAAGTGGTACTCTGTATTGAAAATCCAGGTCTCTTCAGACTGGAGAAATACTTAGAAAATGTAGGAGCTAATGAAACAATGTCAGTTGTAGCCTAAGATGATTTTGCACCATTTATCAGCATGAATGACTTATTGTATGTGTCCTAAATAAAAAACTGGACAAGAACTCTGCTCTCAGCTGCAAGCTGAGAAATGTCACTTCTGGGCTTTCACACATATTGGAGTTTCAACGTGATTTTGTGCATATATGTGCAGATAGCTTAATTTTATACATCAGAGTCAGAAACGTGAAGTCCGAGGAAGAAAATGACTAGCAAACACAGTATGTAGTAAGGTAAAGAAGCTTTCTGTCACCTAGCTGTTTCTCCTGCCTTCTTGACGTGTATCTTGTAGACACCCATAATTTGCCTCTACATTTCTGGCAGCGGTCTTGCTTCCTTCACTGTCTGAGTTGTCATTGCTTTTTCCATTTTTCAAGGCTAAAGGGTATTATATGGAAACCATCATTATATACTGATAAACCCTTTTAAAAAAATCAGGTTTTTTAAGGCTACTTTTTTGAAAAAGAAGTGTAATGTTAAGAGTTGTCAACACAGAAAGTAATTCCTAAGCGGTTCTCCAGAATGCCTGCTTATAAGTAAACATAGCTTAATCTTCAAGCTTTTAATTGCTTGTTTTTAAAAAAGTCTGCTCTAGGTAAAAGCTTTGCCTTCTGCTGTGATCTAGCTTTGTGAAATCTAGTTAGAAACGAGATTTGAACTTCAGAGCAATGAGAGTTGTGCTTATTGCCAACTCTGAATTGAAAATAACAGTACTTCCATAAATTACCTTCCACTGTGCCTGGGGAGAATTTAAAGCACCTTAATATTCTAAGCAGGACAGCTTTCAGTCTGCCACAGAAGCATTCTTGTAATTCTGGGACTTAAAAAGGAATGATATTACATTTGAAGAATTTATTAGGGAATGTGTCAAGGTATATTAGTTTTAAGCAAATGTGCCTGGATAGTGAACTGTGCTATTTGCCTTGTGGATACTTACCTTTCACAAGGTTTGTATAATTTCTGTTATTGAAATACTGACAGAAAGGAGTGTCTCCTAATTTTTTATTTGTTTTATTTTTTTTAAAGACATTAGTAGTTGTTATGAACTTTCAAGCATTTCACTAAATGAGATATTCATGAAAGAAGTCTTGTTTTCCTTCTCAAGGCACTGTGTGTATTGCTGGTAAATTATATTAGCATTACACTCAATTTCAAATACAAAGCCAAAGAATGAAATAAAATCCTATATATATTAAAATTACACGACAGTATGGTATCTGCACTATTAATAATAGTGTCTTTTCAATCATAGTAATCCTGTTCGTGGAGTCTCTAACTTTTCTAAGGAAATGGCATTTGCTAGAGTTAATTTATAGGAAAAACATAAACATATAAATATACTGGGTTTGGCTTTATTCAGGGGAGATACTTGAGTTAACCTACTGGGCTAGATAGATTTTTGTAGTCAGGAATTGTTTCAAGTTACTGCTTTAACTGCAATGTTCTGGGATAATTTTCTGGGTTTGGGTAAGTTAGAAGTGTAAACATGACCACCTCTCCAGCTCTTTGAAATTACTGTGTCTCCAGCTGGAGAAGCTGTTAATTTTATTTCATTCAAATCTTTTGTTTTTACAATAGCTCTTGGAAGAACTAGTGACGCTCATGGATGGCCTGTCAGTCTGGTACTCTGCTGGCCTAGAAGCAATCAGGCTTTCACAGGTGCAAGTCCAGTTACTCCTTGGATTCATTGCACAAGACAATTTACAGGTTTGTTGCAAATTCCTGCAAGCGGTACTGTGTTTTGAGTGCATGTTTGATGTAACTGTTGTGGTTTATGGAGGAGCTGCTCATACCAGTGAGCAGACTGATAGCAGTCCTTCATCCTTCTATAGGGAAGATGGTTTACTACTAGTTCTTACCATTTGCAATTTTACTCTACAATCCTGTCAATGTGCACCTCCTGAGCATGAGAAAGCGTAGAGTGTGAGCTGTTTGAAGATGGGACTATGTAGGTGATAGTGACAGTAAGATAGTGATTCTGATTGTAACTTTTTCTTTCTGCCAAAAAAATACATTTATTAGCAGTTTCAGGTTTACATACATCAGGTCCACATGAACCTGGACTGTTTGGCCAAATCAGCATTTGGAACAAATTTAGCAGAGCTGTGCCTGGAATATGAGCCCTTCAGTAAAGCCAGGATTGTTAGTTTAGGTATGTGGTCTTAATACAGCTATGTGACTTTGGGGTTGCAGCTGGCTCAGGTTTGGTTATCACAGGATGAAGAAGTGATCAGTGCCCATATCTGATGCATGTGTGCCTTCAGGCTACCTTGGATGCAGCCAGAAAATGAACATACTCCTGTGCTAGCAAGATAGGTGCTCAAAATTACTATTTTGAGGATTTCATTCATTTTTTTGTTGTTGTTTGTCTGTGTAGGTCTGTGCTATGGCAGCAGCCAAACTAAACACCCTCCTTCAGACCAAAGTAATTGAGAGCCAACCTGAAGCATGCTACCTCTTGGGAAAGCTGGAAGGCATCTTGAGTAGATCAATTGAAGAGAAGACAGAAACTTACTCATTTTTGATTCCCCTTGTTCGGACATTGGTATCCAAGATTTATGAACTTCTCTTCATGAACCTGCATCTCCCCTCCTTGCCTCCTACCAATGGCAGCCCATCTTTCTTTGAGGACTTTCAAGAATACTGCAGCTCTGATGAGTGGCAAGTTTATATTGACAAATACGTAAGTGAAAGATTCTTTTTGTATCATTTTTTCCCTCTTTTTAGTCATGAAAGCAGAGAAACTAATTTAGAAGTCACATTGTGCTTTTTATTTTGTTTTGGTGGAACCAGATTATTCCAAATATGAAGCAGTACGAAGAGAGTTCATTCAGACATGATAATGAGCAGATGGCACTGTATTGGAAAGATTGTTATGAAGCATTTATGGTGAACATGCACAAGCGAGACCGGGAGAGAGGAGAAAGTAAGCTTAAATTTCAGGTAAGGTTTTGAGTGAATGCAAGTTGCTCTTAAAACAACTATCTCAGGAGCTGCATTCTAAAAGGTGGAGAAGCTGAATTCCAGGATGATCCAATTCAAGTGATTGCAGGCAGGTTGATTGTTTTAAGGATTTATGGGCAGTGTGACTATATACCCTTGTAGGATATGCTTTTTAATGCTGTTCTTTCTATTAGAGTTTGCCTGTAAACAGAGTTATTTCAGGACAGTAGGCCTTTCTCATAGTATGGCAACCTAGAATTATGCTCAGCTATAAGCTGCATCTTCTTTTACTGATTTATGTTTTGAATTATTAAATGTGTTTGTGACTTAAACGTGAGCTTAGTCCGTGTGCTTTTGGGTGGTGGTTGTGGGGTTTTTTTAACTGTACTTCAATACAATGAAAACATTTAAAACAGTGAAAAGTTCCTATTTAATGTGTGGAAAAATTGTTTCTGAACTGACCTTTCTGTATAAAGTCCAGACTCAGTTTAAGCATTAGAATAAACTGGCAATTACAGCAAATATCATAGCTAAGTTATATTTATCTTGTTTTCTCTTAGCCTTCTTAATGAGGATCCTTTTAGTAATTCCTTTTTATTCAAGTAGCTAAAGGTAGAACACAGTATGAGTCATATTATAAAATACAAGAATTTAGAGAAAAATCCTACCTTTTATAATAGGATTTCCAATACTGACCACTTTGAAGAATTGCTTTCATATGGATTCATCAGTGACAACCCTTTCTTCAAGTCTTTAAGCTGGAGTTTGGTGCCACTTCTTCCAGTGCTAAGCTTTTTAAACTTTCTCTTGTAAGCATTACCTTAAATTTTCAGATGTTTTTACTGCTAAGCTTTTTTTTGTTCCTTCTTAATTTATGAGAGTTCTTGGAAGCCACAAAACTCTGTTTTCAGGGGGCAGAGTTACTTCAGTTCTAGATTTATTTTTAATGTGTTTTCAGGAGCATTTTGTGGAACCATTCAGCAGAAAGGCTCGACAGGAAAATCTGCGGTACAACAGTATGCTAAAGCAACTTAATAGTCAACACACAGCTACTATGAGACAGTGGAGAGCAGCCCAGCTTTACTTGCTCTCTGAACGTGGTCCTTGGGCTGAAATGTAAGTGACGTTCTTAAATCAAACTGTATATGATGCTTAAAAGGGATTTGCTCACATGACTAACTTACTGTTTCACGTGGTTAGAGTCGTAGTCACATTGACTCTGATAACCATTCTTGAGATGTGATGTTAATATTGAATGCATCCTTTATAAAGTTTTCTGCACTTAATTATCTAAATGCAAAATTTGAAGTGCAATGCTGAGCTTGGCTACCTGGATACTAGATTTTCTCGACAAGTGACAAATAAAAATTAGTTATCAATGAAGAGACTGCAGAAACATTTTGAGAGATCCTACGGATCACTGGCTCTTCTGGAATAGACAGAACTGTCTTATTAATAAAGACTTTGAGGTTTTATGCATTAAGCTAATTTCAATTTAAAACAGTACAGTTTGCCTGTCAGCTTTTGGGGAAGTTCTGGATAAAGATTTTTTTTAAAAAAAACTTCTATTGTCATTAACTGAAAGTGTGAGCAATTTGATGTTTTTCAGTAGGAAATAAATACTGTTTATAAACTGCTTTAGGATGCAATATGAAATATAAAATTAAAATGCAGTTTATTGCTATTACATTTTCCAATGTATGAGTGGCTTATCAGTATTTTTTCTAAATGTGTACTCTTTTGTAGTAAGTTGATTCATATAGCTCTTTATCTTCTTTTAACTGTTTTTATGAATATCCTTGTTTTTCTAGGAAACAACATCTTACTCACTGGAAACTTTCAAATGTGGAAAATTATTCCCGTATGAGACTAAAACTAGTGCAGAATTACAACTTCAACTCTCATCAGGATGCTAGTGACCTGCGAGATAATTTAGGTAAAGTTGTATTGTATTTGCTATTTCACTTGGGATTCTTCAGTCTTTACTCAAGAAAGATCCACACTTTACTCTTTGTGTGTAAGAATCGTTGTGTGGTACATACTTAAATCTTGATTTTTCTTTATTTCCTTAGTAGTAAAATGTGTAACACGAGTGGTACTTTGACCTGAAACAGCATCTTCTCACTGAATAGAATTCATTTTCCCTTGTTCATTGCAATCCGTAATTTTGTTGACAAAAAAGAAAGTTAAAGAATTCTTTTGTTTTAAAATAAGCAGTTACATAGATTTCTTGCATAAGATTATTTTTTCAAGAAAAGGAAACAATGAGATCAGAGTAAGCAGGCAGTATTTGTTTAAAAACTTTTAAAGCTGATGATTAAAATGTGTAAATGTGAAGCACTTTGTTTCAGAAGTGTGCCAAACAACTGAGTTAGTGGAGTAAACTGTTCTTTGTTAGCTGTATTGGATGTCAAGACTCAAACAAAAAAAAAATAACACTCTTGTAAACCTAAGTAAGCAATAAAGAAATGCAGTGAATTCCCATGCAATCTGCATGGTTTAACAGTGTCTGGCAGAACAATGCAAAATATTTTAGTGGAAATATCCACATTACAATGCAGTTCAAGATTTTCTAATGCATTTATGTCTTCCCTTTATACTGTTATATTTTGACATAGTTCCGGGAGTATTTTTAGTGTTCTGCTTGCCCCTGAAAGTATTTAAGAAGTCTGGTTGCTTCTTACTCAGTTAAAACCACCATTCAACAATAGAAGATACACTCAGTAGTTTATCTTTCCAAAAGTGCTGTTGCAAAAAACTTTCTGGGCTGAAATGTCCATTTATGATAGGTGTGCACCAGACACAGCCCTCTAGTGAGTCTCTGCTTCTGGAGGCGGTGAAGCAGGTGAAAGTGAGTGATTTGGAAGATGATGTTCTTGAGCTGCCAGAAGAAGACACAGCAGCCAGTTCCAATTTGTAAGTATGTCAGAATAGAATGGTTGAAATTTGTTTCTGTCCTAGGGATTAGGAGTGAGAAACAACTTCTGAAGTTGATTAGCGCACAAACCTTCCCTCTTTCTTTGTCTGACCTTAATAATCCAATCAAGGACTTTGCAGTAGTTTTGAACAGATGAAAAGTTGCTGTTGGATTTGTTGTCAACAATGAGACATAAAGAGCCCCAGGAAAAAGAAGGCAGAGCAGATGTTTGTGAGGATCTGTTAGTGATTCGCTGCTCACAGTTGGTCTGAAGCTGAGGCTTTTCTGCTATGTACATAGGCTATAATTCTCAAGAGGCTCTGTGAGTGCATAGACCAGCCTGGAACTGGCTCTTGTCAATGGAAGCCAGGGCCATTCCCTATGCTATCAGCTGCGTAGCATGGATGTTTGCTTGTCTGGCGTGAATCTGCTGAGCTTCCTTCATGTCACTTGTGTGACTGTTTGTTTTAAGGGGGGGTGGAGGAGGCAGGGCAGGATAGCAAATGCTTCACTCCAGTAACTGGACATGCGATATTGTGCATGCATCTGTGTGTGTCTATGCTGCTGAAGTCTGGTAGAGATGTGGCACTTCTTTGAGTGATACCAATGCATTTTCTCATACTTTAAAGGTTATTAAATGCTTGCTTGTGATGTGTCATATCTATAGACTTCTGAGGAACCATTACTTCAAATACTTCTGAAGATAGCTTTAGTCACGTGAACCAGGACTCAGCTCTGCTCTGGGGCAGAGAATTTAAGCACCTAGCAATTAAATAAGAAAGGGAAATGCAGCCTCATGTTTTCATACTTCAGGGACTGTCCACGTCCATTGTGCCTGAGACTGAAATATGAAGCTTGAAGAGCAATGCTATGAAATGATGTTTGGTCCAAGACATCCAAGACCCCTGATGGAAGTAGCTTCATATAATCACTTATGTTGTACTTTTAATGCCATTCAAATTCGATTCTTTTCTGAACTCTTACCAAGTACCTAAGCAACTGTATCATCTACCCAACCTTGTAACACTTAGCGGTATTTTTGTAGGGATGAGAAGGATGAGCAGAGTCAGAAAGAAAAGCTAATATTGTCTGAAGACTGTGAACTCATTACAGTAATTGATGTGATACCTGGCAGGCTGGAGATCACTACCCAGCACATCTATTTCTTCGACGGTAGCATTGAAAAAGAGGAAGGTGAGCATGATCAGTATCTCTTTCTTTGAAATACGGTTCAGCATTCTGTTTTTAGTAGGCTGAATTTGATTTTTTTGAGAATGAGTGCCAAACTAATTTTGAAGAGACAAGTTGTGGATCTTTACGTAATATCGTATGTACTTGGTGGTCAGTGGCTGGCTGATCCCTTCAGAATCAAGAATCTGGAACTGCACCTGCTGAGCTGTTAAATTGATCCACTATTCTTTTTATTTCTTTTAAAAAGTGACTTATTTAAAAAAAAATTAATAATTAAGTTCGCTGTCTGAAAGAAAAAGTCATTGCCTCTAATTTGCTGCTTAAATGACACCCCCCTCTTGTACCTCACAATGTTTCACTCATACATTGATTAAAAAGTGGTAGTAACTAAGGATTAAGAAGTAGCAGTATGTAAATGTTCATCATCTACGTTAGTGAACTTTAATAGAATAAACACACTTGCGTATGAAAACACTGAACTGAAATGTTTGACTAATAATGGTAACATTTTCAAAAACAGTATATCAAGAAGTTGGCCTTCTGGGAAGTCAAAACATAAAAGCTTCTGTTTGAGCCTGTTTGTGTTTTTTGTCAAGAAAATACATTTATAATGTGTCTTTGATCAAAAAGCAAAACCAAATTCTACATTCTATCAGATATTTCCTGCTGCCTCTTTCAGCAGAATAATAGCTGAAGTTACTGTTTTCCTAGAAAAAAGGTTAATCAAGCCACATAGAAAATTTACCTTTTCTGGGAATGATTCTGAGGTGATTGGAAATGATACTGCATATATGAAAAATTTTTGAGATAAGTCAGTAATCAAAGTTCTCTTCCTAGGGGTAGGTTTTGATTTCAAATGGCACCTTTCACAAATTCGAGAGATACATTTGCGTCGGTACAACCTGAGGAGGTCTGCTTTGGAGATCTTCCTTACAGATCAAACCAACTACTTCCTCAACTTCAATAAGGAGGTATGGGTTTCCCAGATTCCCTTGATTAGCACAGGTGTCAAGTTTTAAGTTC
This sequence comes from Chionis minor, assembly GCA_013398295.1. Taxonomy (NCBI): domain Eukaryota; kingdom Metazoa; phylum Chordata; class Aves; order Charadriiformes; family Chionidae; genus Chionis; species Chionis minor. The sequence continues at coordinate 614,162 of VZSF01011009.1, read as the reverse complement.
ATTGGTTGTGTCTAATTTGAGTCTGGTGTCTTTCATAATACTGTAACACTGTAGCAAAAGGTTTGCTACGTATAGCCATTATGGGAAACTTAGACTGCAGTCTGTGAAACCTCAGTCTGACGTCTAGAAACTGATTAATTGTGAAAAGATGGATAAAACAAGATTCTTCTTTTTCCTGTCTCTGTGATGTTGCAGAACAATTATTCAACTAAAATTACACCAGTAGTAATCTAAATATCTTGCAGCCCACACATCTTTTCAGATATTCTCAGCAAATTAATTCCAAAGCAAAGGAAACTTTCTATCTTACCACAACACTAGAACTCATTAATATTTCTGTATTCCATGGTTTCATGGTTTAGGATTAGTGAACACACCACCACACCACCCACTCCCCCCACCCCCCAGTAACGTAAGTGATCCTTTGTATGTGGGATGAAGATAAATATCAGAACTTAGGGTGAGTTACATACTAATAGGTCAGTTTGTTAATAGCTCCTATAAAATGTTGAGGGTTGGTTGTTTGGGTTTTGTTTTTAAAGTAAATAAATCTTAGCAGTAGTTTTGTAGGGGAAACACTCATATGCTTTATTTGAACAATGGAGTTGTTTCTTAGAAGACTTCTGTGGGAATAATTTTTTGTGTAACATCTACACAGACACACACAAAATAATCACTTGATAACATACGTTGCCTTTGTATCTTGTAACTGAAGGATGTCACATCCATCCATGTGCAAGCGTTTGTGCAGCAAGAGGTAGAAGTGTATAAAAGTGTAACTGTGTTCCATTTATTTCCACATTTTAATTAGCAGATAAGCTGTTTACTTGTCAGCTTCAGTCTCCAGAATAATTTTATTAATGCTGTTTTCTAACAGGTACGAAACAAAGTATATAGTCGAATATTGTCGCTGCGTTCTCCAAATATTTCTGGGACCAGATCTCCACAGGAACTTTTTAAAGCTTCAGGCTTGATGCAGGTACAAGATTTCAGTATAAATAGTCTAGAGCATTCCTCCGCTTCTTGAAGGAGTCTTGGAAGGTCCTGGACTACTGATTTTATTTTTGTTCCCCCCCAGTGTTTAGATGGCAACTGCCAACTGCTGTACCCTCAATCTGGTCCTTGAACTTCCACATGCATATTTTTAGAATTGCTGTGCTTTGTGTTTACAGTCAGTGAGGTAAATGGATAGAGTCAGGGTCTGTTGATATGATTATGACAAGTATTCCAACAAGAACGGAAAATGTGTAGCAGACTTGCTTCTGTTTTCAGTCCATGATCTTAAGTGCACATTTTGGAACTTCTTTCACTGCGTGTGCAAATAACTTTCTCTCCTGTCTCTTCGTTATGGGGCTTTAAACAAAACCCATGTGAAGATTAAGCAGGAAATAGGGTATTAAGGGAATTAATAATATTGGTATAAAAGGAAAATGTCAAAATGTCTGTATTACCGTAAACATCGATACATTTTTTTATGTACTAAATTTATATTTATCTTCCATCTCTTTATGCCAAAATTGTTTTCTCTGGGGGAGGAAGCTTTATAAATGACTTCGAAAATATTGTAAATACTTTGTTTTTTCTTTGTTTCCCTAATGGTAAGAGCTATTGTATTGTATTTTTAAGTAGAGGAACTATCATCTGTAATGGAATGTCTCCATCACACTACAGACAGATATTGAGCCCTTCTGAACACAGCTCTGTCTGTTCTTTGGTTTAAAATACAACAGTGGAGCAAAGGTGGAAGGAAGATGTTAGTTCACAAATTTGTGTACCATTAACCAATGAGACAACAGTTTATAAATAAGTTTTGACCTTAGAATGCTAATGAACTTCGAAGTTTTGTTCCCCTTTTTCTCAGCACCTGTTTACCTGCCTTCTTTCTGTTCTTTTGATTTTTTTTTTTTTTGTTTTTCTTTTCCTTTTTTATTCTGAGGCTGCTACTTTTCTGCTGCCCTGTATTTAAAATGGTACTGGCATCAATCAGGGGTATGATTTCAATTAAATATAGGTAGCACAGTCACTGAACTAAAGAGAAAATAAACTTTATTAGGAGGAATTAAATTTGTACTTTAATGCCATTCTTAGTCTTGTGCCAATACTGTCTTCTGGCAGATAAATACTGACAAGGCATGTAGTTTGCCAATAGTTGTATCTTTGATATAGTGACTTCCACTGTGTCTTTTTTTTTTTTTCCCTTTAGAAATGGGTGAATAGAGAAATATCCAACTTTGACTACCTTATTCAGCTGAACACAATGGCAGGACGAACTTACAATGACCTTGCTCAATATCCTGTGGTAATTAAAATAATTTTTATTTTTTATACAAAGATAATGTATTTTTTCCTCTTTTGAAAGATGCATTTTTGATCTCAATTTGATCTTTTTTTTTTTTTTTTTAGTTCCCCTGGATTTTACGAGATTATACTTCAGAAGAACTGGACCTGAATAACCCTGCAGTCTTTAGGGATCTGTCCAAACCCATAGGGGTGGTAAATGAGAAAAACGCTAAGGCTGTGAAAGAAAAGTATGTATTTGAACACTGAGTTATATTTCTCTGTCTTTTCTGAGCCTCCAGGCTAATAACACATTTCAAAAATAAAGTGGCAACAGTGAAATTCTAAAAAGCTGGTTTTATAACATAAGAGGCATTTGCAATGGTTGTTTGTGGTTCCTGCTGCATCCAGATTAGTTAGCTTATATGGCATTGAAATCAGAAAAACTTACTGTTGTAAATTTTCAGTTGTTTCTCAGATGAGGAGATGGAAAACTGTAGAAACACTTAATTTAATGGCCCAGCAGCTTGAAGAGAAATACTGTCCCATGTCTGGTTCGAGATAGGGGATGTGAAATCATACTGATGAGTTGAGCTGCCTGTGCCGAGAGGTAGTGTTGATCCTAAATCAGTGCTTCCTGCCCTGTTTTTCAAGCCTAGGTGACTATTTTTTAATAAAATACAGCTCGGTGATTTCCAGCAACGCCTCTGTAGGTAGGAATGACAAGTACTTACACCCACACATCAGTGTAGTGATCCTTCCTTTTTTGCTAGTGGGAGGGGTGTGAGTGTGCTATCACACCAAATTGCACTTGTCAGGCTTCTTCCAAAACAGGCTTCCTTCTGAAAACTTGGAACATGGATAATTTCCTTTGAATGATTAGGTTGTATCCCTGACTGTAATGAAATTGGTTCTCTAGCAGTATGTTTAACTGTAACTTCTCTTACTAGCCTTTTGACACTGAGGAGTGTATCAGACAGATGGTGGCATAGTACTGGACAGTGAGTTTGCCAGTAGTGAAGGAAATGGGCATAAGTATTAAATAAGTCTATTTTCTGCATCCTGTGTTAAAGGAGAAGCCGCTGCCCAAGCCTTTGCACACACGCCACCTGACTCTCCAACTGCTCAGACCAGAGAGTCCCTTCGCAGCGGGTGACTCTAGTGGGCTGACAGGTGCCCCTTTCTGCTCCTCACACACACACTTAATCTCGGGCACACTCCCTCCTTCAGGCTCGACCCTAGGTTTCCCACAGCAGACTATTAGGCATCAGATTTTATAAAAATAAGTAATTTAATTGAAAGGATCCAGCCCAGGCTCCAAAAAGGGAGGGATCTTGTACAAAGAAATCACTGGGCAATTATACCCTTGGGATCTATACAGCTGCCCGTCATGCACTGTTCATGCATCTTTTAGTCCAATAGTAATTTTTGGTCTGGGGTCTTCTAACAACTTATTGGTTTATTTTTCAGTGTCCAGGCAGGCAGGCTATTGACTGCTCTTATGTTGTTGATTTACTGATGGTTGTACCCTCCTTATCGTCTGGTTTATGCCTCTTGTGCACCTGCACTTGCTGGCAGAAGATGGGGAACTGAAAAGTCTTAGACTTAGAGGAAACACTACCAAAACATCAGTGTGTTATCAACATTTTTCTTATACTAAAAGAATAAACACAGCACTGTACCAGGTGCTAGGAGAATTACTAAGAAAACTAACTCTACTGCAGCCTAAAGGCTTCGTCAAATCTAGCTACTCATGCTAAGTAAAGCTAAGCAAACAGCATAAATCACACCATAATATAACCCTAAGTAAATTATTCTAATTAAAGCTTACTTGTTTAAGCTAACAACTAATCTCTCAATGCCTGACAGTCTCACACACACTCTTCTTTATTTTTTTAAATCTTGCAGGAAACCGTCACAAGTCACTTCAGTAATAACTATTCAGCTTAGCGATGTGGGGTATTTTGTCTGTTGTATAAAGTCATGCTAAATCAGGTGTGTCTTGTCCAGTTTCTGACAGCTGATAGCAAATGCCTAGGGAACAGTATAAGAGCAGGTATGCAAAGGCTTCACTTGGCATACATTTCTATCTTTCAGTAGCCTTTTGCTTAGGAACTTTCTAAGTCAGAATTGGAATCCTCATGTTTAATAGAACTTAATGTATTTTTCTCTTATAGATTACTGTGATAATTTCATTTGAATCTTTGTCTCCAATAAGTATAAAACACATATAAATCAGCTGTGGTGTTCAGTTGTATTTATAAGCCTTTTTTTTCTTTTAGATATGAGAATTTTGAGGATCCCCTTGGGATAATTGACAAATTTCACTATGGGACACACTACTCAAATGCTGCTGGTGTCATGCATTATCTCATTCGGGTAGAACCTTTCACAACACTTCATATCCAACTTCAAAGTGGCAGGTATGTTGTGAGCAAGTAAGCAGCACCTTTATTTTTCTTCTGTATAATTTTACCGAGGGAATGATCAAAGTCTAACCTGAGTTTTCTGATCCACAGATTCGACTGTGCTGACAGACAGTTCCATTCTATTCCTGCTACCTGGCAGGCGCTCATGGACAACCCCAATGATGTCAAGGAACTTATCCCAGAGTTCTTCTACTTCCCAGAGTTCCTGGAGAACCAAAATGGTAAACTGACTGCTCAGAACATTCTTGTAGAAAATTGTTCTTGTATCCTTCAGAAAAGAATTGGTAAAACCATTTCTGAATGAGGTGGAGCGCTTCTTATTTAAGCTTTATAGTGTTCTTGTAGAAATCACTTGAATCATCATGCTGGCTTCAAACTGTTTAATGAAGACACTAGTTGTGTTAAGCAGCAGCCTAGACATTGTTTAAAATTCAGACTGGGGATGAGAATGGCTAAAAATAGTGTCATTTACCTAATGTGAATTGTCAGAGATGCTCATTTGGATGTTTGAAAAAGTTAGCAATAGTTAATACAGATTAAATAGTTAGCAAAAGCTAATACATATTAATTAGTATTCTTTTTACTGGGTTCATTGGGTGATAGAATTTGGACATCTTCAAACATTGGAAGTCTTTTATTTGTTCTAGTCACCAAGCATCTTTTCTGCTTGTTACTGTTACCTTCCAATGCAGTGTTAAGTCACCTGATTTTAGAGCCATATAAGGTTTCGTTACCCATGAAAAGAAGGAAAAAAAAGAACCTGTTTCACTCTTATATAATGCTGATTGATAATACAGCATCCTGCATGCTGATATGAGACTCCTAGCCATTTTTTAATTGCATAGGGAATTGTTTCTCTACCTCTTAGACAATTTAAAATGGATTAGTATGTTTATGTTGCTAACTACAATCTACTAGAGTTCTAAGTTATAAAAATTGGAAACAACTAAATCACACTTTCAAAAGTCATTTAAGTATTTAGAGTTGTTCTAATGAAAGCTGGTGGGATTCAGGACTTCTTGAAAGCCTTGATTCTACAATCATTTAAACCTATAAGTAACTTCATTCTCATGAATAACCTCATGGAAATGTTTTGGACTCTTAATCCTGATAAAAGGAAGCAAATGCAGGTACGTTTACAGATAGGTGTGTAAATGATTAATGCTACTTCTAAGGTTGGGAGTTCAGCTTCAAAGTCATTTAGGTGCTTTGGACAATTATTATCCCATAACATTTAACATTTTAAAGATTCAGAGCAGAATTTAGACTTGTATGTCAGTGGTAGAGTTACTGGAGATTCACATTAAGAATTTTTCAATATCCTTCCCTTACACTGAAAAAATAACGCTTTTTAATCTTTATTGAGAAATCAAGGTATTTTAAATATTTTGTAGTAACTCTTAAAATTCTCCAACTTATTCACTAGGTTTTAACTTAGGTCAGCTTCAAATATCCAAAGAGGTGGTAAATGATGTTGTTCTCCCGAAATGGGCCCACTCCCCAGAAGACTTCATTTATAAACACAGAAAGGCTCTGGTAAGATAATGTGAAGTAACGATAAAGAAAGTACACCTACATGTTGTCACTGTACCTTAAGTGTAAAATACTGGGGCTACACCTGAACTAGAGTTGCAGTTGCGCTTGACATCACAAGTACCATTAGAACTTTCTGTTAAAAGCACTGTGCATGTCGATAAAATGCTCAAAAGAAAAAAGGAAAGGCCCTCAAGATACTGATCATTTGGGAGTTTGTTGCCCTAGGAGATAAAAATGCAGAATTAGGTAGGTTTAGGTGATAAGGCTGCGCTTGCTTTTTATAGATTATTCTGTATGGTACTGGGGAACTAGCAGCTTACGTTCCCTTGCACAGTTGCATTTCAATAGACTAGACCTGCTGCTTTGCTGTATTAATTTTCCCTCTTACCTGGCAGTTACTGCCTTTAACACAAATGGATGTTCTTATGCTTCTGCCTAGTTTGTGGATACTCTTAGTTTAGGAATTAAATCTCTTTCGCAGAAAATTGTAAATCCTTCAAGAATGAAGCAGTATTTTTCTTATTCTTACAAGCGTGTTTTTTCCTTCTAGGAATCTGAGTATGTTTCTGCTCATCTTCATGAATGGATAGATTTGATTTTTGGCTACAAGCAGAGGGGACCAGCTGCAGTGGAGGCACTCAATGTGTTCTATTATTGTACTTATGAAGGTACAAAGCAGTATGCTCTCCTGTCATTGTCATCAGACTTGTGGATTTTTGGTATTAGACAGAAAACACTTGATTTGTGAGCATGCCATGCAGTAGCATGTGGTAAGGCAACAGAATTGTAGATGAAATACAGCAGCATAACTAGTAATTTATCATCAAATAACCAGAATATTTGATGCTTTGATCAGAAGTTGTGAGCCTGAAATGTTAATGAAGTTTTTTTTTTAAAGGGGGGCTGTTCCAGTTGCTTGTATTTTGTTTCTAAAAGTGCTTGGGGGGTTTTATTAGCTTCTCATTTGCTCGCTTAAAAGCATTTGTGGAAAGAGGTTTCTTGTGGTTTAGGAGTAAAGGCAAGTTGTTTTAAAAACAACAAATATTGAAGACAAATGTTAGTCTGTTAATTCCAAAAGTGAATTTCGGATGGTTTTTGTCTACCACTTATTGTATGCATGAAGTATATCAAATTCATTTTATAAGACAAAAGCCTGCAATTCTTGTATTTACAGATACATTTAAAATTCCATGTGCAGAGTGGAGTTTTCAGATGCTATTTTACATGGAAGCGTTGTTTGGAGGGTTTTATGGGGTAAAGGGTGATAAGGCTTGCAATTAATTTAAGTTTTGCAACATTTGTTGACCATACTGGTTCTCAATAAGTTGTGTGGATTATGTTCTTTTTCCTTTTTTCTACCCTTCATCATTCTGGTTGTGATCCAGGGGCTGTGGATTTGGATGCTTTAACAGATGAGAAAGAAAGGAAAGCTTTAGAGGGGATGATAAATAATTTTGGGCAAACTCCCTGTCAGCTGTTAAAGGTAATGCTCTTTGTTCCCTTTCAATCAAACCTTTGTGGTTAAATCCAACTGAGTTACAAAGGACCTGTGAAAAAAATGAAAAAATAATGGTTTGTAATGATACAGTTTGCAATTTTAGTAATGTTAAGTCTTTGCCACATTACCATTTGTAACAGTCACACTGATAGAAATTTAGCATACCATGTTCAAAAGAAATTAATTTACTTTAGGAAGAGAAATCAGGTGCTTAAGAGTCTGTTTTCCCTTTGATTGCTAATAAGATTCTGTGACTTGAACAAATTGATAAATTTGTCTAATGGGATATTCCTTCAAATACTGTCTTCTAGGAGCCCCATCCCCAAAGGCTGTCAGCAGAAGAGGTAGTGCAAAGACTGACTAAAAGTGATACCTCTACTCTGAATCTCTTCCAACACCTCACTGAACTGAAGTCATTCTTCATAGAGGTAGATGTGTTAACTGAAATTGTCTAATCTGAAACTTCTGATGTACTTGAAACAAAAAATCACAACGTAGATGAAAATAAACTTGCTTCCTATGTAAAGAAAATATTTTAAAATGAAATGTATATAAGTGAGCTCTATCTCTTTAGCTAGCTTCATAGAAGTTGAATCCCATAAATTTGTATCTGCTGACTGCTTGTGTGGGTCTTGTTTAAGTATTAAATTAGTTGCCACACCAAGAAAGCAAAGAACATCACTGGTTGTATCTGAGGGCTCGCTGAACTTGGTAGCTAAACTCACTGGTTCAAGATAGAACCAGGGTTTCATTTCTGGTGTTTCTGACAAAGCATACCTGTGTGAACTGAGTATGTGTGGACCAGTGCCTTAGAGCACTGTACAGCTCTGACATTGATTCCAGAGGCTTTGGGTCTTATTCTTTACAGGTTCTAGATTTGTCCTTTAGCTCTTGGATATAATCACACCAAAACCATGTCCTTTCTCTTAGGGAATCAGCGATGGTGTGCCTATTGTCAAAGCTGTTGTCCCCAGGAATCAGTCGCGTTCCTTTATTTCTCAGGGAAGCCCAGAGATCTTGGTAAGTTGCGTGTGTCAGTACTATTCTTAGACTGCAGGCAGTCAAATAGCTGTATCTTTTTCATACAGCTTGTAGAGAAACACTTAAACGTTCCTTTTCAAATGTATTCCTTTAACCAATAATGAATGTCAGCTACAAGTTAAATATGTCTTCTGAAGAGAAGCAAGGCTGATTTGTTGAATGGTATTTAGGATCTGATGAGACATGAGTGTAACTTGTAGTGAGGCGTATTGTAAGTTGCCCACTTGATCTGCTTCCATGGTAGCAATCAATTTCCTAGTTCAATGCGGCCTAACTTTACAATGACAGGATTAAGTTAGTAATGGCATTATTATGTTTATCATTACTTTCCAACCCATATATTAAACTATACAGTATGTGGTGTGCACACACTACAAAGGCCTGCGCTGTTCCTAAAATTAACTTTTGCACTGACTAATACAGGTGCTGGTACTATGACAGATGACCAAATGATGAAAGGAGGACAGTCTTTTTGTATTTACATCTGTATGTATAGTCTGTATACTGGCCTCTGTGCAATAATACCCATATTTGCAGGAAAGAATATTCATTTCCAGTATTCCTATTTGGTAGGTCAAACTTACCATCCTGACTTAATGTGGTATGTGCATATATGATTTGGAATTTTAGACACGTCCAAAAATTCTCATTCTGTTTTTTTGGTAAATATCTGATGAAAATAACCTCAGATTATTTAGATTCCTTTCTTACTTTCTCAGAAACAGAACTGTAGTACAATTTTTTTTAAACACTTCCTGTTTTACTGTGTTAACTATTAATGATTACTGTTTCAAAGAAAATGGAAAAAGCAGCTTAAACTAAATGACTGAATTGTAATGAAATGTTTGTGAGGGGTTGGTTGGCTGGTTTTTTGGTTCTTTGTTGGGTTTCTTTTTGTCACCTGTGTTCCCTCTTCCCCCCTTCAACTTCTCTGACTCATTTAGAACATACACTGTTCTAACTTGGTAATATGCACCACGTGGATTAACTCATCTGAGATGGAATTTTTTATTTTCTTTTAATTTGTGAGGGTAGGAGTGTGTGTGCTTTTTCCTTTGTGCTAAATTCTCAAGAAACCTACACTAGGTTTTATGCAAGCTCCATTTCCATCAAAGGCCAGCAGAAAATATGCCTATGGGTTTCACCAATTATTTTTCCCCCCCCAAATTTTTTAGGTAACAGCAAGTCTGAACTGCATTATTGGAACTCATGGTTGGCTACCTTACGATAAAAATATCTCCAACTATTTTACATTCATCAGAGATACCACAGTGACAAATCCCAAGTAAGCAAATGATGATGAGAGGTGCAGATGAATGCATCTACAGTAATAAACTACAGTAATTGTTCAACAATTGGTGGATTGTACTATTTTCATTAAACGCATCTTCTAGTGTTCAATAATATTACCTCTAATCTGTAATATTGTTTTAGCAAAGAGTTATGTAAGTGGCATTTCAAGGCTCTTCATTCTTTGACCTACTTCTGTACTTTTTTCTTAATTATCAATCGTAAAAACTCATCTTGGACTCTGAAATGTGCAGTCTTTATACTTCCTTACTCTACAGTGCAGGTATATGTGGTGGTTTTGTTTCTTTGGTTTTTAGAGGATTCCTTTTTTTCCTTAATGTTACAATACTTAGTATGGATACGAGTTATCCTTAATCAAATTGCATAAAACCCAAAAAGATCTAAGGTGAAATCTTGCTTCCACGTGCTGGTGGCAGCGAGGGTCTTACTGTGGTTATCAAGGGGCCAGAATTTCACCTGTTTTTTTAGATAGAACTTCTTCTGTAGATGGCATTTCTTATTTGTTTTTAAGGACATAGGGAAGGATTTGAACTAAGGTTACTTTTAACTGCTCATCGTTTGCCTACAGAACGCAACGCAGCATGAGTGGTCCTTTTGCACCAGGGCTGGAGATCACCTCTAAGTTGTTTGCAGTATCCCATGATGCAAAACTACTCTTTAGTGGAGGACACTGGGACAATAGCATCAGAGTGACGTCTCTTACGAAAGGCAAGCTGATTGGACAGCACATCAGGCACATGGGTTAGTAACTCTTTATATTGTGAAACGAAAGGTTTTATGTATTGTACCTGGATGTCTGGCCTTTTGGGAAAGACTTGTAGCCAGTGGGCAGACAAGTGTATCAGTTATAAAGGAGTGACAGCCTAAGCACAGAAGAATACTTGAACCATGATTATGCATAAATACTTGAGCATTGCTTTTTAGTCGTTGTAGTGATGGTTTAATGTAGTTTCAAAATAAGGCTTGACTGCTGTTTTTAGGTAGCTAATTAAGTCAGGTGGGTACACCTGGCTGTACAATGACTTCATTGTTCGATACGGTCTCATCAGCCCTTATCAAAATGGAACATTTTGCGCAGACTGCAAATCGGGATACATTGTTGGCATATTGCATGCATATTGCATGCACGTTGTTACTCTATGGGAAATTAGTCTTAAATACCTATGTGTTTTGTTTCCTTTATCTAGATATCGTGACCTGCTTGGCAATAGACTACTGTGGAATTCATTTAATTTCAGGCTCCAGAGATACTACCTGTATGATATGGCAAATAGTTCAGCAGGTAGGTTATTTGGGCATCCTCTGAGCAGTTTCGGAATGCTTTTTTGTGCTTCTCTGTTTTGCTGTGATGGTTTATTGATCTCCTTTCTTTCAGATTTGCAGGGAAGATAGTCTGCGAAAATTGATTAGCTTAGTAATTTTGTTACTCCCATTGTCTTCTGTGTTTGAAATATTCACTATACACATTAGTTACTATGTAGCTGAAGTACAGTATTTTAGAGACCCTCTTAAAGACATGATAGATATTTTCAGTATAGGTAAACTTTATCCCCCATTGTAGAGAGGGGAGAATGGAAGAAAAGAGACACTACTTGATACTACCAGAATTAGTCAGAACAGTGTTTACATTTCTAGGCCGCTGTTCACTCCAGTAGTTGCTTTTTAGCATTGCGTTTCCTCTGTGGGAAGTGCTGATGCCTACACTAGGACTTAGTAAAGGTAACACTAGTCTGTTATCTGGATTTATGCTGGCTTTTTAGAATTCTCTAATATTGGTCTTGTGCTTTCACACATCAAAAGTGTCTGTGTGATGCATGTGTGTACTTACACATGAGGCCATTTCCATTGTTATGCATTTTTAATGTTAATTTCTGATTGCTGCATTACAGATATAGAAGTAGGTTTAACTGCAGGGGGGAGCTGTCATGTTGTGGACAGTACATTTGATCAGGTCACTTTGTTCTTATCATTGAACTAAAGTCAGCACGTTAAACCAGTACAGTGGTGCATAACTGCACGTGTTGTTATGGAAGCTGTCTTTATGATGGGACTACTTATAATTTTTTCCAAGAAGTACTTTGTACCAATGGTGCATGGTCAAAAAGGTGAGACCTTGGTGCACGCAACAGTATTTTTTTTGTCTCAAGTGAGGATAAACGTTGGAAGTTTTTTAGTTTATTTATCTGTGGGTTAGATAAGTCGTCCTCTGGAGATTATCTTTGTTTAGAATTGCTTTTTCTTAAGATTTTTAATGTATTTTTTAATTTAAGTGGCGTAGGTATTGTAAATTATTCTTGTGAGAGTTTTATCTTGGTCTTCACAAAGTGACAGCGATGGACTGCACACCATCACTTCCTTTATACTTGTCTACTCTGCATTGTCACCTTCTTTCCCAACTCTGTATTTTGACACTTGTTCTGCATTCCTGCATGCTTCAGGCTTTCAGGGCTTGGTTGACAGTCAAACTTCTATCACAGAAATGAGAATAGAGAGTCCTCTGCAGAACTGTTTACTGTACCTTCTCTCTAAGCACAGGTCTTGTCTTTGAACTGGTTTGAGAGTAAGTCTGTATATGCTGACAGTACCCTCACTGGAACAAAAGTGCTAAACTTTGACATCCTGCAGTCATGTGGGAAAATGACTCCTCCTAATAAGCATTATTCCAAGATTTCCTTTGCATATCATACTACTGGTATTCACTGAGAAAGATTATGCCCTTAGAAGATGGAACAGAGTTGCTGTAATTTTAAGCAAAATAGCTTTCAGCTTCTTTAAGCTTGGCTGTGAAGATAGCGCTTAATTCCAGGGTAAATTGTAAGAACTGCCCAAGCCCACATACACAGGTGAAGAAAAAGTGGATGGATGGGTGGGTGAACAAATCCTGTTCAGACTGTTCACTGTGGTCCTTGCACACTTGGACATCTGAAGGGGTAGAAACAAATCAGCTAAGCAACTCTGTCTTTCACATCCACATAGTAACAGTATGTTCATTCGTTCTTGTGATTTCAGTAAATAGGGCTGCTGACATAATAGACAATAAATTGAAATTGGAATTGGGTGAGTTATGCCTTTGGTTTTGGCCTATGTCAAGTATACATCTCACACAACTGATACTGAAGATACCAGAAATTTATTTTTTGTTTGTCCTTCAGCTGCAAGAGAATGTGTCATTGCACTTTTTGTTACTCTCAGGGAGGAGTGCCTGTAGGCCTGGCACCTAAGCCATTACAGATCCTTTATGGGCATACTGATGAAGTTTCGAGCGTTGGCATCAGCACTGAACTGGATATGGCAGTGTCAGGATCCAGGGTAAGCACCCTCATACTTTCCCCTTCTTTACTTTTTCTCTGTTCAAACCACAGAGGATGTTGGAAGCTGATTAAGAATAATTTTTTTAAAAAGTGACTATTTCATGATTTTTTTCTTCAGCCTTGCGGATCGAGAAGATCTGTGCCATCTCCCTTGCTGCCTGCGTAAATCAGGCTGTCTCAAACTGCTCTGCACAGCATAGGCCTCAGCTACCATGTTGTGTTATTCTGCACAGATGAGCTTTAATGTGTGTGGACTTACTTGGAGGTCTTAAGCTTCTCCCAGAAACAATTCTGTGACAGTTTCTTCTCTGCTTCCTTAACCTTGAAGGCTCTGTGCAGCTTACCCATGTGCTGCCTTACTGTACTACACTGGCAGGCTTCTGAACTCTATGTACTCATAAATGTCACCTATGAAATGGCTCATTTGCTGCTTATCCTTCCCCTCTTGCCCTGTTTGCATTTGTTTTTTCATATGTCGAGAGTACATGGCCTTGAGGGGAAGGCTTCTTTGTGTAGAGTTCCTAATGCTCACGAGTCTTGATCTCCATTGAAGGATATAAGTGCTTTCAAAATATTCCCTCTGTATTTAAATACTCTTTCTGTGTGTTGTGGTAACTTACCTGCTGAGTAAGAACTTAACTAAATTTGGTTGTTGCAGGATGGGACTGTTATTGTCCGCACTATTCGGAAAGGTCAGTATGTGAGGACTTTGCGACCACCGTGTGAGAGTTCTCTCCTGCTCACTGTTCCCAATCTGGCTGTGTCCTGGGAAGGCCATATAGTTGTCCACACCAGCATAGAAGGAAAGACTACTCTTAAGGTATTTAAGTTCATGGAATATTTCTGTTTCTTTTGCTGAAGATTTTAATCATAAATGTACCTAACTTTATCCTTATTTCCTGTAGTAGTAAGGCTTTTTGAGCATGCTGTGTCTGTTTCCTTATTTCTTTATTTTGCTAGCCAATTTGACTGAAACTAGATTAAAACATAAATTGCATCAATGCTGTGCTTTTGTAAGTTTCATGAAAATCTCCAAACACCTGCAAGGAAGATGCCCAAGCATGTGGTAATGAACCTTCCTAAGAGAGTTGCTTTGAAATGGAAAACTGGGGTAAACAAGTTCCATTGTGCACATAAAGAGAGGCTTATAACCAGAGCAGTAAGTTCTGGATGCAAGATGCCCAGTGACCGCACTGATGTTTCTTAGTTTTGGATTGGAGAGATAGCTATAAGGTTGACAGGGTAGCTTATTCTGTCTGTTGAGTAGCTGTGTAGCTGCTTTAGTAAGGGTAGAGCTGTTAAGATTTCTATGAGCATGGGAAGTTTCTTGGAAGACAAATTTGTTGGATGTAGGCACGGTAGCTGCATTAGGAAGATGAGGAGAGAAGAGACCAAGGTATTGTCAGGCTGGAAGAACTTAAGATGGTCACATTAGCTGCATCTTTAATCTGTGAAGAATTTGTTGCCTTGTCCAGAAAATGCTTCTAGATCTAGCTCTATGGAAATGCACCCATTTCCTTCTGCTTTTCAATTTGGGGGTAAGGAGGAGGGAAGGTGGCCACAAGGCTGAAGAGAAGTGCTCTCTTCCTTTCTTTTTGCTTAACAAAAGTCCTTATAAAATAGGGACCAGTCCATTAAATCCATGATCTTTCCAGAAAAATTGGAATTGATTGAATGGCTAGGTAAGATGTTACCATGTTACACCAACCGGTAATGAGGAATAACTCTGAAAATTTCCATACAGGACCTGGTATACATATAAACTGCATGTAGGCTCAGTTGTCTTGTATCATTCAACACGGGAACTGTTGTCAGTAATATTATCTGTGGGTTATTTCCAAAGTTAGTTTCTGTTAGTGAGCTACAGATACAAATAATACACTCTTAATCCAGTTAGTCCTCTGTGACGGATTTATTTTTGATCTGTTCAGGATAAGAACGCATTACATCTCTATTCTGTCAATGGCAAATATCTCGGTTCTGAGACTCTGAAGGAGGAAGTGTCAGATATGTGTGTGACTGGCGAGTATATCGTGATGGGCAGCTTACAGGGATTTCTTTCCATACGGGATCTCTACAGGTAACGTACCACTGTCAGTAGTGTATTATTAAGATGTAAATATGATGGCTTATTGAGAAATGGCTGTGTAACGTGGACTTTGCTTGGTGCTGTAGGTGGTAGCGCTTTTTTCCTGTGTTCCTGAAAAAACTCTTTTAGGGGGGAACTAAGATAGGGAGAAAAGAAAAATGAGAGGTGTACTATACCCCTTTCTTTCCAGGCATTTATCCCAATTGTACACCTAGAACTGACAGAATTTAGGAAGAGCTGTGTCTGACATCTGCAAGCTGTGATTGTCCGCACATCTGACTAGTCACTGGCAGCTCAGCAGCTGCAGGATCAAGCCTCGTGCAGTTCTGCACTGAGTTTTAAACTCCACTTACTGCTACGCTCTGTAGGGCTCCATTGCTCTTCAGAATAGGAGTGATCTTTGTCACTAAGGCACTTGTGGGACTAATGTTACTGTTCTTCAGTGAAAATGTCTGAATTTACTGACTTACCCGTCTATTCCTTTTCTTGTTATTGGAGCTTTATTCTGGGGTGCAATTAGATCGTTCCTTAGAAGTTTACAATAATTGAAGTTGCAGACTGGATCTTGGAGAAAATGTGTTTTATAGTGCATCCTGTGGACAGCAATATTAACTGCAGTGTGATTCTTTGCAGTATGTGCAAGCAAATACATTATGTGCTTTCTCTCTGTGGTTTTTGTTCATTTCAGCCTAAGTCTGAGCATCTCCCCCTTAGCCATGCGGCTGCCAATTCATTGCATTTCTGTCACCAAAGAGTATAGCCACATCCTTGTTGGCTTGGAGGACGGCAAGTTGATTATCGTTGGTGTTGGCAAGCCAGCAGAGGTAAAACCCGCCATCAAGAACTTTTTCTACCGAACAGTGGGAAGTTCACTTATTTCTGCTTTCCAGTTGAGCAAGAGGTCTCCTCTATGGCAGGGTAAATTTAAGAGCAAGTTTCAGTTTTCAGTGGGAAAGAAATAACTTTTGAGACTGCTCTACTGAAATTTCTCGTTAAGAATCAAAGGTATATAGGGATTGCAGATGGGAAGCTCAGCTGGACTAACTTCCAGACTTTATCACTCACATCTGAATAAGCAAAGTCATAGTAGCTAACCTTTTCTGAATGTGATAGTGTTGTCAGCCACTTCTTGATGAAATAATTTTCCAGAAGAAAATTGGAAACAAAAGAGAGCAAGCTACTTTCTTGATTTTTTTTTTTAATGGTTACTGTCAGATGTTTTAATACACGTTGACTGACATTGGGGAAAAAAAATATTAAATTTTATGTCAAGAGTCTCTAATTGTAATGCAGAAAGAATCACTTGTTATAGGTTCCCAATATGCTCTGTGCTCCATATGGTGAATATAAACTTGTTGGTACTGCATATGCAATATCAAATACAGAGCATCCATCTGTCAAATAGCTATGCCCAATTTTTCTTGTGCAAAACATAGATTTTTCTTTAAGTACTTCTTGTCATGACTTTCAAAGTACTTGCATTAGCTTAAACCTGCTTCTCTTATAACCTGATCTCTGTTGTGATGCAGTGTATTTATTTGAAAATGCGGTATCACTTTTGCATGACCTTTACTACATGCCAGAAAAGTGTCTTAATTTAATTTTATATTTTAATTGTGAAAACAGAGCGACTTTATCTGCCAGTATTTTAAAATGTTTTAGCTAGAAGAGACATAGTTTAATATTTGAAACGGGCTTCACACAACGGTAGTCTGATTTTGCTTGCAGCGATGGGGAGTGGATGTTTCCCTGACTTCCAGTTCGACAGCTTTTTCTTGCTGTAGAGTTAACAAAGAGCTGCTTATGATGTGGTTAAACGTATGTTTGTAACAGCAGTTTTAAAGTTACTGTAATTTCTAACCTCCCTATTCCATAGAAAAGATGTCTGAAATTTATGTATCTCCTTAGACTGAAGGTTTTTTTTGTTTCCTTTTTTTCAGTTCTATTAGTTCTATAGTTCACATCTATTTTTCTAACTACGGAAAAAGTGTTTCAAAGACTGGATTCCTTTTAAGAATGTAGAAGCTTTCCAATGGCTTTTTTTTTTCTTCAGGATTTTCTGTTTATAATTCAGATGATCTAATACCCATGTAGATTCTTTTTTTTCCTAAAAAAGACCAACACATAAGGAACAACAATATGTCCCAGATTTTCTAGTTTTCTATAATGGCATCAGTCAATATATTTGAAAAGTGTGTATATGTGGGGTATTTATTTGTTGATTGATTTATTTGTAGTTTGGAAAGAATATATGAATTACTAGAATTTTATCCTTATATAGAAGGCAGTGTTGTAGTTCAGGCTTTCAGTGGTGATACTGATCCTTAGGATAAAGGGAGACACCGACCTTTATTGTGCATAAAGTGAAATGCTGCTTGGTATTAAGATTGGCCTTTAGTGTTTCTGCATTGACAGTATCCAGTATGAAGTGAAGTATAATACCTGGGGTTTGTATTTTTAAACAATTACTTAGTTGTTTGGGATGTTGCAGAAGTCTGGGTGATTATCCCCTGTTAGTGTTAATCCTTGTCAGCGCTGTGCCTTTTCTAGAACACTGCTGCTGTGATGATACAGTTCATAAGCATGCTTAATTTGTAGTACTAACTGCTGGGAACTGTTCTCAGACTTGTGAGACAAGCATCTTGTTTATTAAACTTCAAGGAATTTCATTAGTTTGTGAAATCAGCTGCCAGGCTGATCACTATTGGCGACCAATCATAAGCCTTGTAGTTAAGGAGGAAATTAAAACGGTTTCCTACAAAATTTGTCAGATTGCAGACCTACCAGATGCTGGATTTAATATGGCCTCTGGTTGCTTGTTATCTGTCTTTACTTACAGAATATTCAGTATGAATTATTTCTGGTTTAAATTTTACTCTGAGCACATCACCCAAGATCTTTGGAAGACTCTATGAATTTGACACCAGGAGATAACCTTTCTCTCTTTCCTTCATTCTGCCATGGCTTCCCTGCATTTTCGTTATCTTTTCCTTTTCGCTTCTAGCAATTTCTGTTTGAAATCTCTAAAATAAAATGTTCTTTCTTCTAATTTGATTCATTTTTGCTTGACATTCACCTCTTTTTTCCTTCCTATCAAAATAGCAATCTTAACAGTGTTTTAAAGCCATTTGAAGTAGGTTAAGTATTAAGTATGCATTACTTGGCAATATCCCTTTAACTGTTCAAAATCAGAGAAGACTGTGATTAGTGTCTTGTCTGTTGTTTTCTGTCAGTCCCAAGAGTCATCCCTAAGTGTAACTTTTGGTTTGTTTTCAAATTTTTGTTGGTATAATTTCGTTTTATGCAGTACATTGTAGTGTCTGCATTTCACCAGAATCAGTGTCTGAATTCCTTTTTAATTTATCCACCTTATCCCTTCCCCCTCCTTTTGTTTCTCTGAATTACTTTTAAACAGATGCGCTCAGGTCAGCTTTCCCGAAAGCTGTGGGGATCAAGCAAACGGCTCAGCCAGATTTCATCAGGAGAGACTGAATATAACACTCAAGATTCCAAGTGATTGCTGCTTCTACCCTCTCTCATGGATTCCAGAAACATGTTTTATCTTTTGGTCACTTTAAATGTATATCTCAACTTTCAGGGGCTTGATTTTTAAGTCTGTTGAAGATGAACCTATGGTAGAGGTACAGTAATAAGCATATGTACTCATGCAAGTCAGCTTGCTTGCATATTTTTCCTTAACTGTGTTGACTTGGTCACAGAATCTCTCTCTAAATAGCTGCTAAAACTGTTCAAGGCAAAAAAGAAAGATTAAAAAACAAACAAACAAAAAGACTCTAAACCTCTAAACCCAAGCTTGCTAATTGAATTTAAGATAAGTAGCATTTCATTTAAAGCTGAATGGGGCCAGGTGCTCCTTGATCACAAAGAAGATATTTGGCTTTGCTTTGACAGCTTTGTAAGTCCCCAGCAGTTGTGGTGGTCGAATTCCAAATTGGGATAGCTGACAGTTATGACCTTTTCAATATGTTTTTAGCCCAATGAACAATTTATTGCAATTTGTTCCTGTAAATGGCTATTGCTATCTTGTTTTCTGTAGTTCCAGTTTTAGGCTGTTCTGCAAGGAACATCTGTGTTGCACTACTTGATTATCAGAAATTGTTTAAAGTACAGACATGAATAACTTCAAAGGAGGTGAAGGAGCTGAAGGAGGTAGGAAATACTTGCTGCTGAAAATTATTTAAATTGTTACGTAGACTTAAGACACACACCAAGAAATCCCAGAATATATTCAATATCTTGAAGAAATGCAGAGGAGGGAATCAATATCTACATTGATCAAAGATTCTTCATTAGTAAGGCAACTCCTACAAAAAAGATAAATTTCCACTGCAAAATCATTTAAACAACATTGCAGCACAATTTAATTAAATAGCACCTGTTTGTTTCTTGGCTTGGTGTTCACCAAACCAGTTGTTAGCCTTTTTTTTTTTTCTGTGAAAACAGTAGGGAAACAGATGATATATACAGTTTCAAGGTGTGTGTACGACCTGAGAAAAGAAAATACCAGATCCTTACGTGCGCTATATCCAACAAAATAGTTATGGATTGTATGCTATATTTTGGAGAAGCCATTACTGAATTTTTTTGGTTTAGCGATACGTGATGATAGAAGCTTGTGTTTTCCTGTCGTGACATTTTATAATGCTAATGATTGAGATGATAAACACCATACTGTTGGAAAAGCCTGGTGCTGAGGGAAAAATAAGAATTTTTGGATCAGCATGTGAAGGTATGTGTGCATGTGTACATATGTGTGTATGTTTGTGTATATATATGTATATACATGTATGTATGTCTATTAAAAGGAGAAAATACCATGGGGGAAGGGCAGTATAGATACAAGGCAGAGCTGTAAGTGATTGTTAGCTAGTATGTTCCCTTTTGGCTACCCCTTTCTTCCCTTTACCATCACTTTTCTTGTTATTTTTATTTATTTATGGAAATGAATGTGTGTTGTATCTCCTATAAATGTTATCAGATATTCCCTGTGGCTGGGGAGCTGTTGGACTACCTGAGGAACTCCATAATATATAATCTCGTTTCATTAGCTTTTAGCACAATATTTATTAACTTTGTAGAAATAGCGATACCTCCTTAACCTGCAAAAGGATAACCTTTACAAGTTCTGTTAGTGTCATTAAAACTGTTTTCTCACACCTTATTTCTTTACTGGAAAAAAAAATCCTTCTTAATGAATGATCAGTGTGCTGTGTAAAGAAAGTTGTGTTGCTTTTTCTTAACTTTTGTAATGAAATAATAAATCAGACTAGTGAACAAGTGGGTCTATGCATAGTTGCAATATTCTAACGAATCACTGTGACAGACTGGATTGTCTGGAAAGTTTGGAGAAAATAAGAATCATTTCCCTGAGTCACTTGCCAAGAGGGCATTACATTTCCAAAAGTAGAGTGGTGTGGGTTTTTTTTTTCCAGACTCCATGTATGTAAAAAAAACCCCACATCCCATATTTTCAAATAAACTATAGAGAAGTGAAAAATACTATTTTTAATCAATTACCTGTTCAGTAAGAATACTAAAAATACTCTGAAAGTATTAAGTGTCTATATGAGAATGTGAAGTATGTTTGTCCGTTATGATTTCACGAAGAAAGGATTTCAGGGGAGCTTTTTCAAGAGTAGTTTAGGAGAATTTCAGCTTAGAATGTGCGATTTTTCTGTGTCAGGAAGTAGAAAAAAACTTTCTGCATTTCGGGCACTGAGTTGATGGTTTTTATAAGTATGCATATATGTTCTGTTTACATACATATATGAGGTTAAGTGTTTACTTGCAAGGGGAGGGAGCAGGAAATTGTGATGTTTTCGGCTAGCAGAATCAAGTGGAAAAACTGACGGGACAGGTCTTTTGTAGTGTTTGGTGAGAGTATAGTGGGGTTTTTTGTCATTTGCACACAGGGGTTGGCATAAGAGTTTGAAAACATCCTACTGTGGGTTAGGTGTGTTTATGCAACGGTTGAATTAATGTTTTTACTAGGTTAAAATTAAAGAATACTGAATACATTGTGTCAGTTTAAAATACAACATAGCTGCAGTAATTGTGGGGATGTTTATGGTGACGAGCTTTGACGTTTCAATACCATCATTTCAGTGCATGACAAGCATTAAGTGATCTTCACAAATACCTAGGACAGGTTGAAATGAGGACAGTTCTTGGGCTCTCCAGCTTGAGGTTAGTTTGTGCTCTGCACGAAGCAGCAGCAGAACGAGGAGGGAAACAGGTGAGCTCCGAGCTGCTTCGTGCTCTGCGCAGAATGGCAACATCCATTGTTTTTTGATCTTTTATCTGGTCCTTGAGGATGGGCAGTGTACACCATCACACATGTAGTGTTCTTGCCAGAGGCCCTCTGAAAAGACCCCCATAGGTTTGAAGGTCTGCACTTTGCCTTTGTCTAAAACCAGCTTTAAATAAAAGATATAGGTGGTAAGTCTGAGCATTAGCTGTTATGTTGTTTCTTTTCGTTTTAACTTATTTGTGTACGTCTTCTTAAAAGTAGAAAATAATTTTTCTGATCAGCTGTTTAGGTTGGTTGAATTGCAGTCTGTTATGTGGTGCACTGTGAATCAGTGAACTGACTTTCATCATTCTTTGATTTTTCTCAAGTCAGTAAAGCTTCAGATCTCATTTAGTTTTTCACAAAAATAATACCATTTTCCTTTTGGTTTTGAACTATGATTTTATTTAAGTGTAAAAAGTAAAGCTGTGAGATGAGAGAATTCTGATTAGGAATTCAGAATAAACAAGTCTTAAGTAACTTGTTTCATAACACTACATTTGTCATGATCTTCTTGATGGTATCTTCTTACATTTAATTTTTGGAGTAACCCTAATTATATTTATCAAAGTTTATTATATGCTTACCTTTGAAAGTGAGTAAGTAAGTAGGAGTGTAAATATATATATCTAAAAGAAACTGAAAACTGTCTTTTCATACCTGTATATAAATGAGATCAAGTAGTTAGCAGTACTGAGTAACGTCTCCCTAGCAGTTTTGAACTTGCATACCAAAGGATGATAACTAGAAGACTTCTCTCCTTTATTTCAAGTAAAATGTTTGTTAAATTTCTCTTTATCAATTACTTATTCTTGTTTGTATTTTTAGTTGTCTTTTAATCTATAGTGAAGAATCTCATCTAGTCTGTGCAAGTTTTGTACTATACAAGCATTCAGAAAGTAGAAATGTTTGCTGTTCAAGTTAGCATCTGACTTACAGGAATTATTCTATATCAATATACTTGTTATCTAATACTCACTCATAGGATATCTAGAAACCATGTCTTCTATCATCCCTGTACCTTACCAACACCAGCACAATATAATAATCCCAGTCTTTAACCACTTCTCCTGATGGTTAGTACATGTTGTGGAAATTAGATTTTAGGGAACCTGTTTGATTTAAAAAGAAAGAAGGAAAAAAACACCCCAAACCAAAACAGTAACACACACACGCACTATGATGGTTTTGCTAATTTGCAACATTGATATAAACAAGCTTCCCCCCTGACGTATACCTTAGATCATGAATATTATCACATAACAGGTTTATCAAAATCTTTACAGGCTTTCAGTAGCCTAGTTGACTGGCTTTTTTCTAAGGATCCTCTTTAAAGTTGTGTTTCTGTGTCCTTTAAATGAAGTGCAAAGAACTAAGTTACTGTACTGTAAAAATTCTGTATGAGATTGGTAACAGTCCTACATTAGTAGGACATTTATGGTGAAGAGCTTTGACACTTGAATACCATCATTTCAGTGCGTGACAAGCTTTAGGTGATCTTCACAAATACCTGGGACGGGTTGAAATGTGGACAGTTCTCTGTCCTGTGATCAGTCTGCTTTAAGATAGTCCTGCAGGAATGATAAATTTATTTTTACTTGTAATGCATGATAATTAGGTAGGTCTTTTAACTCTTGCCCTAGCCAATGGGAACTGTATACCTCACTTCTCTAGACCATGTCTCCCTCATCCCCGTTCCTCTGAAAGTCTTTCCCAATCCTAATTAACAAAATCATTAGAAAATATATGTACAGCAACCAAATGCTTCACAAAGCTTTTACTCTGTGTATTTATTTGAAAACGTGTATCTCTATACAGATTATGGTATGGTAGGGAGCCTTAGAGCTAGGGAGGGGAGCAGAGGAGCTGTCAGCCTCCTTCCGTTCCTGCATTGAGAGTCTGCATAGACACTTGTCCTGTCTTCCACTTTTAAAGGCACCTTGCTGGCTAGGTTAGATGCTGTGAATATTTCTTTCTTCCTTTCAAAGAAATAAAAAAATACACGCATATCCTAATGTGAATCTAAGGGCTGATCTAATAAATACTGTTAGATGAAAGCACTACATAGAGTTATATTTAATTGGGTGGAAATCCAAGTGTGTGCTTCAGTGCTTTCTGGAATGGGCTTTTCATGCTTTTTGGTTTAAAAGTTATGTTGGTTTCAGCTTTGAACGTAACACTTGTTAGTCTCCTTCTGGGGAGAGTAATATTTGTGCAGTCATATGCACGTGGGTTTATTGTATACCAATGTTAGACTCGGCTGAAGTGTTTGGAAGATGGCTTTCCTTCCATCCCAAGGAGCCAAATTCTCGTTATTATTATTACCAATTGCCCTTGTTAGCACGTACATTTAAAGGAAGCAAGGTTTTTCTGAAAAGCTCCTGCATTTTAAAAAATAGTAAAATACTATTGTCCCCTTCTTCACTGTTATAGTCATCAGATGCCTGAATGCAGAAATGCCTCCGAGTGGCAGCATAGCGTGCTCTGCACAGTGTGAGTCGCACGCTGTTCATCTTACTGCAGCCTTGAACACCCCATCTGTGAGGAACTGCTTGTAGTGTTTAGTCAAAGGTACACTTTGTTTGGTTTTAATTCACCTAATTATTATGCACCTGTGGAAGAAAACAGGTGCGTATTTCTTTTAGTTACCATTTACCCCAATGGCCCAGATAAAATAGGTGTTTCACTTCTTCAGGGAAGAGTTCCTCCAGTTCTTTCTATTTTCGTCTGCTGGACTTGGGAAATTTGGCAGGTATTTCCAGAGCTTAGGTCTGTGATTATACTCAGCACAGATACAATTTCATAACATGTCTTCTGTCCCAGAAGCATGATTGTCAGTATAGATTATGGTTTAAAGCTGCTAAGGTGTTTTGAGATTGAAATATAAAACATCCAGCCATATATATCATAGAGCTATCGGAACTTAGAGGCCACTTGTTTATTTAGCTTTCTCTCTAGTCAGTATTTTCCTCTTGAGGGAGCCATATTTTTTTGCCTTGAAGTAATTTTTTTAAAATAAACTTAGTCTTGCACCTGACAATACTGCTTTAGTCATATGTAGCTGTGAGCTGTTGCTTAAAGAAAGCCATGAGGGGGGGAAAAAAAATCAACGAAAACTTGTGATACGTGCTCTGATTCAACCCTTCACTATGCAGGAGCAGCTTAATATAAGATTAGAGAAATGCTGCTTGTAAGACTTATCTTCCTTTGGTCAATGTTTTTATGGAAGCTGTGATGCTACTCAGTTTGCTTGATGAATTTTTACTAAAGCTAATGAGGAAGTGGAAACAAAAGCCTTACAGCAACAGTTAATCATATCTTCTGATAATACTTACAGATTGTGCAATTATGTGATTACAGACAGATTTTTAAATGCCAAAAAATGCCTTTTTTTAAGAGTTAAACGTTGGGTCTGAGGAGCGTTGGAAATATCTACGTTCAAAAATGAGCCTTCAGGCACTGTAATGAACTTGCTGTCAGTCTTCTGTGCAATATCTTTTTCCCTTCTGGATGCTTTAAGAGTATACTGTATGTCTTACTTTGTTTTGATCAGTATGTTTTAAGAGTTGTGTATATTGGCTAATGATGGATTTTTTCTGTACAGCATGGTGGAAGATGTTTTAAAATTTTGCACTTTTCTAGGATTTGCAAGTTTGTAACCTGACGATTTTTAACATGCACACTTTTGTACATAATTAGCATTGTATATATTTAACATGAGTCCGAAGCAAATAAAAGTAATTGAATGCATAACTTCTCCCTTTATTACCAGTGCAAAAATAAAACTACTAATGTAGGAGTACATTAAATGAATGATTTTTTTTTCATTTAGCAGGGAAAGGGTAGGCAGCAGGAACAGCTGATTTGGTGTCCTGTCTTAATTGTGTTAAAGTAACCTTTTTTTGGTGGGGAAGAAATCAAAGTGGATACATGTGCAGACCCTTTCAGACTAAGAATAGCGATGATTACTTAAGTATTGCAATAAAAATTGTCTTTTTGCTGGGAAGGAGGTATGTCTGAGACGTGAAGTAGGGTGGGGAAAAGAGCCCACAAATGCATATTTATCTTTATTTATAAAGCTAAGTTTCTCCACCCACCCTGCGACTAGAAGCATCTTTTTCCTTCCTCCTCATTGTCTTCCCATACAGTGACTCTTGCTGCAGAATATGCAAGGCTACAGATTCTGGAGATTACTGTCAATCAGGAGGAAACTGAAATCTGTTCCAGGCTCATGTTCAGTTGGTTTCTTACCCCTGTAAACAAGATAAACCATGCTGTGAGCTTTAAGAGGAGCTGGGACTACTGTGCTTCCATCTGTTACTAGGGATAGAATAAGGCATCCTTATCCATAACAAGTGGAGTTTCGACTCCCTTCCTTGCCTGCATCGTGAGCCATACATACTAGATTTCTTAGTAACGTTCATATGACTAAAGACATGAGCTCCCTTCTTCTAGAGTTCAACACATCAGGGGCAAACTGGCATTCCCCTGGCCTTCAAGAACAGAGCTGACTGCTGGGGCTCTTCCTGTGAATGGTAACCATAGTTCAGAAGCATAATCATCAGTGGATGTAATGCCATAGCACTTACTGCCTAAGTTAAACATCCTTTAGAATGCTGTCATACTCCCTGCTCCTTTGGAGCATAAAACAATACTTGTGTTTTCCTCAGAGAGAAATGGAAGTAAGGGATGAAGTAACTTCTGAGGTGGGGGACAGGCAGCATGTGCCAGGAGTCTCATAGAGGTGTGTCTTCCTTTCCAGCTGACGGGGGATATCCATTCAAATACAAATGAAGCATTTACCTCAAAAACAGACGTGCTCCTGTCACTCCTTGCAAGGTGGCTTTGTCTCCTTCCACTAGCAGCATCGCACCTTCCCGCAAGCCCTAATTTTAGGTGGAAACACTTCACATTATTTTCAAGCTATTTGAAAGGCTAGAATGCTTGTGGCAAGCAGGCCAGTCTTAGTGCAGCTCGTCATGACACCAAACACGACTTTCTTGCTCACCTATTTCTAGCAAAGACACCAAGACAAAATTAGGTAAGTTACCTTGTTTTAGAAGCTGGTTTTCTTGGATTTGGGTGGGGTTTTTTTCCTTTTTAAAGAAGGAGAAACTATTGAGGAGAAAAGGAAAATGTGGGTTTTTTCCACAATTACTTCTGCTGCCACTGGTCTTGGATCCAGTTTGGGTCAAGCAACAGTCAGCTGGGTTTGTTAAAGCACAACCTTTATACTCCAGACTCAAGCACAGGGACAGGAAACCCAGAGGTCCCCCTTCCCCAGACAGACATAGTGTAATTACGAACATACTACTGAATGAGCAAATTCAGAAACCTACAGGGATTAAAACAAAATATAAAGTTAAAAATATCTGCAAAAAGATTAAGGGGAGGTATCTTAACATCTGCATGTGCACCACCCCCAACAGACAACTGCTGGCCAGTGACTGGAAAGATCAGAGCTGCCTAAAATAGAGTGTTTGGGAAGAGGATTCCAAGCATCTAATAGGCAGAATGCATTTCAGTTGTTCTAACCAATTTTCTGCAAGTGAGCAAAATCTAAGGTTGAAGCTCTGGGGAAGAAAATAAATAGTCTTCTGTTCCATAGTTCTGTAGGGCTTGTCAGGCAGGGGAACGCACACTGAAAGCTAGTGAAAATGCGTTTGAAATGTTTACCATAGTACAGCCATGAGCTTCCTGACTGGGAACTACTCACCAGAACTGGAGGGGTGTTTGGTTCTTCGTGGTATTGACGAATTCTTTCCTCTCTTGTCTCCTGCAATAATGAGTGTAGATTTAGCTGTCCAGGCAGTAAGGTAGGACTTACAGCTATCCAAGGAGCATGACACTGAGCAATTTCAGAACATTAAACAAAGCAGGCACTTCCCCTCAAAGAGAATGCTTTCATTAAACTAACATATTTAAGGAAGTGGCAGGATTGACTTTAGTAAGTATTTTCCCCTTCATCACTAGTAGCAATTGCTGCTAGGTTGATCAAAAAGAATTTGCACAATCCCAACCCTGAAAAGTCTTAAAACTTACTTCTCAGTTCATCCAGCTTTTTTGGGGTTGTTTTTTTTTTTAATGCTATCTCTATGTGCTCACCCTCAGGACAGGACAGGAGCACCGAGGAAGGTGTGGAAGCAAATGCCTGAGATGCCACCTTCATGAAGAAGGTATCCTTG
The DNA here is from genome assembly GCA_013398295.1 of Chionis minor. Lineage (NCBI taxonomy): Eukaryota > Metazoa > Chordata > Aves > Charadriiformes > Chionidae > Chionis > Chionis minor. The sequence continues at coordinate 586,175 of VZSF01011009.1, read as the reverse complement.
GTTCCAGTTTGGGTCAGGCAACAGTCAGGTGGGTTTGTTAAAGCACAAACTTTATACTCCAGGCTCAAGTGGAGGGACGGGAAACCCAGAGGTCCCACCTCCCCAGACAGACATAGCGTAATTACAAACATACTACTGAATGAGCACATTCAGAAACCTACAGGGATTAAAACCAAGTCTGAAGTGAAAAATATCTGCAAAAAAATTAAGGGGAGGTATCTTAACATCTGCATGCACACCACCCCCATGGATTTCCACTGATAACATATCTGCTTGTTTGTCCTCAAGTAGGTATTTACACTGAAGAATTTCCTTCTGTGAACATCTCTGCCATGTTTCCTGAGGGTTCGCTGCTGAACTGAGCAACAGTAGTTAAAGAAATCAAACAAAGAGGATTTGTTGGTAAGGAAGCACAGGAACACAGCAGGGACTTGGTACAGCACAAAGCTTCTAGCCTCCTCTTGGAGAAACAGCAAAAGTTATTTAAAAGGAAAAGAGTGCCTGCTTATCTAGTGATAAGCTGATTAAATGAGTACCTACAACTTCATCTAAATTCTAGAATCACACCCTGATCTTCCATCTTTTCAGTGCCTCCTAATTCTTAGTACTTCCTCTAACCATGAAGAAACTTTGATTACAAGGAGGAAAGTATTTGATCTGTTAAAAGATGGACCACAGAAATGAGGAATTAAAAAAAATCAGCTCCTCCATAGTGGAGATGTCAGTCTTTGTGCTTGATCACACAGAATCATTTTGAGATCGAGTCCAACCATCAACCTAACACTACCAAAAACACCACTAAACCATGTCCCTCAACACCATGTCTACCTGTCTTTTAAATACCTCCAGGGATGGAGATTCCACTGCCTCCCTGGGCAGCCTGTTCTGATGTTTGACAACCCTTTCTGTGAAGAAATTTTTCCCAATATCCATTCTAAACCTCCCCTGGCATAACTTGAGGCCATTTTCTCTTGTCCTATCATTTGTTACTTGGGAGAAGAGACTGACCCCCACCTTGCTATAACCTCCTTTCAGGTAGTTGTAGAGAGTGATAAGGTCTCCCTCAGCTTCCTGTTCTCCAGGCTAAACAATCCCAATTCCCTCAGCTGCTCCTCATAAGACTTGTGCTCCAGACCCCTCACCAGCTTTGTTGCCCTTCTCTAGACATGCTCCAGCACCTCAATGTCTCTCCAATACTGCGGTGCCCAAAACGAACACAGCATTTGAGGTGGGGCCTCACCAGTGCTGAGCTGAGTACAGGGCCGTGATCACTTCCCTGCTCCTGCTGGCCACACTAGTCTTGATACAGGCTAAGATGCTTTTGGCCTTTTTGGCCACCTGGGCGCACTGCTGGCTCATGTTCAGCTGACTGTCCACCAGGACCCCCAGATCCTTTTCTGCCAGGCAGCTTTCCAGCCACTCCTCCCCAGGCCTGCAGCCTTGCCTGTTGTGACCTAAGTGCAGGACCCGGCACTTGGCCTTGGTGAACCTCATACCATTGGCCTCGGCTCAATCGATCCAGCCTGTCCAGATCTCTCTGTAGGGTCATCCTGCCCTCAAGCAGGCTTAATTTGATGTCATCTGCAAACTTAGTGAGGGTGCACTCAATCCTCTTGTCCAGATCATCAATAAAGATATTAAACAACAGTGGCCCCAAAACTGATAGTTAAAGGGTTTTTCTCTTAGCTATACTAGTACATGTGCTTGCTCAGTACTGGACATTGCAGGGTACGTGTTCTGCAGGGACGCTAGTGCCTAGGTATTTTCTTACACAAGTTTGCATGCAATACCAAGATCTCCTTGTTCTGATGATTCCTTCAGAGCTTTAGATATTTAAGCCTCTTAATGTATGTTTAAGTGAGGTCTTCTCAAGCAACAGGCAAGACAGACTATGGCCAGCCTTTCCAGAAACACACCGCATAGCATCTTAACGTTTCAAGTTTCTCTCTCCCCCCTCCCTCCAATTCCATGCCAGGTATGAAGCAACAGTATTTCAGACATTGCACAGCTGCTGTTTGTGAAAAACACTTTGTTCCACCTCAGTAACACTGTTGCCAATTCCTCTTCCCACTCAAAGAAAAGCTTTAGGAGGGAGTAAAATGTTAGCGCCCCACTGGCGTTTCCAGCTGCTCTCGGGAGCAGCTGTTAGACATTCTGTAGCTTCCTAAGGCCTCGCAAAGGCACAGCGTGGTTGTACCTCTGCACCCTGGTTACTGTGTTGGCTCTGGCATGCTGTACTTACACCCATGTGAGTGCTCTTAGCATCTGGGTCCAGGTAGTGGGGGTTAATATTAAAAGGAACTAAACCTAGGGCCTGCAGGGAAGGTGGATAAACAATTGGCATGTCATTGGTAGTATTGATGCTGATGGTAGCAACGTTAGTTCCTGCGCTGGATCCCATGTAAGGAATCCCATCCTGAAAGACAAAAGCAATGATTAATACGCAGTAGCACAACTAGGAACGGCATTTTACACCATCTTCTTTCAACCTCAGAGATTCAGCAATCAGATCAGACTTAGTCCTTCTAGTTCATCTCACTGCTAACTTTACAGGTGAAAAGCAGAACAACAAGAATTCAGGTTTTGAGGTGGGCAGTAGTTTGAATATGTCAGGGAACTGGCCTGTACTCACAACTCTGTGACCCCATCACAAGAGAGAACCGGTAAGGTTGTCAGGGCATATATCAGACTTTGCTATTAAGAGAAGAGAGACTTCTCTGCATTGCAGTTACAGAAAATATCTGAACTAGCTTTTAACTAGCTTCTGAAGAGAGTAGGCCATCTGGAGCAGAATACAAGGCACAGCATCAGCTTACCAGTACCATGAGCAGCCAGTTTAGTGCTAGTTTAGGTATTACTACTGTTTACACAGTACTATGTACTATGCTGTACATGGAAGGATTCCACACAAACGTGCAAGTATATGGATAATGCTGAACAATTTGTAAAAATAAGCTGTCTTGAGAGAACTAGTGCCAATATAACCAAATAACTATTTAGACTTCCCTGGGACTCAATCGTTTTCTGGCTTTTCTGCCCACAACAGGCATTGAATTTCTGTATATTAAGACAGCCCAGCTAACCTTTCTTCTCAGCAGCTGGCCTTTTCAAACATACTATGCTTCCATAAATCTGCCTAAAGTCGTTTGCAGTTGCACGTTGCTAGAACACCTTGCTTCTGTTCTCCCCCATGGACAGCGTATCTTTGCTGTGTCTTACGAGATTCACCAGCCAGAATGGGGCTGCTGACCAGAAGGGCTCAATGGCACTCGTACCTCTCAATTCCAGGTAAAGGAGGTACCCGAGATAATGACACTTTTTTCAATGTCAACAGGACATTGTCTAAAAGGCATGTATGGCTCCAACTCTATTGTAGGTTTATTAGCAGACAACCTGCAACTTGAACACATCCATATCTATTAAAAAGATACAAAGTAGACATCTCGAGATGAAAAACGGGTTTCTGGACATAGATTAAATCCTGCACTGCTCTTCATTGGCATTGTTAGTTGAGGGGCTTACTTCTAAGGTATTACACAGCATTGTACATCCCAAGGTCTTGCAGTCCCCCATCTGGGAAACTGCCCTAGAAAGACAGATTTCTGACCTTAGTCTTTTCACATTTCGATGACTAATGACAGCCTTATTTGGTGACAAATTTCAGTTCACCAGATTGCATGAGATGGCTCAGTATTTGAAGTATATTAAAAACAAAGATGTAGAATCAACTTGGATTTGTCCGAACAAAAGATTATGCATGAGACCCTGCCATTCAGGCTTGGCCCGAGTCCTGTAGTTTTTACCTCAAGAACTCTTTTCCTGATCTCCTGTATCAGGCTGTTGTCATAGAGAGCTTTCAGGAGACGGAATGTGTTCCCACCTCCTGCAGAAAAAGAGTCCAGCTTATTTAACATGCTTTCACCACCAGTTTTAAGCCTTTACAAACTTGGCAGGCTTAATGATTTCCATGCTCTATTCAGGGTAGCATCCTGCTTTGAGCAGCAGAAAACCAGAAGCTTCAGAAAAACGGTCGTTGGACAGGCCATGGGCTCATGCCCCGAGTCCTTCGTGTAACACTGACACTGGCCGTTTGACAGTGGATGCTGTTGTAACATCCAGGAGTGCAGTATTAGGACTACACTCAGTCTGAGCACAGTAGCCCTGAATATTCTTAGACTTGATATAGTGATGGTACAGCTGTGATGATTATGTTTTTAACGCTGAAGTACTGTTCAAATTAATAATTTGAAACTCGGTGGAGACAAAGTTCCATTATCTCTCCTACTTCCCTCCCCACCACTAAATTTAGGGTCTTGCTGCTCACAATTAAAGTACTGTTTTCTGTAATTTCTAATAATTTTTCATTGTTTCATTGTAGTTTCACAATTCTTCTACAGTACCAGCTTTGAGCAGGACTAATCCCTTAAACTATAGGACTATGTAACCCTTATCAGGGAGCATGAAGTAAAACTTACCAATAAATATCGCTTCAGATTTCCTTACAGCTTCCACTGGATCACAAGATTCATGAATGCTGTCCAGCCCATAACCTTAAATGAAAAAGTATTTACCTTTGCCACTTCAGTTTGCCAGAGAAATGTGGCATGTTCAGTCCCTCCCTGACGCCCCAGCCCTGAGTCAAATGTCTCGCCAGACAACCAGGGAGATTTCAGAGAACTCCACAACATAAAACACAGTATGTGCCCTACACAAGTGCAGGGCTTCTGTACCCAGCTGTACCAAAGCAAATGTTTGCTTTATGGATATATGTGCTCAGTGTCTTAAGAGCAGAGCATTTCACTCAGCAGGTGTAGGCTGAGGCACAAAGTCCCGCTGAGCATTACAGGCTAGCTGGAAAATAAACGAGAAGCATCCAAGCCATCAGCTTCGCTGTGAGTCTTAACTGGATGTGCCATCATGGGTCCAGCATTACTAGTGCAAATATCTGATCTGAGTAGTTTTTGTGGGGTTTTTTGGTAAGAGTTAAATGGCTGGCTTTGACAGATTTGCCTTGTTGGGGTTCACTGAGTACAGGAAGTGCCAGGAGAGCCAGAAGAACATGGACATTTGATAGCAGCAATCTTTCTGCAAGGCAAGGAGCAAAGTGTGCTGCCCAGGGAAGTGAGTACTGATTGTTACTACAGTAACAGGTCCAAAGTTGTCCTGAACGGTGATAGATACTCGGTGGAGGTGTTGCTGTGGGCTGCTCTGGAAAGTTGCTGTTCATTGTGGAAATAAATACCTGGCTGGTTGACATGTATTACAGTAACGGTCTTCACTTAGCACCAGTAGCAGCACGGCTTGAGCAGGGGTTTAGGATGTACGGGAAAAAATTTTCCCTCCACGTGATTAAGGAGGATAAAAAGATGCCACTTAGAATTCAGGAATAAAAACTTCCTCCCTGAAGTGGTTAGGAGTGTTGGCAACAAGATTTCTTCCAGAGGCCTCTCAACCGTCTCCTCCCTGGCCGCAGCCAGCAGGGACACCCCCGCCACTCCCATTGCTGACCCCAACTCGACGGCGCGCACCGAGCTGGCCAGACCCCCCCCTCCCGCCTCCGCCGCGCCACCCGCCTCGGGACCCCAGTAAAAGGGGCTGCTGCGGGGCCGCGGGCCCAGAGGCGTCCACCGCCTCGTCGCCTCTTACAGCGGCGCTGCGGGGGCGCCCGCCCGGGCGGTGGCCCCGGCGGCGAAGGCGGCGTTTCCCCGGCGGCCGCCCGAGGGACCGGCCTTACCCAAGCTTTCAAACTTCTCCCTGGCGGTGCGGGCGTAGGCATCTCGGTCGTGCAGGGCGTAGGGCACGAACAGCACCCGCTTCACTTTCCTGCGAGAGGAGAGAGGGCAGGCAGCGCTCAGAGGCGGGAAGGGCCCGGGCGGGCTCCCGCAGGCCCCGCGCGGCGCTTACTCGCCGAGGAAGCTCTTGATGTGCTGCTGGCAGTGGCCCAGGTAGCCCCCGCCGTGCAGGGTGGAGTTGGAGACCAGCAGCAGGCGCCGCGGGCCCCCCATGCCGCCCCGGGCCGGGCCGGGCCGGGCCGTGCCGTGCCGTGCCGCTCCCGTCACCGC
>VZSF01011009.1:548201-580079 GCA_013398295.1 Chionis minor | reverse complement strand
GCGGGGCCGAGCCGCCACCGCTGCCCGCGGCCCCCTTGCAAACGTGACCCTTTAAATCTTTATGCAGAGATCTTCCACCTAACCAGGTGGATAATCCTGGCGTAGCCGGTGGGAGCGGGCACGCACAGAGTTCATTGGCTTCGTAAGCCTTAGCAGGTTTGAGGCCTGAAGATGGGGCTTATCCAGCTTTTGTTTGATGTTTGTAAGCAGTGCGGCAGTATTGATGTGGAAAACCCAGATCTCCTGCTGGAAAGCTGTGGGACTTGTGTAAAATCTAAGCTCAAAGGAGGTTGATGCATTTCCTCTTACTCTCTAGGCATCTAGGCAGGCATCCGGTATCCCTGGGCTGGCTCCAACTGATGAAAAGTAAGTGCTTTCCATCTTGACATCAGTCGAGTTCAGCCTTGCCGGTGCATGCCGTTTGTGACCACATATCCTCGTTGTGTTCCTCAGGGATGGCAACCTACCAGATATCATTGCCAGCGGCAGTCTGCATGAGTTCCTCGTGCACCTTCATGAGAAATATGGCCCGCTGGTCTCTTTCTGGTTTGGAAGGCGTCTTGTTGTCAGCTTTGGCTCAATCGATCTCCTGAAACAACATATTAACCCCAACCGGTTGTGTAAGTGGCCTTGGCTTTGTCTTTTAGTCCGTTTGTTCCTTCTGGCCTTGCTGGGCATCCTATGACAAAGGAAACGGGTTTCATTTTAAGTAGAAAGAAAAATGAGACTTAGTTTGCAGCTGGCACGGTGGTTCAGATAGGTCTCTTGTCCTGCTTACTGGGCTCCAGTATCAGTGACCAAGAGTTGCTGCTGCCCAATGGCCATCAGGAAATTAGTATGCTTGTGTCTTTTCCCGTCTACCTACAGGCAAATGTTTATGGAAAGCAGCGTGCTTGTTAGTCATTTGAAACAGCAAGGCAAAGATCCTGTAACAACTTGACGCTGATTTTAAAAGCAGCTTGAAGTGCAATTTAAGAGGGGGAAATACACAAAATTGAGTCTGGAAATATAAAAAAAACTACTATACTAGCTTGTAGTAGCTCCTGTATGTGGTTCAGCATGGACGTTTTAAAGTATTATTTAAAGAAATTATTTAACTTTTGTTTTTCTTTGGCACGTAGAATTTTGTGGTGAAAATCTTTAGTGATCTTCCAGCCTTGGAAGCAGTCAGTGGGGCTGGTAGCTGAGTTGACCCTCTCAGTCGTGGAAGGATATTTTAATTTATGGTCTAAGTCTCCTAGGTGGGTGTTTTGCTTTCTAAGGTGATCACAGACAATAAGTTAACTCCGTTGATGTTTGGGTTTAACCTCTTGTTTTTCCAGTTTTTATCTTACGAGGCTGAATGAGGTGCTGTTTGCACACCTCTGACCTGATACTGTAGGCTGTCGAGGCACAGGCAAGTATCTCGGCATCACTTCATGCTGGGGTCGTGGTGGGTAAGCTTCTCGTACAGTTGCATGACAGAGTCAAAAAAATGGTGATGATCTGGGAAAGGAGTGGGAGTTAACGAAGATCAGCAACACACAGTTGACACAGCAATGGCACTCCAGAAGGTGGAAACCCACCCTGAAATATCTGAATGCACTCAAGTGTGTTTGGGAGAAATTGAGCAGACAGTCACTTTCTCAAAGCTTGGAGGAATGGTGACAGGACCCTGAGCAGAGAAGTTCTCAGAAATGTACTGAATTTCAGAGAACCCAAAACTAAATACAGTGCATATTTACTGGAGAAAAACAAATGCAGTGCATGGACTTCAATGCAGGAAAGGTGACCCAGGGAGTTAGAGACTAGTCTGGTGTCCTGCTATGCCAAGGGCTAAACGTATTTTTTAAGCATGAGGTTAAATAGGAAATGCATGCCATACTTCTTTGATTCAATTGCGCTTCTAGACAAGAAAAGTGATAGAACTGTGTTTCTGTCAGGATTTCCATTCAGCATTTGCTTGGACACTCCTTGGGTCATCACTAAAGCTGGAGGTAATGGGATATGAGAAGTGAAAGAGGGAGTGAGGCTGGACTGTGTTGGGAAAGAAATGGGTTGGGGAGGGGGAACACTCCCACTTACGTTAGCAACCTGCCCTGATGGTGTTGGGCTGGGACCCCATGTTGACACAGTGAGGCGGAGTGTCAGAGCAAGGAGATGGGTAGCAGAAACGGGAAGGGGAGGAGAAAGAGCAGGCTGTATTAATTGCCTGCAGGATGACATGGCCATAGGAAAAAAGAAAAGGGTGCATTGAGTCACGTATTTTCCGTGGAGAGAGGAAAGCATCTAGGCTATTGCACAAGATGAACATGAGCCAGACCTGGCATCCTGTGTACAGCTCTGACTGCTGTACTCAGGCATGATTTTGAATAAAGCAAGTGCAAAGAAAGGCTGCCAGTGCTCTCCGAGGAGTGGGGAGCCTGTTGTGAAGGAGGAGCCATGGAAAGTGTGTTCATCCCAGCAGAAGGAAGAGCTTATGGGGGAATCCTTGTAAAGGCAGCTGCAGTAGGCTTAAGGAGGGTTGTCATGATCTGTACTGAACTCAGATCTGAAAAAACCAGCAACGTTAGTTGTATCAGTGCTTTCCTTTTAGCACTGATGCTTGTCAGAAGTGCTCCGATTTTATTAGAGTTGAGGAATCTTACTGATTGTTTTTCCTGGAGCTTTGAGATATAAACGACTAATAGTAGCTGAGTGCCTGTAGCAAAACAGTTCATTTAGCATTTCCTCGTGAGTGGGAATAGGTGTTGTGGTAGCTCTCAGCCACCAGCTGGCTCTGGGCAGCTTGCAGTTTTGTCGGAGACCTGGCCTTGCCTGTATCTCTTCTGTGCACACAGTGCTGTGGGGCAGGAAACAGCCCACTGTGGACTGGGTTATATCCAAGTCCTGACTCCAGCCCCACCTGAAAACCTTTGCCATGTGACGACTCCTCAGTCTGCTGGGGTACCTGAGGCCAGAGCTGCTCTTCATAGATGCCTGCTTGTTGGTTTCCAAGTTTGGGGTGTAGGCTTTGGCTCCAGGCAGCGTAGAAAGGTTGCTCTCATCTCATGAGTGTGTCACAGGTATGGCCAAACTTCTTGGAGCGAGAGAGAGGTGCTAATAGTGCAACTCTCATGAGAGCCTTAAAGTTGGATTAATTGCATTCATAGTTATTGACAGGTTCCCGATGCCAGGAGATTGTTTTTCCTCATGCTTAAAGTACTGTTTGAAGTTGGTAAGTTTTCATGGCCTCTTAAAGCTTGGTTGAGATTAATTTGCAAGGAGAATTCAAAGGAAGTAAAACTTTGCTGCTGATACTGGTGATTCCTATGAGAGCTCTGGGACAGCAGTCCAGGCCTGTGAAGAGTGTGGGTGTGAAGGGTGTGGACTGGTTCAGGACTGCCAGGAGCAGTGGGTTCAGAGACCCACTTGGAAAACTCCCATGACTTGATGTCACCTTTTGAGTTGGGACAGTGAACCTGAAGCACACTGAATACTGGAGATGGAGCTACGGGTCCTGGCCTGTTTCAGCATGACAGCTTCACCTGCATTTCTACTGTGCAGCTTCAGAGGTCCTTTCCCTCTCTGATGTTCAGTTCTACTTGGCATCTGTTTCAACTATCCAGTTCTGTCTTTTCTTCGTGTTTACTTACAATGATGTCCAGGACAGCACTTGGAGGTTCTTGAGATGAGGGAGAAGATTTCCTTGTAAGTGGAAGCAACAGTCAAAATTTTCATATGCTTCACTAAGAGGACTGGAAGTGTAGCCCTGGAGAACAAAGGAAGAAGACTGTGAAGTGCTGGCAGGACAGAGCTTTGTCTCCAGGGGGCGGTTTGTGCCTTGTGGAATCCTGTAGCTGTGGTCCCAAATACGGCGGGGCAGGGCCAGCCCTCAGCAAAGGGCAGTCTGAGCTCTGCGGTCCTGCGTTTGCACCAGTATCAGTGTCACGGGACTGACAGTTTGCACTAGGGACAGGGGAGGAAAAAATGGAGCCTGTGTCTGATCCATGAGTTTTCTTTCATATGCACCAGGATATATTTGCAGTTTCTGCAGATGATGGTGCTAAGCATCCTTTGGCCTTTCCAAATGCCTCTGCTTGCCAGATTTGCTGTGTGGGCTTTAGCACCAGCCGTGTGTCTTTCTGGCTACCCCAGTAGTGTGCTTAGCTCTGCCAGCGCCAGTCAGCAGGGAATCGTGGCATGAATAGCAGCAGCCACTCCATGGTAAAGTACCTTGGAGGAGGAGTTGGCAGCAGCAGCTAGAGTCACATAACAGCCTGCTCCACGTGGAGAGCTGCAGGTACCATCTGCTGCGCCAAAAGACACATGCACATACTTCTTGTCATTCAAAGTGGGAAAGAGGGTGAGGTGCCGAGCTGAAAAACATTGGAAGGGAAATGATGTGAGAGAAGAGCATTTAGGAAAGTTTACCGTATTCATGCCTCTGGCCTCATTAGCTGCTTTTGTATCATTAGGTTCTAAGTCCTCTGCAGGTGGGAATTTTATCTTCTCGTATGTTTGTCCAGTAGCATAACGAGACCCTGATCTCTGCTGGGAATCCTACAAACATCCACAGTTGGTAAAGTCATATGTGTCTAGCCCAGCCTTGATGTTTTCTGATGCCTCAGAGGTTTCACTCTCCATCTGGGACAAATAACAGACTGTGATAAACAGTGAAAATATCCCTCTTGAATACCCCCTGATTGCTGCTTCCAAGTGGTTCCTTAAAGATCCTGCCATTTCTGCAAAACCCACAGAAAAGTTTACAGAAAAGGAAAAGCATATGCCATGCTTTATTGCACGGTCTTTCATTGACACCTAAAATACTTTAGCAAATTCATTAAGTAGAAGCTCCTGTTGGTGAAATTCATAGTTAGAAATCTAACTGAAGTGAGCCATGGGTATAGAAGGTGGAGGATATGTGGTTTTTCTAGTTTGTGCACTGTTGCAAGTGCCTGTGCAGAAGGAAGATGGAAAGTAAGGCGATTAGGAGTAGAAAGCATTCTGTAGCTTAGTGGGGTGCTGTTTTCTGTAAGAGCTTCTCTGCTGGAGGCAGCCCTGACTGAGACGGGTAGGTGTTAATTTGGGAAGAGCTCATCAGCAGGGAACTCGGTGCACGCAAGAGAAATCACGCAGGAGCAGTAGGGTGTCAGATGAGGTTTGCTGGGGCTGGGAAGCAAGGTAAGGAGTGCGGAGCAACCTCTGGCTAGGTCTCATGTGAGCTGCTGTGTTTTGAGTGCATAGCCAAGGTCAGGGCAGGAGGGTGCACCGGATGTCAAAGGGTAATGTGCTAGAGGGGCTGCAGATGGGGCTGGAGGAGAAGGGGAAGGAGCTCACTGTTGTCACCAAGACAATGGCACAACCAGCTGGGAGCTGACAAGCTGGGAATAAGCTTCCAAGGCGTTATTACTAAAGAGTTACTTGGTAGAGCCAGCAGGCAACCTCTACAAGGGGAGCTGATCACGGGATGGTACCCTGCTAGAGAGATGAGACCTTAACGAGGTCCCAGCCCACACTGAGCACGAGAAACTTGACACCCCGAAGAGACTGTTCCTGAGGGAAGGAGCGGTGCCTTGCTCACTGCCCAGAAGTAGCAGTGCCCAACTAAGGAGATTGCTGTTTTCATCACCCTTGTGTGGCGTGACTGCCTGACTTTCGAATGGTGTTTCTTTTATTTGCTTTCAGTGGATCCCTTTGAGACAATGCTGAAATCCCTCTTGAGATACCAGTCCAGCCTGAATGGGGATACAGGAGAGAGCCACATGAGGAGAAAGCTATATGAGAATGGTGTCACCAAGACCTTGCAAAGTAACTTTGCTCTCATCCAGAAGGTGCGTAACTGCCTTTGTACAGCAGAGAAGCCCTGCGTGGTTCACAGGGGAAAGTTTAGTGAGAATGATCACTAGGATAAAGGAGCTGCATTGAAATTAGTGCTGGAACTATAAGCATCTGAGACAGCGAACGGCCTCTGCCTGTTCAAGCATGGTGTGAATATTTGGTTTCTCTCGGCTCCAGTGCATTAGGGAGAAGGGCAGAGCTTGGTGACTTTTTATGATAAGATACCAGGTATAGTTAAAGGTACAGGAGCATATGAATTCTAGATTTATTGCCCTGGGCAGGAGGGAGGAGCAAGGAACCAGGTATTGGGACCACAAATAGGTGAGGAACTGTTCTGTTGACTCAGTCCAGCAGCCAGAATATGATCTGTTTTCTCAGTCTGGAGCTACTAGTGTTAAAGGTTTTAACATTTCTTCTGTGACAGAGGGAACAAGAGAGGAGGACGGGACTGCTTTGTTGGGGGAAGACCTTGGGAAGAGGCAGAAGATTTGAGGCTAAAATGTTACTGTTTAAGTTAGGAATGGAAAGAAACCTTGGAAAGAATGAAGCTTAATGCCATAGCCATGAAAGTGTGGTCTACTTTAGGAACTGGGTGGGAACGTCTCCAGGGCGTGTTTGGTAAATAGGCTGCTGATATTACTGCCAACTAATGGTTCCTTCCCTCTCAAGCTGTCAGAAGAGTTGCTAGCCAAATGGCTCTCCCTCCCTGAGGCACAACACGTGCCACTCTGCCAGCACATGCTGGGCTTTGCCATGAAGTCTGTCACGCAGACAGCTATGGGCAGCAGCTTTGAAGATGACCGGGAAGTCATCCGATTCCGCAGACACCATGATGCAGTAAGTGTCACGAAGAGCCAGGAGATCTCCTGTTATACTTTTCCACAGCAACAGCACACAGCTCATGTCTGTGTACAGTTTAGTACAAGCTACTGCTGAGACTTTAACATTAAGCTTAGGAGCTTGAGGACTCTGCCTCAATTGTCCCATGATGAAACTTATCAGGAAGATCCTACTGCTGATCCTGCTGTCATTAGTCTAAGGTGTTTCTAAAGGATCTGTGGGGATCGTGAAAATGCCAAATCCAACGGCAGTTGAGAGGTAGTTTGGTGTTTGGTAGCCCAGTCAGTTAAACTCAACCGGGAATGCCAGTAGGGCTTCTCCTTTTCAAAGATCTTTGTAAGGCTCTGTGACATTGTGGAGAAAGGAAAATCTGAGGAGGTCCCAAGCTGTGTCCCCACCTGGGGATTTTAAATCTGCTGTTGAAATGGTGGGAAATAAACAGTTCCATCTCCTGTTCAAGATTCCCGTGTCTTTTCCCCTACAGTTGTAATTACAGTTGTTTCACTCCAATTCAATTTCCGCTATCATAGATGTAATACCTGGAATGGGACATGGTGTCCTAAAGAGGAGACCAGTTCTGTATTCATAGGAAGTCTTCATTTTATTTGGTGTTTTAATTTTCCTCAATAGGAAAGAATAGGAGAGTCCCAGCAGTCTCGGCCTGTGGTGAGTGATGGTGCTCTTCTCTCTGTTCCTTCTTTCAGATCTGGTCGGAGATTGGGAGAGGTTTCTTGGATGGGTCCCTTGACAAAAACACAACTAGGAAGAAGCTCTATGAAGATGGTAGGTTCCTCCCAAAATCACAGTCTTCGTCCCACTCTGATTAATACTTAGAGTTAGCTAGCGTATGGAAGCACTTAATTTGCCCAGCTGTCTTGGCTTTTCTGTAGAGTTGATCATCATGTCTTAAGGCACCAGATGTGTCCTCCTTACTCTCGCATAAGATCATTGTTTTGGAGTTGAGTGACAAGCCTGCCATTGTGCAAGAAGTTTGTAGGACTAGAACTCCAGTTCCAGATCTAGTTCTAAGGTCTGTCCTGTCTGGAAGCTGGTAGAAGATCCTGAGAAGTATCTTGTGCTTGCTTCCTTCTTATTCTGTCCCCTAGTATTCACTTTTGACCTCTTGGAAGCAGGGAGCTGTGCTAGGTGGAGGCAAATGGAGGCACTTGATTTGGCCTGTATAGTCATTCTTGTAATGCACCATTTGGTGAATGCACTGCCAGTCACTCACAGGCTAGAAGACACAAGTACAGAGGTGCTGCTTTGATGGGTACCTTCCATGTGATAGCCTCTGATGTGCTATTACAAGGTAACATAATTTTCAGGTCTGTCATGGCAGTGCTTCTATTTCTCATATATTTCACAGTAAGTAACTTTATTTTGTGGTTGTCCTGTCTCTTTTGTTGTTAATAGTTAAAGCCTTTTAGCATTGATTGATAAGATGTTAAACAAAAGTAGCATGCATCTAGAACTAAGGATTTGATTGTAAGTCCTCCAAACCCAGTGTTTCCTTCTTTATGTTGCTGGTTCTGTGGGTTTCACAACCTGAGGAGAACTACTGTCCCGTTAAAATGGGCTTCTCCCATGGGCACTTGTTCAGGACTGTTCCTGAGTTGTAGTAGGATGATGCATTAGGACATAATTTCACAAACTCTGCGTAGTGAGGCTTGGTGTTTAAGTGTTGCTGGCCTTCCTGTGTGGAGAGGAGGGAGGAAGGGTAGTTCTAAGATGAAGGGGCTGAACTGGGCCTTGGTGAATCAAGTTTCATATGCAACTTCTGCTCCGTGTTTACTGGGTAGTCTGGAGTAGGTCATTTAAATCAGACAGCCAATGGCATCTAGGTCCCTAACTCCTGCCATTTCCCACAGCAGCCACCAGGAGTTAGGCAACCAGGTATCTTCAGATGCGTGGACTCTTTGTGCCAACATCCTGCTACGTTTTCCTCACCTTCCTCTCTCTGTCTATGCAGACTCTTTAAGCACAGAGCCATCCTCTTGCGCTGGGCTGATAGAACACCTGGCAAAAGGGAGACCATCAGTGGCCGGAGGTGCTGCAACACTTCAGTCATTGTAACTCTACAGGCCATGCAACTCGTGTTACCTGCCTCAAACATTTTTTATGGGGGCTGGTTAAACACGTTCTCTCACAGTTCAACACTAACTGTTATTTGACTTCCCCTTACGTGATTTCTGCTCATAGAGTACATGTCTTGGTTATTATACCTGTAAGGGTGGCTTTTTATAGGCAACCTGTAGTGTTTGGTTCCTACATTTTCAACTAAATTGGAGATACCACCTTCCAAATTGACAGTAACATGTAACAGAGGCTGCTTCTGTAAGTGAGCCCAGCAGGGACAGCTGGTCTGAAAATCTGCTTGGGGAGATGGATTTGCTTCTCCGCAGCACTCAGGATGACCAGCTTTTAAAATAAACACTTCTTTTTGCTTCCGAAGCTCTGATGGAGATGGAATCCACCTTAAGGAAAGTTACAAAGGAGCGCCGAGGCAGATCGTTCAACAGGCACGTCTTTATAGACACCTTGCTGCAGGGCAGCCTGAGTGACCAGCAGGTCTGTGCAGCTGTTATGTCATTACACAGTAATGGACTTTTGCTATTACAAGCTCATTACATTGTAGCCTTTGATTAATTTAAGTTTTTGCATCTTAGGTCAAATTCCTTACTCATGCAGGGTTTCTTGTTCTTTTCCCATTCCTACAATATTTAATTGCATTAGACTTTGGTAGCTTTCCTTGCCACTGCTTCATTGCTATTTTTATAAACTAGAAGTATGTTAGTATTAAGTATGTCTCATGTACCATTCCAGTGGAAGTTCTGTAGAGAGTTCAGTCTGTGTCTTCTAGATGTATTTCCTGCTCTCTGAACTAAAGGGATTTCATGCACTTGAGTGGAGAATGTGCCGCTTCTTTTTTTTATCTTTACAGTCTTATGAACTTCATTCTCTGAAGTAGATTTTATTTCCTAGATTCTGGAAGATACAATGATTTTCTCCTTGGCAGGATGCATAATCACTGCTAACTGTAAGTACAGATTGTAGGTAACTTTCCATCCTTACACTCAGCTGTCTAAAACTGTGTGTGATGACATGAGACTTATTCTAGGCTAATAAAAGATTACATTCATCATTCTGTTTCCCCTAAGCTACAGATGTATAGAAGCAGCTAATTTTACAGCGGACTCTCGACACAGCCTCACAGCTAGTGAGTTGAAACTAAGCTGTGTTTGACAACCTTCCCAGTCGTTTGCTGAACCTTAGAATTTCTTCTGATTGCTTTTCACTTGCACACTAACCACAGCCAACTGATTCTAAATTTTATGAAAAAGCACAAAAGATGTAAGCCACAAGGATCATGTTGTAAAATAAGTTCTGGCACATGGGAAGGAAGTTAGAGCAGAATGCTGGAATCTAACTGGCTGCTTTGAATTTCTGCAGGATAGGTTGTGAGGTTGTGTTCCATGTATGGAAGACTTTCAAAGGAGCTCCTTTGGGATTTGTGTAAAGATTATGCAAAAAACCCAAGTAAAAATACAAACTGGAGCTGTGTAAAATCTCTTATGATAGGGGGATGATTATCATGCCCTGTATCTCAGCCAGTGGGGCTGGGACTCCAAAGAAAACCTTCCAGGTGCATCTGGATGTTAAAAAATGTGGAAATTAAATTTAGCAACTATGATAATACTCTCCCCTGAGAATATCCTCTTCAGGTGCTCCAGGAAGACAGTCATTTTAAGGGGCTTGACTGCTCAGGGATTCCAGATAGTTCTCATGAATAGATTGTTTGGAGCGGTAGAAACATTTCCTTGTAGATTTAGAAAAACTGCATCCTACACACTTATTTTTTATGTGAGGTTTCTTTCTCACTCTGTTGTTGAAGTTATCTCTTGAGTACCTCACAAAACAGATGTTGGGGAGATGAGTGCTGGTCAGCCTGCTGCAGAGAGCTTGTCGCTCCCTTTCAGGAGCTCTGGGCATTGACTGTCTAGAGCCCACACCTGAGATGTGCTGGGGAAGCCCCCTAAGTAAGGGAATTTTCTGATGCTTTGGACAGACCAGCATTTCATTTGTATGATTGGTCTAATAACCCTGGTTCCCCAGGGTTTGCTGGGCTGTGTGATCCCTTCCCCAGAGCCGTGAGGCTGAGTGGCTCAGTCTCCTGCAGGGCTCCCTGAGCCCCTCATGGCATTGGAAAGAGAATTTTAGCTTGCAGGGTCTCTTGTTACACAGGAGTTCAGCCTCTATTCCTGCCATTGAATACAGAACCAGTACAGCCTGCTGTGAAAAGAGGTCACCCTTTTCTGGGTCAAAAAGTAACGTTGCAAATACAGGAAGTCAGAAAACTGAATGCAGTTTGTAAAAGATTGAATTTTCTGGGTCCAATCTTGTCTTGATTTCTTCCCCAGTGTGTACCTGGGCAGTCTATTTCCTGACAAACTCAGAAGGTGTTCAGCAGAATCTCTACAAGGAGGTGGACCGTGTTCTAGGGAAAGGACCAATTACTCATGAGAAAATCGAGCAGCTCAGGTGGGTCCCATGGAAGGAACTGCAGAAGGTTATCTCATGTGGTGCGGACAGGGGCTTCATGTGCTGGAGCCTGAAGCGCAGCCTATACTGAACTAGGATTAAAAAAAGGCATCCAAAAGCTACTCCCTTCTTTTTTCGGGAAGTGATCAGACCACAGGATGACTTGCAGCATAGAGAGAATCTGCTGTAGAGCTCCAGATGTAGAGACCGATCTGCTCTCTTCAAGGTGTCTATAGGAAACCCTTTAGGTTCATCAGCAGAGGACAGCACAGAATCAGTGCCCTGGCTGCCAGACTGTTTTCTGACTGTCTTGTTTGGTTTCTGTCCTAGTTTTCCAAAGGTAGAGGTAATCAGCTATTTTAATGGTTGGATTCATGTTAGACATATTTAGAGAGAAAGCATGGAATAATCTTCTTTTCAAAGGGCTACAGAACTAGGATGACGACTGGTCAATAACAGGCCTTTGGTTTTCATGTGTCTGTTGGTGCAATTGGGTCCATTTCGTATTTGGACTAGTGTTAGTTTCAGTAAAGGGAGTATTGAGCATGTGGGTTTCTTGCTGCCTCTTTTATAGGTGAGAGGTCCAGGAAAACGGCTGGTGTGTTTATGCTTTTTAGCAGAGTTCGTTTGGTTTAAAATCTGAAAAAAGTGTGGTGAAGAGAGATTTCGATGACCTTCCCCAAAAGCTGATAATGAGATTTAATGCTTCTTGCAAAGATGCTGGGACTCCTTGCCAGAAAAATATGAAGTGCCTCAGTGTGGCTTGAGACAGCTCCAGGAGCAGACTGTGACCCTAAATGCAGCAGGTGACTCAGCTCTCCTTGCTGCCACAAGGTCATGGACAAGCTTCTCTCTGGGGAGGTTGAACTAACCAAGTCTTACTGGTTGCAGATACTGTCGGCAAGTGCTGTGTGAGACAGTGCGAACAGCAAAGCTCACTCCCATTGCTGCACAGCTGCAGGAGCTGGAGGGCAGAGTCGACCAACATACTATCCCCAAAGAGGTAGGGCGGTGCTGGGAGCATGAGGCCGCTCTCCTTTCCTGGAGGGGAATTTTCTGTTTCCTCTTCTTCCCGTGGAGGGGTGAGGCAGGAAGACTATTTCTTCTGACACTGTTGAACCTGAGCAGCTGCTCTGTCATCTGAAAGTACAGTTCAGCTCAAGGTTTGCCCTGCACTTCCTCTGTGGGAGAGGCTCTGGGAATTCATGTTCCCTTGCTGAGCAGATTTGCTCCCGGTTCTGGGTCCACCAGGTAAGAATCATCTTTTGCCAGGGCTTATGGGCTCAGTTGTGCATAGAAGAGCATGGTTTCAGGCCTGATTATATCACCTATACTTCCCACACAGAATGGTACCTTCCATTGCAGAGAATAAAGTAGTCCATACATGGCAGCAAGAGAAGAGGAACAGGATCAGACCCTCTCTAACTACAAACAGTTGCAGCGTGGGCCTTGGAAGTTAAAACCTTCTAAGATGGATTATGGAAATCTGTAGATGAATATAGCATATTATCTTTGTAATCCACTTAATAAATATGGGTAGTCTGCAGAATAATTGTCATCCAGCAGCGCTGTCCAGAGGTGTCTTTAATTGTGCGTTTCTTTCTGCTCTGACATACATCTCCTAATTTTCTTTGCAGACACTTGTGCTTTATGCTCTTGGTGTGATGCTGCAGGATAGTTCATCATGGCCGTCACCATACAAGTATGTGGAATCAAGACTTTTATTGCAATTAATTCCTTTCCTTTTTTTTTTTTTTTTTAATTAATATTCTTCAGATCTTGCAGCATAACCTGCTTGGCTGCAGGGCCTTCCTTAAGTAGATTTGGGAGATGAAAGGGAGTCTGTGAAAGTATCAGTTTGTGAAGGTTTTCGTTTGTTTGTCTCTGTGGGTGGGATTTTGGGACAATTCAAGTCACAATCCTCCCATGTTCCAATCTGCATGTGTGTATGTCTTAGAATTCAATAACTTTTTTTTTGCGCGCACACACACACGTGTGTGCGTGCTCATAGCTTCCCTGGGAAATGCTGGTAAATTATTTTTAAGTTTTTCTGTTGGAGAGAAACAGTGATTTGAATGGCTTTGGAATCACTGCTCTCCATCATGAAACAATGATGCAAGGGAGGAAATGTGAGTCTGAAGTTCTGCTTTTTTCAGGGGGAAGGAAAGTGCTACCTCATTATTTCTATCTGTGAAAACAAAACTGGATCCAGGCCAGTATTTCAGAGGTTAAAGAAAAAAATTGCTGTAGCTTCCTGTGGCCTCCAGGTGGCAAATACTAACATGTATCTGACTTACTTCACTTGGGCTTGGAAAAAAATTTGGGTCAGTTATTCTAGACAGAGAGAGCAGACAGCTGAAAAAGAATAGAGCCTTTAGAACAGCACTTGTCCTCTCCTGCAAGTGCAGCTCTTACAAAAGGGTCAGACACTGATGCACTGATCTACGAGCATCTTGGCAGGGATTGCCCACTAGGATAGGACACGCACTGTGTTTCGGAAGCGTTTGCTGCGGCCTCGTGGGAGGGATAGCGAGAATTGCTATGAACACAGTGAGTTTATTCCAAGGAGAAAGGAGGTTGAGGTTTAGCCTGAGGTCGATGTGTATTTCTGTGATGGAAACAGGAGATCAGCTCTCTGTGATCCTTTCACCTAGCTGCTGTACAAAAACACTGTGCATGGCTGTTTGCCCTCCTTTTTTTTTTGCTAGGCAGCTACATTTTCTTTCCTATTACAACGTCTGTAATTTGCCACTTCGGTTCAGGGGGAACGTAAGTTTGATGCTGCTTTTGCTGAGGGTCAGCACCCACATGCCTATTCACCCTGGTAGAATCAGAGCTTGGATGTTTAGGCAGAGAGCCAAAGGCTTGAAGTATAAGCAGAAATATTTAGCAGAAAGTGAAAGAGAACTGCCGTCCATCCATAAAATTTCCTGTTTGGTGGTGTTGGGTTTTTTCCAAATATTCAGATTGAATGATATTTTATTAGTCTCCCTCTGGTTACTTGATTATGGGAATCTTGTTTTAACTCATGCCAGCCCTGCATAATAGTTTTCTCACAGCCTCCACCATCCTAATGCTGGAAACCACTTTTCTCACTTGAATGAGTCACCAGCTTCCCTCCCCCAGCACATATACATAGACATACACACACCAGCTGCTTGAAGAGAAGGGTGAGGGGCAAGGAGAAAAGGGAAATATTTTTGGAAGTAAGAGAGGAAGGGACACAGGGAGAGAGAGAGAGGGAGACAAATCAGATTGTGTGTGCCCTGGAGGGGAATAGAGGGCAGGTAGCAGTATTGGCTCAGCTGTTTACTCAAGCTAAATACCCACTGCGGAGACGTAATGCATATTAGTTCCAGCCCTGTGTCACTCTAACTCAGTTTATCCACATTTTGACCAAGCTAGGACACAGCTGACCAACTGGGAATGTAGACGGAGTGGATGCACAATTGTCTTCATATATCTGCGTGGAATTACCCAGTGTGATTTAGAGAGAGCAAATTAGTGAGATTCTGTATTTCACTGCCAGTTTCTTACTCGTGTGTGTGTGCGCATATGTGGCTGGGGAAAGGACCCTGTGCCCACAAAGCAAGCCTCAGTGTATTTGTCTTTTATAGGTTTGACCCAGAGAGATTCAATGAGGAATCAGCCATGAAAAACCTCTCCTTGTTGGGTTTCTCAGGAAGTCAGGAGTGCCCAGAGTTGAGGTGAGCATCGGGAAGGAGGTCTTCGTGTGTCTCAGTGGCAGACAGGAGAGGAGGTGCTTTCAGCCTCTTCCTGTTACTGCTGAGACAATCTGTCCAAGCTGGCAGTTGTCCATTGGCAGATACACATCACGGAAAGGTTTTTATTCTTTTCTCCTGCCTCTTGTCTCAGGTTTGCCTATATGGTGGCTACAGTGCTGTTGAGTGTCCTGGTAAGGAAACTGTACCTCCACCCAGTCAAAGGACAAGTCATGGAGACCAAATATGAGCTGGTAACCTCACCAAAGGAGGAAGCCTGGATAACGGTGTCTAAGAGAAACTAAGAGTGAGAAAAACAATGAGCTAAAAGTGCCAGCAGTGAATTTCTGAGCAGGGGTCTTAGAGTGAATCATGCTGGTGCCAAACTGACTCAGCCAAGGAATTTTACATCCGGATTTTGTTACCTTCCACATTCTTAACCACATACCTCTCTTGGGTACTTTTTCTAACTCAACTAATAGTCATATTAAAGTAGATTTTATCTGTATGCCTTTTTTACATTTGCGTTTGGATCTCTGGCCAAACCGTTAGCAACAAAACCCTACAGTGGTGTGTGTATGTACTGTTGGGTGCCAGCTAGTCAAAGGCCAGATCTCCAGTTAATCCAGCCCCTTTCCAACAGCAGCCAGAGCTGGATAAGAGTGCCTCTCTTATCCAGCAGAATGCTTCTTCCTGGCTAGATAATAATGGATCCTGGCTAGATAAGACCTTGGAAACACAAGGACAAAGCCTTTCTCTATATATAGGTATTTTTATTCAAAGTGTTTTTCCTTCCCTTGAGGGAAGGAAAGCTTCCCTTGAGCTATAGCTATAACTGTCAAGAAGAGCAGATATATCTTGTGAGAAGTATGTGTGAGTATGTGTGAGAGAGAGAGAAAGAAATAAAGTGGGGTGGGAATTGCACCACTGATTCTCTTGCTGTGTAATTTTGCCATGCTATGCGGTTGCAAGAGAAAGGACGACTGAGAAGTGCTAGTAAACCAAGAGGAATAAAATTGGTTTGGCCCTGAGAAAACAGAAGCATCAGTAATAATATAATTAAATTAGGTAAAACCACAGAACAAAGCCCTGAGAAAGGGATTCTCTATCCTGACAGTTCTGAGGGCAATGTCTAATCTAATCAGCATCAGAAATTGACAGATGTTTGCAATTCATTCAGCACTGGGTCAGCGTGAGACTGGTCGTGCAAATACTGGAAAGGGAGAGTGCTAATTTTATAGGGCTCCGGATTAATGTTGCACTTAAAAGCCTTTCAAAGAATCCTTTTCCTCCTCCAAAACGAGTGCCAGACAGAGCAGCATCGCATGCTACATGCTGACATGCTTTTCCCTGCTTCTTTCTTTCCCTTTGGCCATCATAGGCCAGCTCCTGAAACACTTTTCAGAGCCCCACTGAGCAGCTTGCGAGGCAGGAACCTCGTAACCCGTCATCTCATTGGAGTAATTGCCATCTGACTTTCTTTTCAGGTTGTGCTTCTCCCTTTTCCCCGCTGCCCTCCCTTTTACATAGGGTCACCCTTTACTTGATCTTCATAAAACTTTTCCCTGTAAACCTGACTTCTCTGTTAGCTCCAGTTCCTAGCCCTGCTTCCCACCCAAAAGTGGGAGGTAGGTGAGGTATTGCTCAGCCTGCAGCTGTGTATGCCTGAGCTGCTTTTCTTGACAGCTACCGACGCACCACAGAGCAGGCCAGGAATGCGTGGCTCCCATTACAGCTACTTTCTGCTGCCTCTGCAGACAGGGCACGCTTTACATAGGGACAAATATCTGGTAGCTGCAATTCCCATTTCTACAGACATTATTCCTTTCACTGGCACCTTCCAGGTCTTATAAAAATGTTTTGGCTCTTTTAATGCTGCCAAATGCCAGCCTGAATGCAGTCCTGCCAGCAATTATGGGGTTAACATCTGATGCCAGCCTCTGTGGGCATCAGACAAAGAAAATTCTGCTCCTGGGTTTAATGTGTCAGCTCTGCTTTTGCTGGAGCTGTAGAGATTCAGATTCCCCCCAGTGCAGTTAACGTTGGGGGAGAGGTGAGACAGAGATGCTGTTCTGGTTTTTGTCTGCTGGGCAGAAAAAGGAGGGTTGTGCAGTTCAGCTTGCTGCCTCTCTTGCATTGATTTTTATAATGAACTGCAAGAAAGCTCTTGCCAATCTGACCTCCGTTTAACTGAAGGTTGGTCATGTCCCCAGATGGCAATTCACATTAGGCTTTGCTTCACTGCTTATGCAAAAAGGCCTGTTTTTCTTGAAGGCTGCAGATGTTTCCTAAACCTTCTGGAGAAATCAGTGTGGTAAAGGATTTTACTTTAAAGCATCCCTGCTGTGCAGAGGAGGCTAAGTTATTGCCTTCTCGGGGAAAAAATGGTGGGATAGCACTGTCCCTGCTAGGAACTGGACAAGGAATAGCTGACTGTCGCATAATTGAGTGGCAAAGATCTGCTTTCTTGTGTTGTAGGAGTGAAGCTTTCAGACACTAGAAAAGCTTCCCAAGTGTAATTGCCTGGACTTCTGTTACAGCATTTCTCTGCTTTGATGGAGCCAGCTGCCTTGCAACAGCCCTTCCCTAGTTACAGGGATAAAAAATGGGAGTAATTCCATATAATGTGTTAGGAATTTTCTGTCAGCCTGCACAGGTATCACAACCCGTAAGACTGTGCTCTCAGTCTGAGCCAGTAAACAAGCAGGCTACAGGAGTCCATGACTGATAGGAGAGAAGAATGCGGCCCAAAATGCTGGAGAAAGCTAACGATTATTTCATGTTTGCTCAAAACTGTTGTCAAAAAACATCCTGACTCATCATTTAAGGAAATGTGTTGAGCATGGAGGGAAAGAAAGGGGTAAGGCACTGTCAAGCATTTGTTGTGCAATGCTTGGAGTGACACTGAGGTCACAGCCACATATTTTGCTGAAGTCTGCAAGTTTCCGTTTCTCGCTCTGTGTGTGTCGATCATTTCAAACAGCCTAACTATCAAGGTTTATGATATGAAGGGGTTTTGTATGGGAATATTCATAGATCAGAGCTTTCTTGTGAAGTTTTAATCTATTTTGATTGGAAGCTTGAAATGAGTTTTGTCCCATTTCATAGAATCATAGAATGGTTTGGGTTAGAAGGGACCTTAAAGATCATCTAGTTCTAACCCCCCTACCATGGGCAAAGACACCTCCCACTACATCAGATTACTCAAAGCCCCATCCAACCTGGCCTTGAACACTTCCAGGAATGGGGCATCCATAACTTCTCTGGGCAACCTGTTCCTGTGCCTCACTGCCCTCAGAGTGAAAAATTTCTTCCTGATACCTAATCTAAATCTACCTTCTTCCAGTTTGAAGCCATTACCCCTTGTCCTATCACTACATGCCCTGCTAAAAAGTCCCTCTCCAGTTTTCTTGTAGGCCCCACTGGAAGGCTGCTGTAAGGTCTCCCCAGAGCCTTCTCTTCTCCAGGCTGAACAACCCCAACTCTCTCAGCCTGACATCATAGCAGAGATGCTCTGACCCTCTGATCATCTTTGTGGCCCTCCTCTGGACCCACTCCAACAGGTCCACATCCTTCTTATGTTGGGGGCTCAAGAGCTGGACACAGTGTTCCGGGTCAGGTCTCACAAGAGCAGAGTAGAGGGACAGAATCGCTACCCTTGCCCTGCTGGCCACACTTCTTTTGATGCAGACAAGGATACGGTTGGCTTTCTGGGCTGCAAGTGCACATTGCCAGTTCATGTTTTGCTTCTCAGCCCCAAGTCCTTCTCCTCAGGGCTGCTCTCCACCCAGCCTGTATTTGTGTATGGAGTTGCCCCAACCCAGGTGCAGGACCTTGCACCTGGTCTTGTTGAACTTCATGAGGTTGGCATAGGCCCACCTCTCAAGCCTGTCCCCTCACTCCTTGTCTGGCATGCAATGTCAGATGGTTCTTGTTTGGCCTGGTTTTCTAAGGGAGACTTGTGTTCCTACAGTGCACCTTCCTCCCCACTTATGTTTGGCTGTTTTCCCCTTTCTCACAAGAAGTAACTTCTGAGCCCTTGGGCCAAATCAGCTGCTTTAGACAGGGATCAGGGTTTGAAATCTCAGCGCTGTTATGTTCCTGTAAATTTTGTGAAGAAAAAAACCAAAAATAGATGACTGGGCATAGGGATTCTATGCTAGACGTGTCACAAGATTGCAACCAAAGCCGAAGCATTGTTAAATGCCAGCCTGGGGAAAAGCCTGAGTCAGCGCCTGCACTGTAGCAGATAGCCAGTCTCAGGAGTCCAGTCCATGGAGAATAGGGTTTTGTCTGTTCTGCTGCTCGGACCCACGCAGTAAGGACACGTCTAAGGCCTAGAGATCCCTTCTGACTGTAACACGGAGATGTGGGCAAGCATTGCAACCTGTGGAAAAAAATGCCTTAGTCTAGGAACAAAGCCAAGAGGGGGAGGTTGCTTCTATAATACAGGGAATTACTGCTTTTTATGCTTCATATTCCTGCTTTACACTGGAAAGCTGCTTCACAAATTCCACAGGAAGGTTTTGAAAAGCATACAGAAAAGCTGTCGTTTCATTCCTTGGACTCTTACTGTAGAACAAGCTTCTAGAGAGGGCTACAAACTCATGAAAGGTAGGAGGCTAAATATATCTCTGTGCCTATGCAACCTGCTGCTCTCAGAAGCAGGCAGCCAGCACAGGTGCCAGGAGCAGTCAAGCCATCACTAATTGATTGTCATGGCTGTTTCGGGATGAAAAAGCCTTATACTTTTGCCCCTTGTACTGGTGGCAACTGGTGAGGCAGTTGTTAACGTAACTTTGAGTGGAGCAAACAGCTTATTGAGCTAGTGTCCCGCTACCTCCAAAATATCCGTGAATGGTATTACCTCTAGCTTTCAATTAACCTGGGCTGTAGATAGAGCCATTATTGCAACTTAGTAAAATTCTCCTGTTCGTGCATTTTGAGGACTTGCTGGTAATGGCTGTGGCATGCAGCACAGAGTTGGGGGCTGTATATTTTACTTACCATCATTAAACTGAAAGGAAGCTCTTGGCAACTTCTGTCCTGCTTGCTGCAAAAGTAAATGTTGGTTGTTGGGCAGTGTGGATGTTTGCTGATTTAAAATACCTTGGGCAGCTCTTGTGCCAGCTCCCCCATTAGCTGTGCAGTTATTTCAACCTGGGGCTGCTGGCAACCCAGCCTGGGAAAACAGTGTATCTGTCTCACCTGCACAGTTCATTCATGAACATTTCCGTACTGCTTAACTCACAGGTAAGTAGCATTGCCTTCTCGCTGCCTGTCTTGGGTACTGTGCACGTGTTCTCACTGACAGCAGGAGATACCTGTGGTCTCACCCCGCAGTAGGGCCATGCATGACCTTCCCAAGGTTTCTGTTAATGCTACAGAAGGGGCTCTCTGACACCGACCCTTGGGTGTAGATGTATCCTGATCAGCAAAGTGAAGTCTCCAGTTCATTGGTTTCCATTCTGTGCTTGGATCCCCTTGTAGCTTTGGGGCAAAAGGTATGGAGCGGAGCAATACCTTCATGAAAGCACTTGGAGTGTACAGGACTTCACCCACTTCCCTACACCTTTTATCAAGAGTGACAGGGAAGGGGGAAAAAGGCTTCTAATGACAAGGAAAATCTTCATCACTCATAGGTTATGCCACCAGAAGTAGAACTGTTGTAATTACCACGTCAGCTCTTGCTGCTTGTTTCCACTTGTCCGAAGCAGGAATTGCTGGAAAATATTCCAGGCATCTTTCTCTGGAACCTGGGAGTATGTACCCATCTTGACATCTCTCTCTAGTTGAGTTCAGGACTGTTTTTTAGCAATCACTTTTCAACTAAACAAAAGGCCTGTGTGACATCTTTTAGGATTTAATGCCAGGTTTTTGGTGGTAGCAGACAGGGAAGAGGAACTACCACATGCAGGAACCAAAAAAAAAAAAAGATGAGGAAAATGTTCCTCACATATGGAGGGTGGAGAAGGAGAGAAGATAAGGGTTTCCATGGCAACATTCCTTGAAGATAAGTATTTTTAAATCTGTGTGAATTTTAGCATTCAAAACACAGTTGTGTTTCCCACAAAAAGATTTGGGGGAGGGCTGGAGTGGAAAGAATTTTTTCCCCTACTTTTCAGGTCATTCCTATCTCTCTTACAGGGGAGCCTAAACCCAAGATAAATGAAGTACGTGTGATTGCTCTGATGTTAGTGCTGCTGTAAAGAAAAACCTTGCTTCCAGGAGGCAAAAAGCATCAGTCATAGTTCTGTATCTGCACCAACATCTCTGGCGCAAGCACTTGACCATCTCTTTAATGGGAAAAGTAATTGAAATAGATCAATACTAGGCCAGTAAAAAGTCAGAAGGACAAATCTTGCAGAATTTCACATTAAAACCAGTGTGAATTGGAGTGAAATCTTAATTATAATTGACATATGGATGAGTGATAGTAGTGGTGGTCAGGTAGCTGATGCCTTTTGCCTTGGCCGAAGAGGAGAGGATACAGAACTAAAAGGGCAGAAGAACCAGGTAAAATAGTGAGTGTCTCGGTTACCTCAAAGACAATAAAACATCGCTGCAGGTGGGCCAGTGATGCTCCAGTGACACTACTAGGCAGGAAACATTTGCTCTTTATGTGGGATATCAGTGCTGGGGCCATCTCTGAACTTCTCAGAAGCGTCTCTGCTCCAGTCTCTGCAGTGCTGAGCAACTCACGGGCACTGACACGCTCTGCTCCCACCTCCCTGCTGGCATCCGGGCAGGTCAGCTCTGTCACAAGCCTGGCAGCGAGACATCCAATGCTGTGCCTGCTTGGCTGCCAACTTTCTAGTCTCACCAAAAAAAGGCTTTTTTTTTTTTTTTTCTTAACAGTCACTTCCAACTCAGTAATGACTCAGACACTGCAGCAAGGGTAAAGCGATCATCTTCCCCTTCAGAGCTTTATGGCAGAAGGCCCTGGGTATCCTCTCTAAAAGACAGCTTGCTGGGCCCAGTCATCAGCTGGATTCAGTTCTTTAATTTAACTGATGAAACTAGATGCTCTAAGCAGTGCTGTGTATGTGTTAGCTCAGGGGCTGTGTTTCAGCAATAGACTAAATGATGCCTACAAGTCCTTTGTGTTCAGAAGCCTTGGGGAGGGAGGGCTGGGAGGGAATGGATAATCATACATAAAAGAGAAGGTGCTATTCACCCATTAAGGTTCTTGCCCTGACCAAATTTCCCTAGGCTGTGAATCCAGGAAAGGAACAAAAATCCATTGGAACGGTAAGAGGAAAAAAAGTCATATTTAGCCACCTATCTTTTGGAGTGAGGGAGGGGAAGCAAATAAGGGTGTCTGAAAAAGCAAAGTTCATATTGTCAAAGTGTGGAAATTGGCACTTGGTAGCATTGTTTCATATTGGCCAAGAACCTGATACAGAATAAGCGATGGTCAGATCTAGCCAAGGTTGTGTTGTGGTTGGGTGACTTTGTTACCCTTATCAGCTTCCCTACATCTTCATTGATAAAGCCTACCAGCAGCATGGAAAAAAGCTGCACTTTTCACGTCACTGTTGCATCCTCTTGGAATTCACTGCTGCCAGATATTATTTTTAATTCTGGGGATAATACTCATGCCCTGATGTCGGCACAAACATGAAAATGCATACTCTGGCTTTGTAGTTTCTCGGACTGAAAAGCAAATGACTTACTTATGCAGGGCTTGTTAGCTGTGAGTTATTGATTATATATATCATGTTTATTCCATCCCTTCATTTAAGACCACTGGTGGTTTGTGCTGCACACTGATGCTGTAGCTCCATGCGTTTGCCTTACAGCTGAATCCCAGGAGATGCAGGAACTCTGCGATACCTAAATAACAGAAATGCAGCAACCTCAACCCCTGCTCAGCAGCCTTCAGTATCCTGTATGTCACAAGCTGACTCTTACTCCATCCTTGGCTGCTTGTAAGTTGGCCTGGCACAATGATGGGGTTTGGGACACGGTGGGTGTCAGACAGCAGTAACTGGATTGCTGCTGTGTGGGGCAGTGAAGAACTGCTGCCTTGTTGCAACACGTATGAGTGTTCTCACATAGCTCTGAGCTTCCGCAAATACAGCTTCCAGGCCAAAAAGCCCTGCTTTCTGGCATCTTGGCTACCACCTGGCCTGCTTTGGAGAAAGGAGGTTGCCCACTGTGTGGCAATTTAGCTTCTGAACATGCCCTGGCTCTGAGGTAGCTGTCCTGCTTCTGCAAGCTCTTAGAGGAGCCTGAATAGGGGAAAGGTACCTTGGGAAGAGAGGAGTGAGCCGTGTGAGTTAATGAGAGCTGACAGGGATGCCTGCAAGAATACACCGTCACATATGATGGAAAACCAACGGGACCAAGGGTTGCAGCTGCTCCACATTCATTGGTGAGCAAGATATTTGGGAACCGAGAGGGTGTTTGAAGCACTTTGTCCTTCTGCTGTGCAGAATTCATATTAAATTTGCCAGAGCTTGTGCCTTGATTTGATGGTATTGTTCTTGTAAAGGGAAGGAGCAAATTGATTGCTTGCTAACAGTCTGCTCTAAATTAACTTCAAGTGTGTGCCTGGGCCTGCAAACCTTTGTATGCCTGTGGCTATTATTTATGCTGTGTGATTGAATGAATACCACTGACTTTCATATATTGGCCTAGCACAGTTGCACTTCAATCTTAGTTGTGGCTTTCAGTCATTAGAAACCACATTTTTGAAGCTGTTTACGTGTCTGGATTTTGAATATCCCATTGAGCACCTACTTGACTACTTAAATGCCTGGATGTCTCTGTAAGTCTAGTATTGCCATAAGGCAAAGGAAAAGGAAATGATACAGAGTGTTTGCTGGATCAGGCCTCCGGTTTCATATCCCCGCAGTGATGACTAGGTAGGGTCCGTTGCTATATATACACCATAGTTCCCAGTGAACCTCTTTTGTGTTTGAGGAAGTTTGGTGGTAACTTTTACATAGTAAAGGTAAAAATACTGCAAACATACATCCTGCATTAGCCTTTACATATTTTATAGCTGTACTGTTCCAGTGCGGTAAACTGAGCTGAGCAATCACATTTTCTCAATTACCCTCAAGAACTGGAAATCCTTATCACCTCTGTGTTTCTTTCTCCCACTGCTGCAGCACTGGTCTTGAAATTGTCACCACACAGCTACAAATCCTCGTTCTGTAAATTAAACTGTGATTTTAAAAAATTTTACAGTGCAGCCTCCTCATAAAACTCCAAGTCTTTTGCTGATGTGACTCACTCAATTACTCATGTGGGCAGACATTCAGATAATAAAAGTAGTTAATGGAAAGCTGTGAGAAATACTGCTGGTTCCTGAGGAGGCAGGGGAGGGGGAAGGCTACTGTGGGTATTTTATCCAGAGAGCTCCTGAATTCACTGAGCTCCCAGACATTTTTTAAGATAAGGATTTCTCCATTTTGCTTTTTCTCCTCTATAAAAACAGCTTGAAAAATCAGATTGGCAGTAGAGGAACAAAAGTACACCAGCTGTATATGTTTGCTCCTCTGCTCCTCTTCCTATGTATTAGAGATGATAGCCAGTCTGCCCTGAAATAATCTCTTTATCCTAGCAATGTAAATACCTAAATAACACTCAATACTCTAATGAACTCTGGATTCCTGAATCAAGGATTACAGGTAGCAAGTACCTAAATAAGCCCTTTGGTTGGATGTATCACATACACTGACAAGGACCAGATTTTTCTGGAATAAATAATAGGCCCTTGAGATCTGGTGTGCAATAGGTCAGGTAATACAACTAGAAGGCAGATTTCAGTGAAATTTCAGTGAGTGCACGTGGCAGGAATATGGCACTTTTTGAAGCTGGTGAGGCAGAAAGTTACTGAAGAGTGGTAAGTTACTACTTGGATGCGAGAACCCCCTTCTGCAATGAAATTTATACATGTGTGGTGGCTTCAGAGACTTAGAATTAAGCCAAAACTGGAAGCAGTGGAAGTGAACAAACTGATTAGAGCCAAGGGCTAGCTGGCATTTGCAAAAGAACCAGAACACTTAACTCTTGGTTCCATGGCTCTGAGTCTGATAGGTTTTTGAGGGATGTGCTACAACAAATGGCTCTGTGAGCCCCTTCCAACAACAGCAATGGGTGTGAAAAGGGAGAGGACACGAGGATGTGCTTATTCTTCATGCAAGATGAGCTGGGAGGGAGACTACGGCTTGACTTGTAAAATAGAGCTTCTGGCACAGAGAAGCAACGCATGGGTGTTGAGGCTGTGGACTTGAGAAAGTAAGCTGTCAGATTATATTTAGCGAATACATGCTGCAGAAAAATGCAGAGAGGGAAGGAGAACTAATACGTAGCTGTGCCCCATGGGTAGTGAGCACACAGAGCAGGGAATGAGGCTGTTTAGAGGATGAATTGCCTTGGTGTACCTGATTCAAATAAATCTCCGTGTGAGGCCAGGGATCTGCACAGACTTGTGTGATTACTTCGAACAGCAGAGCTCAGCTTTATTCCTCCTTCAGTAATGGCTCAACCCCAGACTCCATCAGGTGACTCCATCACCAACCTGTGGCCTCCCAGCCACTCACCTCTGGCCCCACACTAGGGATGTCTCCCGCAGCAATCCCATTCCCTAGCTGGGGAAGCAGTAGTCCAATAGGGGCTCTTGAAACCAGTGTCACAAGCTGCTGTACACCCCAATTGCACACCCAGCTCAGCCCCATCTCACCAGAAGCTTGTTAGCTAAGGCTGGCATCTGCAAAATATGTTAAATACCCTGCCCCATTTGAATTCAGGGGTGTGAACACCTTGCGCCATTATGTTCCTTGGAAAACCCAGTCCTAAAAAGACAAAGATGGAAAAAAATAATCCTTAAACCTGTATGAGACAGATCAAACCTTGTGTGCTGACACATGATAGTCGGTCATTTGGGTCCTGTCTTACGCTCCAGGGTGCAGAGGTTGTTACTGACTAGTTTGTAGTAGGATGGGTACAGCTTGGGCTCTAACTCTTTCCTGCTAAAAGCTCACTCAGGTAATTCAGAGATGTCTTTGCCTTTGAAATAAATGAGTCCTTTAAGCTCCCTCTCAGAGGAGACAGTGCAGGGAGGCCTGGCTGCCTTCTGCGCATAAATATTCTGTCAAACCAGATTCAGGCTGAGGTGGGTGAAGCTGCTGCGACTGATGGGGAGCCATCAGTCTCCATCTCCTGTTAGGCAGTACTGCATTGTTGAGATTTCTGCTGTTACCATACTGTCAAAAATAGCTGTGGGTGAGAGAAAGGGCTGAAATGCTCCCTGTGCAAAGCAGGAGGACAGAGCAGTTAGAAGGACAGAGAGGCAAACTGTGATAGTGAACAAAAGCTGTGCAAAGAGGAGCAGCCTTCACAGCCTCATGAAAGGGGATTACTTGACCAGATGCATGATGGAAGGAGGAAAGATGACTTCACAGATGTTATTTATTGTCCTTCCCACGCAAGGGAGTTATGCTAATTTCAGGAACATTCATTTGGTGGCTCCTAAGAATGTGCAAGGTCACAAAAAACTTTTTGAAGTGGTTTATGTGGTAAAAGCATGATTACAAACAGGACAGGATTAAAAAAGCTCCAGGGGGCAAGTTCCTGGAGTTAGGCAAGTACCTAAAAATCTGAACTTAAATTACATACAGGAAGAAGCTAAGACCTCAGAGGATGATTCTAATAGTTGTAGCTGCAGAGCAAACTTGCAAATGTGGAAAAAGCGTAAGTAGGCTAGTAATATCTGCTCCAGTCTGTAGTGAGCCAGAATCAATAGTTGAGAGAGTATGAATTTTGCCACGTGCTGTAGTGGAGCATTAACTCCACTACCCTTTGGGGTCTGTCTCCTCAGCAGCCATATCAGACCTTACCTCGGGGATGCCAAAAGGGTCAGGACAGGGTGGGAAAGGACTGGCAATTGGTCTGGGTTGGCATCTTTGAGAAGGAATACTGGCAGGAAAGAAAAACAAATTAGAGCTGTTCTTTCCTCCCTCCCCTCCCCGAGTGCTTTGTCCTCTGAACCTTTGGAGGGAAACTGATGAGAAACTGTGCTTTGTGTTGGCTTCTCTTTGAGACCATTTGTTGCCTGTTTTCTTTTTAAAGTCTGAAATGTTAGAAAGAGATCATTATTTTTCCTATTTAGCTTGACCTCTTCCTCTCTTGCGGAGTTTCTTCCCCCACGCTGGCTCCGTCCTTCTCACACAGGGCTACACTGAAATAAAGTTCAAGAGAAAACTTGAATTCCTAGGAAAAAAAGCTTGGTATTTGGAACAAAACATGTCCTAAGACAGACGGTCTGAATCTCTGCAACATGTCCTGTCCTTCTCTGGAGGTGCCATGAGGTATCAGGTGTCAATCATGCCCTGCCTCTGCCTGACGTGGTTCTAAAAGAGTAATGTTAGGGCAGAGTTCCATGAGACATAAACTACCCCATGGCTCACGTCTACCCTTTCTGTGGCAAGCACTTTACCCAGCTGCAGTAGCTGGTAAGCAGAGAGGTTACCTGTGGTTACAACTGAACCTGCAGCTGCAGGGCGTGTGGGTTTTTCATTCTGCATTGCAGTGAGGACTGGAGGTTGAGTGTTTAAGACGCCTCGGGATCCTCGCACCATTTGTTGCAGCACTGGATGTGTATGAACTGCATTCTGTGCTGGGAGGCCACCCCTGGCATTCTGGAATCGCCATGGGAGTTAAATAAGCTGCTGTTCGCCTCAGGTGCTTTGGATTATGAGACTGGCAAAGACCTGCCAGCCAGCCAGAGGTGGATCCAGGCACTATGTGGAGCGAGCACTGTTGCGTGACTTTGTCCTGGTTGAAGGAGTGAAGGTTAACTGCAGTTATAGACTCTTTTCTTCAATCCTCAAATTTTCCCTCCCTCCCCTGCCCCGCCAGTAAATGATCCCCGCTGGCTAAAGGGCATGGGCCTATGTATCTGGTCAGCACACATGACCGTATGTTTGGTATCAGAGTCCTTTGTCGTTCAGCCAGCTGCAAATCTGCTCAGCTCCATGTGATGCAGTGAGCACAGGGATTTTTGGCTTTTGTTTCTACTGTTTACAAAATGTGGAAAAAAGAAAATTTAAGGGAAAAACGGGGACCTTATAAAACTAGAGCAGAGTTATTTATGCAAGTGAACTGAAAATCTGCAGCAGGATCTGTCAGAGATCTGACCTGGTCATCTGCCTAAATGGGATGTTTGCTCACATATCCCGACATGGTGATTGTGCTGTTCAGTTTTCCATGTAGCGAAGAAAATGGAAGAGCCTTTTGATTATGGTTTATTACTGTGACGCCAAAAATAGCTGGCCTTTGAGTTACCCCATTAATACTTTTTGTCTAATTAAGAATTGGTAATTCAAAGCGTGGTACGTGGGACGCACACAAAGTGCCCAGCTGCAAGATTGCACATGACCAAAGGATCTGCTTGTCTGCGCAAGTTTTTGTGAGCAGGGGACTCCCTTGGGTGACTGGAAGAGATGAAAACCTAATGCATGTGAGAGAACTTGGAACGATAGTGGTCTCTGTGTGCTTTTGGATCTCAACCTCCGGTTTGGAGTCTCCAGCTAGATGCTTGCCTTTCTATTTTCTGGTGACCGTTCGAACAGCATGTTTAAGTGAAAAATATGTTTGCTTCCCAGTCTTGAAAATACTGATCTAAGGGAAAACCTTGCACAAAAGGATTTAAAAAAGTTGGAAATGTTAAAGCATCTAATACTGTAATTAGGGCTGAGGGAGTATAAAACCTCAAAATTAGTTTAGCACATCACTTGACAGATGGGAAGTCATTTATATAAATTTAGGGAAGTCGTAGTTGAATTAAGTTGGTCTAATTTAAACAATACTTCTAATTATTTTTGGTATGTGTACAGAGGATTACAGGATGGTCATTATTCTGATAGGAGGGCTCTTCATATTCAAATTTAAATCCACAAAAGAGTACCCTATTAAAATATAAACATGCTGGGATAACAAGCACCTAATTATGCAGGCAGGTTAGTCCAGTTACGCTGGTGAACAGCTGTGTGCACGTATTTCAGATAATGCTTTTTCTTACACCCTAAAAACTGCCAGCAGGGCCATTAAGAGGTCAAGATGTGCCTGACCCGCAGGTGGGAGCTCCCTGTAAGAAGACACTGAGTGGTCACTGTTGGTGACACTGAGTGCAGATCTGAGAGCAGACAGGCTCTCGCACGTTTCCACTGAAAGCAGGCCCTGATGGCATCCATAAGCACAGAGAGAAGATGACACAATTAACAGTTCCCCCTCCCTACAGTCTGGGGCTGATAATCCAAGTTAAAACTCCTACCAGCATCTTTGGAGAACCTTCCTCTTTACATCTTGACAGCTTTCTCCTTTTGCCAAGAGAAAAGATCATGCAGGTTTACTGGTGAGCTGCCAAATGACAGCTTGACTTCACACCTGAGAAGCGAATGAAGACAGAAGGAAAGCCTCAGCCTGCCTCCGGCCTGGCACGAACGTGAGAAGTCCTGGGAGCATGGGTGTGAACAACCCCTGGAGCTGCAGCAGCAGGTGTGTGACATGAGCAGAGTCCAAGCTGAAGCTCCTCTGGAGGAGGGAGCACGGGGCCCATTATGAAAGTGTGAAGTTGTTATTCGTCAGGGTGAGGTGGAGGCCTGGCCATGGCTGACTCTTGGAGGCATAGGACAAGGCTTGGAGACCCACGCTGCACAGCTGCCCTTTGTGCGTTGCTTTGCTTGGCTTTTCTTCCTGGAGCCCTTGCAGCAAAGGCTCAGACCAGCTCCCTCAAAAGGCGCATTAATGGTCAGCAGAGGGGCTGACAACTGGGATTTATTCTTTTAAGTGCAGCAAAATCAGTGTTTTTTGATGTATAACTCATGGTTTATAAACTTTGGGGCTACAGGGCACCAAGAGCAAGGCTGCGTGACACTCTCTTCAGTCTTTGGTGGTTTTAGGGCAGGGAGTGCCAGCATCTCTTGGGGAGAGCTGCGGGCAGCCCGACACCCTGCTAGCATAGCCCTGCGCTGGAGCGTGGCCGCTGGGTGACAGGGTAATGGTGCTCTCCAGCAGTCAGCCCTCTTCTTCCCACACACTTCATGGTGGCGGTGAGGTCTGTAGCAGGGTGTTTTGTCATTCTTAAGCCTTTTTGTGAGGTTAAGGCTACCACAGCTGTAAAATATGAATTACCCTTGGCACTTTAACTGCCTGTAGAAAAAATTAAACCACGCAATCAAGTAGATGGAAGTTGTGAATTTTAGCCCACGTTTTAAAAGGGAGAAAAATGCTTTGCACACAAGGTTTTTTAAAGCAGTATAATCAACACTGTGCTTCACACTCATCCTTCACATAGGAGAACTGAAGCAAGCTAAGAGGAAATGTCTCCAGGCAGACATCCCTCAGGGCAGGGATTTCTATCTCATTTTCCTTTTAAGGGAAGAAACTTAAAAGGACTGGCCCAAAGACTACATGTTTGTTGCCTGACCCCACCAGGTGTTTGCAATCTGTTAGTAATTCTAGAAGTCACCTGGACGCCAGGCATGTCTAGCTGGATGCCTTTGCAACAGCTTTCAAGGCATGAGAGCAACTGTTCCTGCAGCACCAGGTTGGTGTACAAGGAGCACAGCACTGGATCTTCTCTAGCTGGCGACTACCACAGGAGTGTCTGTAACGGGAAGGCTGGGAAAATACCAGGCTGTTGTGTCACAGTACATAAGGGATGTCAAATAACCCAGAGCTGCACTACAGAAGCAGCAAGAGCTCTGTGGAGCCTCATGGGAACGGGAGGTGAGTAATCACAGCTGCAATTGATTTCAAAGAGACAAATGAGCTCCCCTAGAGAAAGCTGGGACACTTATGCTGAGAGGGCTGATGATGCTTTTTAGTTGGGGTTGGTTTTGTGTTGGTTTTTTTTTTTTTTTGTGTGTGTGTGTGTGTGTAAGAAATGCTACTTTTAGGTTCAGGTGAAGGAATTCAGTGGGGAAGCCCTCCACATTCCTCTCAGGGTGGGAATTTTCATCACAATTGCAGAGATGCTGAGAGACTTGCCTGGGACGTAAAGGAAGTCAGTGTTAAAGCCAGAAACTGACCAAACAGACCTCCTAACTCATGGCTTCAGTGTTGTGCTTCAGCCGCGAGGCTGTCCTTCCTCTGTTTCTGCTGACCCTTTGTTACACACTTTTCTCTGTTAAAGTTGAAAAGCTGACTACTTGGCAGCTGAGAATTTACCCTTCCTCTCGCCCCTGTACAATAGCAGCTTTTCAGACAGAATCTGCACAAAAGAAACATTTTGTTCTTCCTCCACTGATCAGAAGAGCTGAGCAGCAGCTACATTAAAAGCCTGAGGGTCTGACCCTAGCCCCCATTGTACTCGGAGACAAAGCACCTAGTGATATCAGTAGATGTGGTATTAGACCTATGCTCTGCAACAGACGCTGCCAAAAAGCTGCCATTGAGTAAATTAATGCAAAATGACGAGAAAAAAAAAAAGCCAAAAAAACCCCCAAAGCCAAGACTTCCTAAAATGAAAACACACATCATCATTTGGTGTTGGCCCTTCAGAGTAACGCTGCACAGCAGCGGCTGATGCCAACTCTGGTGCCAGGGGACACCCCCAGGGCAGTTGCTCGGTTAAACACTCGCTGCCACCGCTACTGGAGTGAGCGTGCGGTGCCCGGACCCCCACCCGCAAACAGCTGTTTTAAAAAAAAAGAAAAAACCCCAAAAAACCCACCCAGAAGAACATAACGCAGGAGTCGCTCGTTCCAGCGGCTGTTCTTACAAGACGCCCAGGGTGAAGGAGGCGACAGGGTCGGGCACAGCCCGGGCCTCGCCTCAGGAGAGGCAGCCGCCACACACCACCACTGCCCCCGATGCCGCCCGCCACGCTCCGCCGGACCGGAAGTGGGCGCGCGGAGGGGGCGGGCGCATGCGCAGGAGGTGTTGCCCGGCCGCGCCCCGCCTCCGCCGCGGTGGGGGTCTGGCGCGCTCCCTGCCCGCGGCGCGAGGCCGGGCCGGGGCG